>JAQFVV010006504.1:650255-1089452 GCA_028023455.1 Epiperipatus broadwayi
AATCATGGACTTTAAAAGGGATGTGGACTGGTTTTGGAATAACGAGTGCGGTTTATCACCCATCGTTTTTGCCACACTTGGCCAGTGCTTGGTCATGTTCCATTAATATTTTCCACTATTACGGGTAACGGTGTTTTGATTAGTAAAGGTTCAGGTCTACCAAAGTGCAGTCGAATTTGAGACATCCTAGTAGACTCATTAATAGTTATATTTATATAATTAACCACCTGTGGCAACTTATTGACCCACTGTTTGTGATCACGCCCCATATATACTTGGAACAACCTTTTTATCTCACGCATGATTTTTTCACCTTGGATTGGATTGGGGATTTCTAATCTAGTACACGTGATATGCTGAATATTTTGCTTTTAACCCCACTTTTTTCCATGTACCAGAAAAATGAATGCAGTAGCGTAGTCGGTAAGGCATTGAAGCTGGTTTTCCTATTAATGGAATTTGATAAGTTTCCATGCACTTAATAACATTTTTAGCATTTGTTTTTGGAACTGGGTAAGCAGAGACATATTTGGTAAAACATCATACATCACAAGAATAAATTTTGACGGTTGAAAGGTGGAAGTGGTCCATAAAAGTCCAGTGCCAATAATTCATTGGGCTGACTGGGCAGTATGGGTTGAAGTTTCGCACATACGATTTATTTTGAAACTTAGTTTTTAAACAAATCTCGCATTCCCCTAAGTCTACGGCAATGGATTCAGACATCTTATGAAAATAAAAATGCTTTTTAATAATAGGTTCAATTTTCTGAATTCCATAATGTCCATATTGGGTGTGAACATAATCTATGAGTTTATTGACTAAACATAAAGGAATAATCACTCTCCAAGAATTTTCATCTCCCCTTTTAATTTCTTCATTAAAATTTATCTTTAAACCTATACCCCCTTTAATTCTATCAGCATATCTACTTTTCTGACCTAATTTAGCTGGATCTGATAAGAAGTGAACTATTCTCTCCAGCCTAGCATCCTGTTCTTGCAGTAATTCTAAATTTGTATAATCTCTAACTATTTCTTCCTCTAACAAACTAGACACATTCAAATAATTATATTTTCAGTAATGGGGGTTCTGATAATTAACAGAGACAGGATTGCAAGCTAAGAATATCTGCAATGACATTATCCTGTCCTGAACAATATATGATTTCATACTGATACTGTTGGAGATAGAGGTCCCATCTGATTAATCTTTCATTATTAAGGTAACTCTTGTTGAGTAAACTCTAAACCACGATGATCAGTTAATACTACAATTTTTGATCCAAAAAAAAGCTGTCTAAGTTTTTGAAATCCCCACACAACAGCTAATGCCCCTTTTTCTATGGTGGTATAGTTAAGTTCCGCCCCCTTAAATGTCGGCTTAAGAATATAGCTAAGACTCTAGGTTCCTTTATTCTCATTAAATTGGTATAGAATCACCCCTAAACTGAACCCACTACTGTCGGTTTGCAAATAGAACTCTTTATTTAAATCTGGATAGGCTAAAATTACTGTTTTTAAAAAGTTATCTTTAACAATTTGAAATTCCCTTGTATGTTCCTGGGTCCACCTCCACTTTTCACACTTTTTTAATAAAACAGATAAGTGCATAGTATCATATGAAAATTTTTTTATAAAACCTGTGATAGTAATTACACAGTTCCAAAAATGATCTCAAGTGCTTTCTGGTTTTAGGGACGGGAAACCTTTGAATGGTGGCAATTTTGTCTGGGTGAGATTTGACCCCTTCAGCACTAACCAAATGACCAAGAAAAGAGATTTCTCAGGCAATTAAAATACATTTTTCTAAGTTGACTTTTATATTGTTATCTGAACACTCACAAAGAAACATGCTAAGATGCTGTAAATGATCATTTAAATTTTCCGAAGCAATGACAATATCATCGACATATATAACTAACAAATTTTTCAGTTCTTTTGAAAAGACCATATTCAAGCATCTGATAAGGCCAGCCCCACTATTGAATTAAACCGAAGGGCATCCTTTTGAAAATATAAGATTGGCCCTGGTAACGGAATGCCGTATACTTTTGATCATTTTTGTGGAGTGGGATTTACCAATAGCTGGCGGTTAAATCAAATGTGGAGAATATGTTCTTCCCTTTGAACTTCGTCAATAATTCCTGAATAGGTGATGGTATGTCATGCTCTGGGACAGTATGCTGGTTAAGTGTATGTGCATCCAGACAGACTCTAATGGATCCATCTTTCTTTTTGACTACTACTAATGGATTCACATAAGACGAAGGGCTGGGCTTAATTATTTGCCAGTCAATCATCTTATTAATCTGCTGTTGAACCTCTGCCTGGTATTGATAAGGAATAGGATAAGTACGCTGCTGGAAAGGCTCATTATCTTTCAAATTGATTCTATGGACATACCCTTTTAATATACCAGGTATTTTGGAGAAAACACAACGATACTGGAACAACAACTGGAAAAATGGTTTATAGTATTCTGTGCCAATAATACATGAACCATCCAACTTAACTTTAATATTTACATCAACTGTTGTCTCCTGTATGGTCATTAATTGATTCATCTGATTATTACAATTGACTACAAGAGGGCAAATCTCCTCTTTACCTCCAAAAGTTTCATCTTTGTAATTAATATAACAATTATTTAGAGTCATGAAATCTGAAACAATTATGGCTTCATGAATCAAACCTGGCATGATTAAAAAGACATGCTCAAATTTGCACAAATTAATTTCTAATGTAATAAAAACCTGTCTATTAGATAACTTAGTCTTCTTTCCATTAGCAAGTATTACCCTAATCACCTTAGTTGGTAAAATTGGAATAGATTGGTCAGCTGACTGAATTTTCAAGTAAGTTTCTTCAGACAACAAGGAAGCTTGACTGCCTGAATCAATTAAGGTGTTGACAACAATTCCTGAAATGATAATCTTTATCATGGGACAGTTGTACAAGATAGGTGGCTCAGACATTTTGCCAGGTTCCTAATAATCAATGTCAAGGTCTATATTATTGATAATCCACATCATGCTGTTCCCCATATATTTAAAAATAGGGCCCCGAAGTAAGGAACGTTCCTGCGAGATCCTTTTTAATTTAATGCCCCACTACTTTTACTACCTTTTATATTTTTCTTTGGTATTGTGGGGATACCACTCGTAGAAGGCTGATTTTCATTCAGAATTCTACTCTTAACTATTGTCCTACTGAGGTGGCTATTCTGTCTACCATAGGGATTTGTCCTATAATATCCTTTTTCTCTAACTAACTTCCTCCTTCCCATATGTGACCTATCTGCGAAATTGATATTACTCACCATCGGATGGGTGTCTCTATTTACCCTAATTCTATTATCAATATTCCTACCACTGGTCTCTAACAAATCTAAAATTTCTACTACCTCTTCTGTGGTATGTCTGTCAGCAGCAATCAAGATCTGCTCTATATGCCTCAGCAGATTATGGTGAATTATTCGCACAATTTGTGTCTCAGATAAAGGATAAGCTGTCAAGGTTTTCAATTTGATGGCCTGACTCCTGAAAAACTGAGTATAACTACCCTTATTTACATGATATCTTTCCTGAGATATCTGATATCTCAGGTTATCTTGGCGGTCTTCCCCCCAAAAACTGGCTAACATAAGATATTTGAAGTCTCCATATGTTTCTGGTTTAATAAATAATGATTGCCACCAGTCTTTAGATGCTGCACACAAATGGTTAGCGGCAATATCAATCTTTTCTATCTCAGATAAATGACATAAGGTGAATAACTCCTCCAGATTCTGGAGATACTCGTGTGGATTCTCCAGATATTCACCTCTAAAAAATTTTATTTTTAAGAATTTTAAGGCCATGGAGCTATTACTTTCTGGCTCTAGCATGACTTTACTTCTAGCCTCATTTAATGGATCGTATATTGATTTTACTGGACTAATTACCATATGTAACTCAGATATTACTTGGTTATTATGACCATTATTTGTTTCCTTTACTTGAGTTTCAGATAAACCTTTACTTTGAACAACTTTTTTACTTTTTGTAAAATTATCCCTATTATAGTCTATAGCTTGCATTCGACTCTCTAATTCTAACTTATAGTTCTGCCATTCACAGTCTATTCTCTTTGAACTATCTTTTAGGCCTACATTTAAGTGTTTAATCTGTTGTTCCAATTGGTTAATAGTTTCATCTTTATCTATCCCGAATTTATCTTCTAACCTTTGATAGACTTTACTCTCACACTGAGTCATTAATTCCCCTATTTCATCTTGGAGATTATTATGTAATAGCTGTGCATTACTCTTTATTATATCATTAAAATTTTCTACTCTTCCCATAACTTGACTTAGCTCACTTTCTAGATTTTGATTAATCTCACATTGGGTTAACTCTTGAGTTTCTAGTTTAGCTATTAATCTGGTAATCTGGCTCTGACATCCTTTCACTACATTGTCAGGTGCTAGAGTTATATTTTTAACTTCCTCTTTCAAATTACTAACTTCACTTCTAGCACTGTCTAATTCTCCCTTAATAGATTCAACTCTATCCTGAACTTCTCTTTGAAATACTACTGTTTCCTTTTGATAATTTCTTATTTCCTGTACTTCATTGTTTAATACAGTATATTGACTTTTAAAGTCCTGCTGGATAGCCTCAATCATATTTTCTGCCCTTTCAGAATTTGTTTCGATCTCTTTCCTTATTCTTATTTCCAGCTTTTCAGAGGCCAATTTTGATTCTTCTACATGATTTCTCAAATCTTCCCTTAAGTCCTTTATCTTTTGTACTTGATTTTGAGATGTCTCTTTGATCTCCTGCATTTGATTCTCTAATTTAATAATTAAATTTTGTATCTGACTTTTTAATTCACTATTTGAGTTTTGTATCTGACTTTTTAATTCACTATTTGATTGTTCTAATTTACTATTTGAGTTCTGGATCTGACTTTTTAATTCACTATTTGATTGTTCTAGTTTGCTATTTGAGTTTTGGATCTGACTTTTTAATTCACTATTTGATTGTTCTAATTTACTCTTTGAGTTTTGGATCTGACTTTTTAATTCACTTTTTAATTCACCATTTGATTTTTCTAATTTTTTCAAAAATTCCTCCAATGTATTTCTCATTAATTGATCTGGCTCATTTTCATGTTTTACCTTTATTATTGTGGCTTCTTCTGGATTAGCTATATCCAAATCTTCCCCTTCCTCTTTTAATTCTACACTAAAATATGGAGTCTGTGTATCAGGGAATTGTAACTCTTGGGATCCTCCCAAATCCTCAAAAATACTATGATTATCTTTATTTTCACTCATATTAAAATTCTAACTCTTTTAGTATTTAACAGTACTGAAATATTAGCAATGAACTATTAATAAATTTATCGATAAGAAATTATTGACAAGACATCCTGCCTCCATGCCTCTCCTACCAAAAACAATCTACACCAAAAACTATGCTCTGACATTTAATATCCCTAAAGCTCCAACATTAACTACTAAATATGCTCTTTTTTTTTTTCACATGCTTCTTGGTCCATATAAATCTCATTAGATATTATGTAATATAGCATAAGTGCCAATCACAAGACCAGACAAACAGATCATCATAAATGATAAAATCATTACAGTGTTTTATGGAATTGCCTACAGACCACAACATCATAAACTGACAACTTAATTATTTATTTTTCAGTGGCAAAAGATTAGATCATATAAGAGATATTCACATAATATCTTATGGCTAAAACAATTCATTATTGGCAAATATTTTTAATCAATGAATAACTAATCCATTCAAGTGCAAACAATATTAATATTGACTTCAAGAAAAGTTTACTAAATTCCTCGTGGCCAGCTATAGCCATCGATGGCCCCTGTAGTTGGGCAGCCATTTCTAACCCAATATTTTTATTTATTAGTTTACTTATTTATTTGCACTTTTCACCCATGACATTAATTTTTCAGGTTGTTGTTACGGCAACCAAAATAAAGCAACATATCCATTAATTTTCCAATATGATCTAAAATACTTTTCATATAATACAATTGTACATTCAATTCTCTTAAGCCATGCCACGATTGTAATAACAACAATAATTGATCACTTATTAATTTAAAGAATAATTATAATAATATTAATCTCAGGGTTCTTTGTTTCATGTAAGGAAATGCTCGGCAGTATTGTGTTGTCGCATATGACTGGCATTCTGGTCGGCTATAGGAAACATTTATTTTACTTAAATTCAATGTGTCTTCATCTCTCATATCAACTGCTATATTATTTAAAGAGATGATAATTCTATTCAATAATTACGTATAATTTTGAATAACACAGCCTTTTTTTTTCAGAATCTCAGTCAGAATAATAAAAAGACAAGGGTGCTTTTTGTGTCCTTCCATCATCCATGACAACACAATAATATAACTAAGATTTATTACTTAGACAATTTAACTAAATGGGAATGGAATAATGTGCAACCAAAGTTAATGGTTTGGTAATAAATTCATTTTTTTTTTTTTTTTTTTTTTTTACACAAAGGTGAATGTTTAGTCTTAAGTTTTCAACTCCATAAATAATTATCATTAAACTAAAATATAATGACATATTCCGATCTGCTTAAATGTATTTATCTGGTATATTAAGTTTTTAAGAATTTGGAATGATTTCGGACTCAAGAAAAGGTTTTGCAAATATTGTGCAAACACTTATATTTAGCATATAAAAACAAAAAAAATGAATCTACAACAAATTTTAACAAGACTATAATTTATTATTATCACAAAAAAAAATATATGAACATTTATTCAATAATCCCATCGTAATACAAAAATATAAAATATAACTGACATTAATCTGCATACTCTTTTGGTTATGGACTAGAGGTTACTACTTCTCCTGTATGCAGTCATATGGATTGATTAACTAAAAGTACATTTCATTACCAATACATTGTTTATTAAATTTTGGTAACCTGGTAGAAGCTTTTATTCAAAATTATTGACTAACTATTTTTTTTTTTTTTAAATGATTAATCCAATCATATGCAATACGCAAAATATTAAATTTATTTCTAATACATTTACTTTATTTTTGGTCTTTAATGGGATAACCTATTCTAATTATAGGCCAGTTATCAGAAGTTACACTTACCATCTTACATTTAACTTAATGCTAACTTAAGTTATGATACAAATTTTATTCATACGTATAATTTTAAATATGAGTATTATTTAATTACTAACCAGAATTAAATATTGCATTTGAATATTCCTTCAGTAAATAAGCGTTTTAAATTACACAATTTTAATTACTTTCTCCATTGATTTACTTGTCAAATACTAGCAATATTTAGCAGCACAATACAGATATTGATCTTAGTTACTAACGCAATATTTATACTAAAGTGGATCTTGAGGAACTAACACCTCCAATATAACCTTTATCTTGCCCGAACTTTCAAAATTAAGCACAATAATCAACACCTTCCATGGTGGAGTTATCTTTATTTTCACATGAGGAATATGGAATAATCATGAAGGTCTGTAGAGTCATCTACTACATTAAAATATTTTGGTGGTTTCTTGCCTCTTACTTGGACATACAATGAACACACACCAAATACAATCCTCTCCTGGGATTTAAATGAATGAAGCATACTAAATGCTAGATAAATTCTTGATCGTCCTATCTATGAGAATCGATCACTTGGGCTATAAACATACCCGAACATTATATTTAAAATCTTCCTCTCATGGAAAACAAAGCTTTTGGGGAGATCATTTTTCATCCCACAAAATAAATACATTATAATTATTATCTATGCGAATATTAAGCATATACCAATGCTATATCTGGGCAGGATAAGTAAATACACTGATTATAATAAACTTATGTTACCGGGTATACTTTGATCAACATCTGAAATCAATGGACATCATAGAATAAAAGTATAATAATTTTAATTTTAATAAAGGAACATTCAAAATGGTTGGTAGCATACTATCTTAAACTAAATAAAGTGGATGTGTTATTTAAGAATAATTAGGAATAAATTCCTCAATTAATACAGTATAAATTCGTTTCAAAACTTTAACAAGAAATATTTTGTTATAGCATTTTTTTTTGTTTTTTTTTTTAGTTACTTCTGATAATTTTCAATATTTATTTTACCCCTTAAATATCTAAATATTTTTCTTTTACGTATCTAACATACAAAATTTCTACCTACAATTGTATGTAATAATTAAAACATATTTTATAGATTTTTTTTCTTTCGTGTTAAATATCAACTTAACCTATAATAATTATATTAAAACATACCTTTGTCATTACAAGGCTATTGAATATTCCTTGACCATACAGACTTTAACCTATGTGATATAACAAAAAAATACATATCATTTATAACTTAGTTTTAAACAATCATTAATTAACAAGTGCATATTCTCTCATTAGAAAATGTTTTTCTGTTGAGCAATTGGTCCAGGCGAAGAGCTTTATCCAGTCATATTTCACGAAGCAAGTTTAAAAACAATAAACACATGGTATTATTTCCTTTAAATAAAAGTTTTCTCTTATTTTGTGCGTTTAATAAATTAGGTAAAGAAAAATATAGCAGAATTGAAGATTAATTCTTACTTGAATTAAACTACTACAATTTTGGGATCCAAGAAAAAAAAATAGACTTCTAACATAGACGAATATTTGACTATAGAAGATTAACATACACAATTTTTTTTTTATTGACGATATGTATGCTTATTAGCTAGCTTACTTATGGACGGAAATGCGCAATTTTTCCGAGATTATTCTGATAATAACTGCAGCTGATTTACATGTATAGGAAGTTTTAATAACTCCAACTGATGTGTAATATAATATATCATTTATTTTTATCATTAAGTCACTAAGATATTTGGTTTTGTTCATACTTTAGGAATTATAAATTTTTTTAACGGTAACTTCTCCGTAAGAATGCCCCTATATAACTTTTCCTATATTTACTCTGAGAAAGTTTATATATTTCTTTTTTATTTTTTTTTTTTTTTTAAATATACAGGTGCATAATTTAATCTTATTTATCATTATTATTATTTCCAGACAATTCTTGGTGAATAAAACATATTTTAACGTATGTAACTACATTACTTGTAAAGGCAGACAATATTGAGAAAGAGCGCGAAAATGTTTCTAGTTGATTTTCCTTGGTTTCCAAATATTTTTTTCAATTATTTTTTTTTTTCTTTCTATACCAAGAAAATATCAATAAATGACATAAAGTTAATAAATAATTAATTTTTTCTTGGAAATCGTTTCTTTTCCTTAATTTAGATATAATATAATTTTTTGTGACTCTTTTAGTTACATCTGTCATTTTTGAACTTTAGCGCGAGACAATAAACTTTTAAGTGTAAAAGGTCTTTAAATAGGTAGATGGCAAAGAAAATCAGGATATCTTATCAAAAAAAATTTAGCCACACATTATATTATTAAAATTTTACTTTGATTACATTTATTTCTGCAAAATAAAATGAAAAAATTGAGTTACCAAATTTCAGCACTGTTCCTTCCTTGAAAACTAAAAGCAGACTATCTTTGTTTTTCAAAAAAATGATCTTGATTATGAAATTGGTTGTTTCGTTTTGTTGTTGTTTTTTTTTTTACTTTAGCGACCTCTTCCAGAAAAATAATCATTTGATTATAACATAAACAAAAGAAAGGAAAAACTTATTACAATCATATAGTTTTCAGTATTATTTACCTGGATTACAAAGTAATTTGACAATATAAAAAAAATAATAATAAATACATTAAATTAACAATCAGTAATGTATAATTCTTTAAACATTATTTTTTTTCTTTTTTTTTTAATTTTTTTTTTTTTACAAAAAGAAATTACCAGAAGTTATTGTGCTTTATGATAAGACACTCATCCACTCCCCCCTCTACCCATCCAAAATCAATTACTGTTTAGCTTTTATACCATATTAATTTGCTCTAATTATTAATATCTCAATTAAATTATTCATGTTCTCTCTTTAAAAATGACATTGAGTTATTAAATCTATTATTTATTCACCCAAAACATGCCAAAGTGAGTGAATAGCATACTTTATTAATCAATTATTACTATTGTTATTTTATCTTTTTATTTCTTTAAAGAATAGCATTGTTTTCCTGCAGAAATAATGCCAAGTAAACCAAGTGTCAATAACACTAGGTTACTATATATATATATATATATATATATATATATATATATATATATATATATATATATATATATAATGTTTTTATTATGTATTAATTCAGGTATCATGAAAAATACATTATTATTATCATATATAAAGGTTAATCACAAGCTTTATTAATAATGGGAAGTAACACACACCTAGGGATACATATATGCCTAAATGAATATGTGGAATATGAATGTACAAATCAATGAGGGTAGAAATTTAGTATAATGAGAAATACATTCTAAAGTAATTAGCAACCTAGATTAATGGAAATTGAGGGAAATAACTAGGAACAGATATATTACTATCTTTATAATTCAATGAAACTTTTTCTACCTATTTCTAGACTATCATATTTTTTAAGATTATATGCATAGAATTTATGTTATATATAGTATGTGAATATGGGTATGTATCGGGTGTTTATTTATAAAATTAAAATTTTCTATATGAGATTTATAATCACCCACTAGAGATATGAACCTACACATATCACAATATATGATATTAATGATTGAGTTTACATTAGGGGGAAAGGGGAGAGAATTTTTGATTATTATTATTATTATTATTATTATTATTATTATTATTATTATTATTATTATTATTATTATTATTATTATTATTATTATTATTATTATTATTATTATTATTATTATTATTATTATTATTATTATTATTATTATTATTATTATTATTATTATTATTATTATTATTATTATTATTATTATTATTATTATTATTATTATTATTATTATTATTATTATTATTATTATTATTATTATTATTATTATTATTATTATTATTATTATTATTATTATTATTATTATTATTATTATTATTATTATTATTATTATTATTATTATTATTATTATTATTATTATTATTATTATTATTATTATTATTATTATTATTATTATTATTATTATTATTATTATTATTATTATTATTATTATTATTATTATTATTATTATTATTATTATTATTATTATTATTATTATTATTATTATTATTATTATTATTATTATTATTATTATTATTATTATTATTATTATTATTATTATTATTATTATTATATGAATGTAACTAATTTTTATTATTAATTATGTACATTTTTTATTTGTGTATTGATGACTATCCAATAATATAATTTATTTTTTATTATTAATATTAAAAGTTTATATATTTCTTAGAGTTAAGTATTTTCCTGTGAAAATAGCTTATTCATCACCATCACTGGTAAATTCTGACCATGGACAAAGTTTAAAAGTGTAATAATGTTTTAATAAATAATTAAAAATATCAGGAAGCTATATACTATTGTTATTAGAGTATCCATTGGGTGATGAAGAGGTGGTATAAAGGTTCATCATTTATAAATTGATAAAAAACATAATTTATGTCAGTTGTGAGATATGAATAAAGCTGTGGCTGGAAGTATCATTGCTATCATTATCATCATCATCATCCTTTTATTAATTAATAAATTGTTTAAATAGATATATTAAATGACATACAAATAATGGTGCTCACTTTGTTTATTTGTTATTTCTGAGCCATTACAAAAAATATGATGACCATTGATAATCTTTAAATATGAGCTAGCAACACTTTATAATGACTTATAGTATTAAAGATGAGCTAGTAAAACCTTATAATATTATTAAATATGAGCTTGAAGGAGTTTAATGTTAAATTATGAAATATGATCTCCTAAAATGTTTTATGATGTTCAAACTATTAAATGTGATCTATATGATAATTTGTATAATAATTTATTTGCACAATTAGGAAATAATGAGGATATTTTACCATTAACACAAGTGTAAATGGTGTATTGTTATGAAATGGAAAATCCTATATATTATTATAAATAATGTATCAACTAAGGTTCAAAACAGGTACAACTATGAGTAGGTATCCAATATGATTTTTGACTAGATTCAGATAGCCTAGTGATGCCCAGATATGTTGGAAAAATGGAATATAGTTAGTTGCTGATTGATTTGTCCAATTGGGGTATAAAACTGCTTACATGGTTATTGGTGATTGATCTAAAACAATTGATCCTTTGCAAATGACTGCCCCAATGAGAAATAACACAAAAATAGATTTTTTTCTAGATTATTCTTTCCATTACAAATGATCTAGATTATTTTCTTTTCCATTACTATATATATATTGTAATGGGCACATACACCGTTACATTTTTTTTTTTAAAATTAAACAGGAAATATTAAAGTTCACAAATAAAAACTTCTTTTTTAAGAATTAAAAATTGAAAATTAAAAAATCATCTAAACTCTAATATATAAAATCGCACAGATGAAAAATAACAAAAAGAAAACTTTAGTAAGAAAAAAGAAAAATTTTAAAACTAAATATTAAGAAAAAGACTTGAAAGATTTAAAGATAAAAAACAATGCCCAATAATTTAATTAATGCTATTGTAAAATGGAAATGATTATTTTAATTAGTTAAAAGTAAGCTAGCCCTTGGGCATTTCAAAATGTATAAGCAAAGGTCAGATAGGAGAAAAAACAATAGAAACTAATAGCCAATAAAAGAAATCCCTTGGGGAAATGGACCTCAATGAAAAGATCATCATTGTCATTACGTAATGTTCACTGGATCTGAAAGTTTATAATAAAATGAAAAGTTTGGAAATCAAAAATTAATTAGTGAAGATAGAGATGTGAAAGCAGAGGTGTACTAGAGTTGAAGTAGAAGGGATTGGAAAGATGCACTCTTCAGTCCCTTCAGTTTTGCTTGAAAAAAAAAAGAAAGAGAAATGACCAATTGTTTTCTATATTGTGGACCACAGGACATTGGGGGAATTAATGCTGGATCCCAAATGGCAAGCAACGGATAAAGATGAACTTTTTAAAAGCAGTAAGAACTTTATGAACATTTTCAAAACAATAACTCTAAATTCTAAACCTTTCAGTAAATAACACAAATAGAATCCTATCTGACCAACGTAAATTAATATTAATAATGTTATTTGATGTATTTTTTTTTAAATCATTTCCATTTATTTTTTCTGTTCTTTTAAGTTTTTATTATGATTTTTTTTGTTGCTGTTAAACTAAACTTTTGATAAATGTATAATAAGTTGGGTGTGAATGGCTGCGTAGATTTGTAACGTTATATATGTTAGTTTAAGGGAGGGTAATCTTAGGTTATTTGTTTCATAGTTAAATTGGGTCAATGTATTGGATATATTAGTGTAATTAGTAAATGTAATATGAGGTCCACTACATGCAGGATCGCATATTATGCTGCACACCCCTTTTTGCCTATGGAATGGGATGGTAAGACAGAAAATGCAGTCCCTTCCTATGGAGTTTTTTTTATTGCTCTTCACACCAGACAGATGTAGTATTTCTGTCTGGATGAGAGTCAGTGTCTTCTATTAACCATGCTGTTCAGATGTGCATTCCTGACGGTGTGGTATTTGTGCTGTCGTATTTGTGCTGCATTGAATACATCGATATATCAGATAGATTTGGCGTTGGTTTGACTGCGAACTTTTGGCCTAAGGTTAAATAAGGGATAGAATATTTTCTTTTCAAATGTAATCTATGTAGTCTATTCATACTCAACACTAATAAATATTAAACTCATCTGTGTGAACTTTTAAAATAAAATAAAAACAGCTAAATTGTAAACTAAAATCTAAAGTAAAATAAGTTATAATGTTTTGTAAAAAGTAAAAGTTAAACTAAAATAATAATGCTAAATTTTATATATATATGTTTAATAAATGTCTGTGTGTGTTATTACTGGCAGTGGCTTTTTTTATTTTTTTAATATTGAAAATATTTTTGGATAAGAATTCATATTTTATAAATCTTTACTGCTCTGCTGAGTTAGTGGCATTGGGCTAATGGTCAGAATAAAATATATGTGTAAAAGTTGGATCTTTAACAGCACATATCTGCCTACTCTATAAATTTTCTGTTCAAATAGCCTAGTGGTGCTCTGTAGTGTAGATATTGTAAGACTTATTGATCTCCAGAAACCCCGATCATTATAATATATATATATATATTGGATACATGATGATATACATGACAGAAATTGTAGATCCAGTATTATACTAGCATCTATATATTAGATATTTAAAGTTTTTTGTGTTATTTACAATTGTATATATATAATAACAATAATAAATATAATGATAAATAACTATTATCTACAGTCTTTCATTCAAGTATATTCTGTTAATTTCTTAACTCTCCTTAACTGCCATTATATTTTATGAATTTAACAGTAGTTGAGGAGAATTAAGGAATTAACTGAATGTAGTTAATTGGAAGACTATATATAACAGTTAATTACCATATAGTGACAGTTGAGGAGGGTTAAAGAATTAATCGAATGTACTTGATTGAAGGTCTGTATATAATAGTTAATTATAATTATATTTATTATTTTTATTATTATTACAATAGTTTTTAATTAACAATAATTTTATTTGTATCATATAAATAGGGGGATTTTGATATGGCTCAACTGCTGATGAGTACTGATATTGCAAAAAATACATATGTTGGGGATCATATATCTTTTTCGCAAGTTTTGTCATGTGTATCAGTTTCTTGAGATGGAATGGATGATAAATAGACTAAAAAATCCTTAGTTCAAATTCTTATAATTACATATATGTAATATAGAAATCAATATATATATATATATATATATCAAAATACAGTAAAATTCACCTAAATTATATTATTTTTAGAAGTACTTTTGACTATACATCTTGTAGTCTTTATCAACTATATAACATTGAATATTCAAAATGACAACCTTTCACAATACCCATAGTTAAATTTTACTGTATTTTGATATATATATATATTGATTTGTATATTACATATATTGTGAATGGATACAGACATCAAACTTAATATATATATATATATATATATACATATATATGCATGTATGTATATAGACTGTGTGTCCTGTGAAAAAGTGTCTGGTTCTCTCTACGATGCCTGTAACAACTTCTGGATCTTCATGTTTGTTATATATTACATAATATAACTATTTATAATAAAATTTATAAGATACTAACATTTTTGGATCCCATAATATGACACAAAATATGATAGGTTGTTTTCTTATTAATGGTAAATTCATGGTGGAACAATGTGCTAACATTAATTTTTATAACTCAGTCTAATTTTTGTCATTATTCATTTGTAATTCAATAAATATAGAAGGTTCATTATGCAAGAAATATTATAAAATTACAACTACTTTACAGATTTACAGCTTAGCATTATGACTGGTCTAATCAAAAGCAATGCTAAGCTGTAAATGTGTAAAATAGTTATAGTTTTATAATATTTCTCGCATAGTGGACCTTCTCTATCTGTTTAATTAATTTTTATATTAAATTGGGTAAAACTGATGTTAAAATATTTGAAATAGTTCAAACTATGTATGGCAGTACAATCATGTAATTTGTAAGATTTTACAATGGCACAGAGCATATTAAACTCAATCTGCAAACATAATATTAAAATCAACTGGAAATGAACACAAGATACACATTGTCCAAATTTATAAAACTAAACACTGCTTGTCTGTCTAAGTTGTTGAGGAAGCTCACCTCTTTCCATTGCATTTCAATTGAAAGATTTGGAAAAATGAAAGATGTGCATATACATTGTGCCTCACTTTTTGACAGTCAAACAAAAAGTTATCAGAGTGGAGCTTCACAGAGACATGTAAAAAACCATAATCACAGATATGGAATTTTTGTCAAATATCATAAAAGATGATAAACCATGTGTGTAATATAATTCATTAAAAATGCCAACATGTAAAATAACGATTACTAAAAGAAGGAAAATTTTTAAAAAATATAAATATAAAAATGCTAAATCAAAAGCTTTTTAATCTGCTTTTCCCCCCAAAGGCATTATTCATTATGAAAGCATTTCTAAAGATCAAATTGTAAATGCTAATTACTATTTAAGTGTTTTAAATCATTTGTGAAGTAAATTTTTTTATAAGTGATCTGAGTGCCATGAATAAAATTTTTGGTCACTATTGCAAGATAATATATCAGTGAAGATTGTGCATAATTTTTTGGCTTATGAAAGCATTATTGTCCTTGAGAATTCAACTTATTCTCCTGATATAGCTCCCACTACTTTTTGGTTACTTACCAAAATAATATTAGCTATTAGAGGAATATATTATGGTTCAATTCAGGATATCCAGAATTTTATGACAAAGTTTCTGCAAGATGATTCAGGCAGAAGATTTCAATGACTACCTCAAATAGTTTTACAATTGTTTTGATTGATATATTAAGTCCCAAGGAAACTATTTTGAATAATCAATAATAAAAAGAACACATAAATAACTTATGATTTATTTCACATTCTGTCGTTATCTTTGGGACATACTATGTACATAACTGGAACAAATATAAAATTAATGTCCATACTTTTATAAAAAAAATGATTGTATTTAAATTAATGTTTTTTTTTAACTTTTATTATTTTTATTAAGAATATTCTTTTGTCTATAAAATATTTATTAAGTAATTATAGTAACTATAAAATTTATTCTTAAATCAATATACATATTTTTCTAAAATGATAATGTTTACATACAACTTCATTGCATATGTGTTTTTATACTTTTAAAATGAAATTAATTTTTAAAAAACATAAATACAATTACATGCATAAACTAAATTATTTTTAATAACGATATAGATATAATAAACACCTCCATACTTCCCCATTCTTTTTAAATTCATATAAATAAAGATACAATAAAAGACAAATGACCCTCAAAATGCATTTCGTATTGAACCAGCACTCATCAGTTGGTCCTGGTTACTATCTCTCATATATATCTCTTATTATATGAAGAGTATTTATCTAGATTAAATTGTTACATTTTCATTTACTATAGTCAAACTCCCTCCACTCACAACTTTGACGCCATCCATTTTAGAATAATCATTATTATATTTATCTGAAATGGATGGCGTCAAAGTTGTGAGTGGAAGGAGTTTGACAACAGTATATGAAAATGTAACAATTTTAATAACGATATGACTTTGCTGTCTTTTTAACTTAAAAAATATAAACATTGTGCGGTAATATATATTTGCAGTATTAAAATTTAGGTTTAAATTTATCCTAGTAAATAAAGAAATGAATTTACAAACAGATTGCAAGAGCAATATGTTTGTATGAATAATTCAAGAAACTAGTATCGCTTGACATCTGTCAAAAAAAGAGATCAGCATTGTTTCTATTATGTAAAAAAAAAATTCTG
Organism: Epiperipatus broadwayi; assembly: GCA_028023455.1. Classification (NCBI taxonomy): domain Eukaryota; kingdom Metazoa; phylum Onychophora; class Udeonychophora; order Euonychophora; family Peripatidae; genus Epiperipatus; species Epiperipatus broadwayi. The sequence goes on from JAQFVV010006504.1 coordinate 667,821, forward strand.
AATCCTTTGCAAGTTATTTTAATGCAAATACTTTTATTGTAAGAGAAAATTTCTGAAGTATCTTTACTTTTTTAAAATTTATCATAATTAATTTGAAATAAACTCAAATAATCATTAAAAATTAAATCAATATAAGTTAATATAATTTATTACATTTTATAATTAAGAAAAAATATATAAAAATAAGCTACTTGTTATTTATTAGCTATTATGAAAAATATTTACATATGAAATATAATTTATAGAGCTCATACTAGCTAGATAGTACTAACAGTCTCGCGCTTTAGCTATAAACATTGCAAGATAGTTACCGGTAATTAGCCAAATCACAAAGCTACCTCAAACAGATTCTGGTTTAGTGATTTTTTAAAAAAATTAATTTATAATTTTTAATATATTAATCATTGATCTTTTATTTTTCTCCAGTTATTTTAACATAGATTCTAAGAGTTTTGATTCACACCAATTAGTTTTTATAACTAAGTAGATATAATATTTAATGACCATATTATATTTGTTTTCAATGACTTCAGGCATAAATAAGCATAAAGCGTTTAATCATTTTTTAAAGTAAACCACAGTTTAACAATAATAAATTATTTATATACAGATAGATAGATTCAGCAAAAAGAGAGAAGAGGGTCTTAATAAATAAATAAAAAGAAAAAAAAAGGATGGATGAGTAGATAGATAATACATAGATTGAGAGGTATATAGATAGGTAGATAAATTGATAGACTAATAAATGGATAAATAGTAAATAAATTGATTAATAATTATACGTCTTTTATTTACAAAATTAATGCTAATTTATCTCTGCCTTTAGAATGCAACTATAATAGGTCAGAGATTTTTTTTCTCATTCCTGAAAATAAAACTGTAAAACCACAAACTGCCATTTATAATAAAAGTTAATTCTTTTGTTTTACTTTTTTTTTCTTATTTCTCATTTTAGTTTTTTTTTTTATAATTTTATTTCTTGTTTAGTGATATATATATATATAAATCAAATGAACAATTAATAAAGATTTTTGCTTATATATATGTATTCTTAGTTTCTGGTATACAAACAAAAGATTCTTCCAAGACAGGTAACTATTATCATTATTATTATTCTTGTTTTTGTTATTATTATTATTATTACTATTATTATTATTATGTTTGAAAGGGTAAACTTTATTGAGACTCAAAAAGGATTACATAAATTGCATTTGAAAATATGAGGTCTTAGATACATATTGATTCATAATATTGCATATATAATAAAGATTTACAATCTTGATTGTGATAGAAAGAAAATATGATTTACATTAATTAAAGGAAAAATAATTATTACCTAACAATATGTCAAATTAGGTTAACGTAGAATTTTTAAATGTGATATTGAGAAAAATACGTGGTAACACATGATAGTATGATTGGAAACATATGGAGGCAGAGTTGAAGTTAGTGTTAGATTGACATATGATTTCATAAAAATTGGGTTTATTTGGTGAGAATACTATAGTTTTCATAGGTAAGCCTTATTGTTTCATTTGTTGCATAATTTCCACGTAAAAAAAATGGAGAAATACTAGCTGGGATAAATTGCATCTTGGCAAACACAAAAACATTGGTTCAGCATGTATTGCATCCTGGAAGAATGAAAAAAACATTTATATGTATGAATTGCATCCTAGAAAAATACTAGTTCACAAGGATTGTATCTTGAAAAAATGAAAAACAGTTGTCAGCATTAATTGCATTTTGGGAAAATCAAAAAACATTAGTCTGCACTAACTATATTCTAGGAACATGGAAAAATACCATCTCTACATGAAAAAGAATCATTTAGCATGCATTGAATCCTGAGAAAATTAAAAATTCCAGTTTAGTATAACCTGTATCTTGGGAAAATGGAGAAAAACCTTGTTGGCATGAATTGTATCTTGAGAAAATGAAAAATTCTAGTTGGCATAAATTGCATCTTGGGAAAACTGAAAAACACTAGTCAGCATGAATTACACTGGAGAAAATTAAAAAAAACACTAGTCAGCATTCATTGCATCTTGGGAAAATAGAAAAACACTAGTTCAGCATGGATTGTCCCTTGGAAAATAGAAAAATGCCAGTCAGCATGATTTGCACATTGGAAAAATGAAAACCTTTAATAATAATAGTATTGAGCAATTTTTTTGGATTGAAGCTTGATAACTTGAAACTGTTATACAGAAAAAAAACCTAAGATTTGCTATGGTATGATAATTATACAATTTTTAAAATAAGGTTGCCCTCTTTATTTCATTTTTCATGTTAGTCAAAAACAAATGGGACCAAATTTTTCCATGTGCACACATGGTAATCTTTCTAAAAAGTATGACATGTAATCAAGTTTTATTCTATCTTTGAGAGGTGTAAAAATTACCTTCAATAAAGATGGTATTGATCCAACTTTTAGGATTTGAAGCAGGAGCTTTTAGAAGAACACAGTGCAAGGAATAAGATTTACTGTTGTTGTTAATATCATCATCATCACCATCATTATATTATTATTATTATTATGATGATGATGATGATGTTTCAAAAGGCCTTTATTGTCTCAAAAGAATACAACATTAGAGGTTACATAGTAAATTAAATGCTACAAGTTGATTACAAATTTTAACATTTACATTGTCATTTTTGATAGAGTTATTTCTGGATTTACATGAGCTTAAAACATAGTTCTTGTCTACATATAATATACTGGATTGTGCATTCTTTATAACTTTGCTTTTTGTCTGAGCAGGGACCAAGTAGCTGCATAAATATCCAGGCTGGTGATCTGTTTGTCTCTAACTTGAATTTTAATTAACTTATTTTCAAATGTGGCTGGATGCCTTCTGGGGTTATTACCCAATACAAACGCACACTTGGTGCACCAAAGTGCATATAAGACAAACATTGAGGCCCTTATGCCTGGTACAGACCTACCTTTGTAAGTTGACATAATTTGCATCATTGCAGTCTTTTGTTGTCTATATTTCCTCTGCAGAATGCATCTAGTCTGCTCCATGGCCTTGCAGATTATTATTATTATTATTATTATTATTATTATTATTATTATTATTATTATTATTATTATTATTATTATTATTATTATTATTATTATTATTATTATTATTATTATTATTATTATTATTATTATTATTATTATTATTATTATTATTATTATTATTATTATTATTATTATTATTATTATTATTATTATTATTATTATTATTATTATTATTATTATTATTATTATTATTATTATTATTATTATTATTATTATTATTATTATTATTATTATTATTATTATTATTATTATTATTATTATTATTATTATTATTATTATTATTATTATTATTATTATTATTTCAACAATAATCTTTACTAATTCACAAATATTACATGATTTACATAAAGCGTGTTTATAAATAGTTTCCAGGTCAAAAGAGTCTATAAGTTTACACCACTTATTATACAGTAAATTAACAGTTTGATTAGGGTAATTGTTACATGTAATAATTTTGAACATATATGTTCATTTTTGGTAATGCATGACTTTTGATATTATAACAGGTATATGATGGATACATGGAGCTACTAAATTTGACATAATTTAATTATATAAAATCAACACATGTTAATCCAAATAATTTAATGCATGACTTTCTTATTTTTTGTTATAATGTGGACACAAAATGGAAAGTGTAGTAGCAGTGATTATGTAAAGTGTTTTGATGAGGGGGCTGATCTGATGTTTTATTGATATTTGTGCTGAATGGGTTGTTGCACTTAGAAACATTACTTAAGTATTGAATTGGTCAGTTTATGTATTGAATTGGTTACTTAGTCTGCCACATTGTCCTCTTTGATATTTTCTTGATGTTGCAGTAATTGCTTAGATGACTTCAGCCATTTTATTTAATGGTAATTGGGTGGTCCTTGGGTCAATCATTTCCATGGATGCTAACTTTTATTTGGTCTATAGATTAAATAAATGATGAAGAGAAGTCAATTTTTGGCAAAGTAGTAGCTTGATAGAACCCTTCACCATGGATTGGTGTATACTTGGACTAGAGGCTGGTAGATTGTTTGAGGATAGACCAGGTTGCTGCATAAATATCTCGGTGGCAAATTTTAGCATCCCACATCCTCAATTATTTTATGTGTTTGCTGAATGTGGATGGATATCTTCTGGTGCTGTGCCCCAGAGAAAATGTTCATTGAGTACACCCAAACACATATAAGATAATGGTATTAGAATAAGCTGTGGGACACTTAGGCTTCTGAAGGAAGTGTATCAAGACTGGCAAGGAGATATTTGGCCATCTGTATGTTACAAGCATCATGTCCTGGGTTCTATTTTAAGCTTGGTAAAAATAAAAGATATTCTGCAGTGACTTTTCTGCAGGATGGCATAGGCCACAGAATGGATGTATATTTTTGTAGAGCTGGCAGTTTTGTAAAAAAAAGAATGTAGGCAATGTGTGAAGGTTGATACAGAGCAAGAAATCAAATAAATTTGATTCCAGTGTCCACTTCCAGTAACCATAAAAGAGTTGTTTGTTGCTGATATCCAACACTAGGGGCAAGAGAGATTTGTGGGGGGACTAAGATATACTACCCTGTAGTTTTCCATTAGGTGTTTTAATCAGTGAATAGAATGGAATTGAAAATGGGGATATTCTGCATTATTTGAATGAAAGTTGGAATATATACAGAAGTTAGGGACAGGGGCTTGTCCATAGGTGTAATAGGAATTGTAGTGATGGGAAGTGGCCCATGGTGGAGGCAAGATGGTTTGCTGTCTTCTGTATTTGAAAAAAATATGTATGGTGTTCAGTTCCAAACCAATCTAAGTTGGAGAAAAGGCTGAGACACTTAAGTGATATTGATCACCATCTCTCTTTTTCATGGTGGCTTTTTGTAAATGATTTTGTGAAATTTATGATAGGTTGGTAGTAATTGGTTTTGGTTAGAACTAGTATATTAATTCATTGAATTTTTGTATAAACTGAGAGATATGTCCTGGATAGAGGGGTACTTATCTGATTTGTCTGGTCTCTGATTTTCTTTTGAATATCCTGCCTTATGACATGTGTACCCAAATAAAATAGAAAGACTAGGAACATTGTTGTTTAGCCTTTAAAAGTTTGAGTGTAGAACTTATTGATGCACAGTGATGATGCAGTTTTTTCCAGAATATACTTGGGTTGGTAGGTAGATGTAAAGTCTTTGAAGATCTTTTAAAATATGGAAAAGTATTTGCATGAAGGCAGGAAGAGTGATATATCATCCATATAAACAATACATGCAATAAAATTCTTGGAGTAGGAAATGCATATTCCTGTTTTTTGTTGAATTTGTATTGAAGGTGGGTTAATATAGTAGATAAATAAGACTAATCTTAGGAGAAATCCTTGAGAGATGGATTGGATAAAAGTAAATGATTGGGTATTCCTAATACTTACTGAGAGTTATTTGAATCTCATGGTTCAGTAGCAGGTTGGTGATCATGTATAGAAGTGTACATGGAAAGATGATTGTAGAAAGCATATCAATTAGTGTTTTGATATGCACCAAACCAAAGACTGATTTAATATCAAGTTATACAGCTATAGGTGCAAATTTCTTTAAGTCTTGAACAGATTTCAAAATTGCATTGAATATGAAAGCAGCCTGTTTGGTAGATGATCACCTTTTTGAAAATTGTACTGGTAAGATTAGAGGAAGTGGACAGGTCATGACTAGTTTTATGACCTTTTTCAAAACATTTATTTCCAGTGGACCTATTAAAATATGACATTGTTTAAGTAGAGTTGATAATTATGCTGGTCATTTAATAAATGTAACTTATGGCAATAAAATATGAGTCCTTAACTTGAGGTATATGCTAGGAGAAATGGTTGGCAAGATCAGCAAGGTAAATTGATTAAGGTGCAAAAATAAAAGCATGTGTCTTGTGGCTTCATGTTAGCATGCCTGGAGAATGCTAAATAGCTTATCAAATTATTTTTTACAAAAGTGGGGGTTCATTTATGGGGGTGATCTGAAGTAATATGGGGGATAGTTTATACCTATCATGTGTTTGCAGTATTCTTTGGAAGTATTGGTAGATGGGAAATATCATAATTTGCCCTGCATAGGTAACTCTTTCTATCTACTGGTCTATAGGGATTCTCATTTTGAAAGGGTGATCAAAGACTCAGTATCTATATTGCTAAGTCCACATGTGCTACTGTGACAGCCAGATACCTTTTTCTTAGTTACTAGTCTTTGTGTTGTTGGCATGTCTGTGGGTAAGTGTGCATGAGCTTATGTAGTTGTTGTGGAGTGTGGTAAATAGGTTTTAACATTTCAATTTTCTGTGAACCTCATCAGTCTGTGCAAAAAGACCAGAGGGGGGAGAAAGTTTGCATTTGGACTGAGTCAATAGTTAGATTTTCCAGCTTGCATATCACAGAAACTTGCTGATAGCTGAGAGGTAAAAAGCTGGATGATTTTTTTTCAAACTACATCATAAGGATGTAAAGGTAATCAAGTCTAAGAGTGAGGGTCTATGCTGAATAATCAGAGATTGGGGAAAAATAAAACTCCAGTTTAATTACAGGGTGTAACATAAGGAAATAAAAGCAGAGATCAATGAAATTTACATGGTGTTGGCTATGAAAGGTGACTGCACCAGGTGGTATAAACCCCTCAACATTCATAAAATTGGAATAAAGCTGCAGCAATTTGGGTGTGAATGATGATTATCCAAGTTGAAGTGACCCATTAAAATTGTCAGGTGATATGTAGACCCCAGCAATGAATTCATAGTGCTAATTATGTTAGTTATGACTTTTTGAATTCCAGGGAACATATGCAAATATGATGTTGATTATGATACTATAGTACTGGTACCAAAAATAATAATAAGTAATTGAGAATCAATGTGTAAGAGGTTAAAGGTTGAGAAAGAACAAGTTGAAGCAATGATGTTTGCTGTGCCATCAGATGGTGGTGTGGTATTTCTAGAACATATGCAGTATTGAGATATGTAGCAGTTCAATTTTTGAGCCATTATATATTTTGCCTCCAGCAGCACCACAACATGTAGCTGGATGTTAGTCATCCACTGTTTTAACTGATATACTATGACAGATGATGTTGATGATGTAATTTAAAATCTCATGTAAGTGAGAGGAGTGGGGTAGATTGGTGCTTTGCATTTGAGGGGATTGAATGCTGCACTGTATGAATAGCTGCTGTTAAGTGAAGAGTCTAGCCGCCACCATATTCTGATTGGGTTGGTGCTGCTATGATTTATTGGTCAAGCTCATGCTAAAGGTACATAGCTGAGTTTTCAGGAGTGTAGTTAATATCCATGGAAATTTATATATTGCAGAATAGTTAACTGTTTATAGACATGCCTTAAATTTTTTTTTTGCTTTCTTGGTCTTTTTTGAATCTACCTCATTTTTTTGTTTTCTGGGGATGTAGAAGTGTGTGTGTGACTATTGGTGGGAGGCATGGTGATGTTGTGCCTATAGTTTGATTGGACATTTTATTAACAGGGTTGATTGAGTTCATTGATAAATCTAGTGTTATTTTAGCTGATAGGGTGGGATTTATTAACATTCATCTAGTTGTGCTGGTTATTTCATTTTGATGAGTAGATTGGCTGACTTATAGGACAGTAGTAGTGAATATGTGGTTATTTAGGTGATGTGTGTTGATAGATTAGATCAGTAATAAGTTCACTTAGGGGAGTTTCCAGATTGATTGTTGTTCCTTGAAATAACTAAAGGTTATGATGAGTTATTGCTGATTTTATGAATGGACTTGAAGGGATTGTGTTTTGACTGGTTTCCAGCTTTTGTGTTTTCAGTTTCTGTAGTTCTATGCACTAAAAGGTCACATGACTGCATTTTCCAATGGTATGATGTTGGGGCTTTAAGCCCCAAATGATACAGAGTTTCTTGTTTTTCAAGTACCTGTGTAGGGATATTGTTTGGATAAATGTTTTGGCAAAGCTGGAGTTTAAACTTGAAATAATTGGCTGGTATTGGTATTGGAATATTTCTTAGATATATGGGTTTAATCAGGTTGATCTTGCAAAACGGCTATATCATTTTAAAGTCATTGCAGGAGTACCCAAAGTAGGTGTTTTTAAGCACTCCTATAATGCAGTTATAGTGGTTTTCATTAATAACTATGATGGCAAATTGCCCAATGTCTAACCTAGATTTAAAACTGCAACCTATATGCAACTTCGAAGAATTGAATTGCCAGGCATCTGGGATTTGAGTGCTTGATGATTTTTTTTATGGAATCCTCTATGCTAGTTGATCAACTCATATAAAAGCTGGTGTGAGAAATGGTGTAATGTATATGTGGCCGATATGTTAATGGACCAAAAAGAAAAAAATATTTAGAAAATAGAAAATGCCTCTAGATATAGTGCTGGTAAACCTCTCACTGTCACATCAAGTATTTTTGGTGTCCATATAACAGGAGGTGGTGGTTGGTCTTTTTCAGTTCTGAGTATATCCAGGTTTTGATGTCACTTTTTATTTGTGTTTTTAAAATACTGGTTGACTTTGAAGACATTTGGAATATCATTGTTGTTGCTCTTTGCAATTGACTGCTGATTAAACAATGTTTTTGTCATTTGTATTCTGATGCTCTTTGTTAAGAATTTCTGCATATGTTTTGACATTGGAGAGAGATGGAGAATTATTTGTTCTACTGCTGATTTATTCCAGTTTTGGAGAGATTTAAACAATCAGTGTTTTTGTTATTTATATTCTACTACTGACTATTGATAATTTCTTCATATGTTGAACCTTGTAGGAATTTAAAAATTGTTAATTTTAATCTTTGTGTTTTGCTGTTGACTTATTACATCTATGAAGGGATTGGAGAAATCACAGAAATTGTTATGTTTAATCTTTATAATCTGCTAACTTATTTCATATTTGGAGACAGTTGTTGTTGTTATTATTATTATTATTATTATTATTATTATTATTATTATTATTATTATTATTATTATTATTATTATTATTATTATTATTATTATTATTATTATTATTATTATTATTATTATTATTATTATTATTATTATGATGATGATGATGATGATGATGATGATGATGATGTGTCAAAGGTAAACTTTATTGAGACTCAAAAAGGATTACATATGTTATGTGTAAAAACATGAAGTGTAAGATACTAGTTGATACAGGATATGACATATGAAATAAGAGTTTGCAACCTGTTTGTGAAAGAAAAAAAACATGGTTTACAGTAATTGAAAAAATAAAGATTATAACATAACCAGATATGTGTGTCAAATTAGGTTTCATAAAATATTTCAATGTGATATTAAGGAAAATGCATGGAAACATTTGATAGTATGATTAAAAACATGTTTGGGGTGTTTGACATTGTTGTTGAATTGGTATATACCTGTATATAACTTTGGTTTATTTGGTCAAGAGTATTATAGTTTTCATGGCTATGTCTTATTGTTACATAGGTTGCATGTGAAAATCATAAATTCATAGATGCAATTTGATAGATGAAATTACATATGTAACTATAATAATATTTGATGTGTCAGTATGGTTGGATAAGGGACTCATTGGTCTGAGAACTACTTCTGGTGGGGAGATGGTCATTATGTCTGAAATAGAAACCCTTTCTGTTTTGACACTTTTTGGTTGTCATTTTTGGTCATATCAATAGTTTCCTAGTCTCTATTAAATCTAGGTCTATGGGTGGAAAGCAATAAGCAGTGTTTCCAAGGTAAAGAGTCATCTTTCATTCATGGATAACTACAAGTTTTTTGTTTAAATGTGCTGATCTACTCTATTGATGCTATTTTGGTTTGACTCTGGTTTGGAATTTGTTGAACCAATTGGGATATGTGTTTTAGTAGGTAAATTGTATGGTGATGTGGAGCTACCTTGTCAAAGCATTGGCATTGTTTGACATTGTAGTGCTAAGATTACAAGTGTGCGTGCATTCAACTGAGTGGTTAAAGTCAGGATCTTTGGGGATGAGATGACAGTTGGCCTTATTCATTGTGATTATATCAGTAATCATTGAATGTGTATTTGTATTACTTTCTTGATGGTTATGTGCATTTAGTTTATGAGGTTGATCTTGTCACACTTGATTGGTATTGGTGTGTATTGCAAAGAGATCATACTGGCTACATGAATAAATTGGGACTTTATATCTCTTATGTAGAGACGGATCATGGGTTCCTGATCTACAATTTACATTGGAATGAGGTCAGGTTTGATTTGACTGTATAGTTTTAATTGGTTCTCATAGATGTTACTATAAACTGGTGTGGGTGCATCTGCTACATATATAGCTTAAAATATTATAAACTTACCAAATAAGTTTTATAATTGTTTAAAAATGGTGACTTTTGTAATGAAGGTATACATTTTTAACTATCCGAATTATATGGCTTTAGTGATCTTGTTAAATGGAGACCAGTGCATTAGGGTTCTGATATCTGCTTCCACCTTTGGAGATGAATTGAAAAATTCAATTATGAGATATCTTGGATTGCGGTGTTCCCATGATGCAATAAACAGCTTTCCATAGCTCATAGCTCATATAAAATTAAAGCATCCTATAAAAGATGTCTGGGAAATTTATATAAAGATATGCTAAAATCTGTAGCAATTGATACTAAAAAATGAAGGGAGGGAAAATCTTTTGAAAATGTAAATAAACTCATCAGAATACTACTGTTAAAGTACTTGTTCATTATTTCTAGTTTATTTTCATTCTAATGGATAGAGAGAGGATCTTAAATTTTATGTATTCTTAGGTCATTTCCATATGTCATTTTGGTTAGTTTTTTTTTGAACTGGAGAAGGAAGATGTAGTATAATTGATGTTTTATGTGATTGATATGGTGCCTTGATTTTATATTTTTCTACTTGGTCATTTGGTCTTGATAAAAGTTTATTGGGTAGTTTTAAGTGTGACATGGCTAGTGTGGTTGTTCTATATCATTTTGGACTGTGTATAAGCTGGATGTGATACAGGATGGTATTTGAACAGAAATGGGACTGGTTAAAGCTTTGATTCACTTTTTAGTTGTGACCAAATGGCTGCAAAGATGTCTAAATTTGCTATTATGTTGTGTCTGACTTTTTGTTTCTGACTTTTAATTCTGTTAATTTGTTATAAAAAGTAAATAGGTGACATCTTATGTTGCATTGTGTGCACAGGAGAGCGTAGGGGACAAATGTCACTGGATGTATTTGGACTGTAGTTTTGTGATCTATCCTGATAATGTTTTCTGGGAGATGTTAGATTCTTTGGATGTGCTGAACATATTTATGTATGTATTTGTCTGTAGTTAAACTATTGGTGAAATCCATAAGGCTAAGATTTTCAGGCTTATTTGCTGTGTCTTAGCCTTTTTAATTGCTGGTATATTTTTGGGCATCCTGGTTGTCTTTTGCTTCTGTCTGTAGTTGTTCTATGGGCAGTAGACATGGAGTAATTGCATTCATGATATACTCAGATATTTCATTTATTATTATCTGTTCAGAGTTTTGTTTATTATACTGGTTTGTTTTATTTGAAATGCTTTGGTTTGCCTTTGTAATGATGTTAGTCTGTACTGATTGGGATGAGAATGGTATTGGGTAAGTTGTGTGAGGGTAAATTTGAGTTTCCTGGATAAAGCCAATAGCAATATTGTTTTGTCATTCTATTTACTTGTGGGGTTTTGGACATTTTTGTTTTGGTCTGAGTCATAGATATAGGAGAGCTTGGACTGGAGGTGGTCATTAGCTTCTTGTTGATTATTGGTATTGCTGTTAATAGTGTATGGTTCTTTACTATTTTTTATTTACATTGATCAGATTAATTAACTTCTGTTTGTGCTTGAATAATTTGTTTGTGATGCAAGATAGAACAAAATGTCCATGCTGCCTGCAGGTGTAACATTGTGGTTTAAGATTCTTTTATAGAGGTAGAGTGTTACCTCCTGGTCTATAATTTATGTGTGATGTTCTATGGATTGACATTAATGTTTAGTTTCAATTTAGTTACTTCACAACTTTTAGTTATATGGTGCTAAAATATATGACCCTAATACATGTCCATATTATTTTGTTTTGAAATGTCCTGGATTGTATAATCAAGGTATGTGTTTTTGAGTTAGGTATATGGCAATAAAATATGTGACCCCCCAAGGTATGTGTTTTTGAGTTAGGTATATGGCAATAAAATATGTGACCCTAATATATGGCCCTACTATTTGTTTTGAAATGTCCTGGATTGTATAATCAATGTATGTGTTTTTGAGTTTGGTATATGGCAATAAAATATGTGACCCTAATATATGGCCCTACTATTTGTTTTGAAATGTCCTGGATTGTATAATCAATGTGGTATTTTTGATTATCCTGGTGATGTAGCTTTGGCAATCTGGGTTTACAGTGACTAACATGTAGTTACCAATTGCAATTATCTGGATTTAAAACAGGCTCCTCTGGTACACATCAGAAATTTGATCACTATATATCTCAGGTTTGGATATTCTGCTATATATAAAACCATGTCCCACAATACATGTATGATTATGGATTTGAATAATAAAGATCTGGGAAAATGATATAATGTCAGATTTGTGTCTGTGACAGCAAATATAATAAACTAAGGAGGTGATTGGTTTAAATAAATTGAATAACCTCCTTAGTATTATGTTATTAAAATTGGTACTAGAATTTCTAATGCTACTGCATTACATTTTATGGAAGGAGAGGCTTGGGTTTATTAAGTTTTTTAAACCCAGTTTATTTATGTTTTGTTGGTTTGTTTTTCTAAAACTTGGTATCATTTTGTTACTAGGTAAGTTTATATCTTCTCTAATGTTATAATTTTTAAGCATGTTTTTGTTATATTTGCATAAATGTTTGTGGAGATTGACACTTTGGTTGTCATTGAAAGTTTTTTGGCACCATCCACTTGGTTATCTGGCATGGTGTCCACCATCTTTTTTGACTTTAACAATATTGAAATTTTATGTTAGCAGAAAATTTCCTGAATTGGTTTGGATCTTTATATAAAAGCTTCATAAAATTGTCCAACTTTGTTAAACTTAAAATATTTGCTTTTGGGTGCTTAATCTTGTTCTGACAAAAAGATGTAGCAAGGTGAGTGGCCACATTCAGTTTATCTCATATCTGTGAATATATAATTTTTAATTTAAAAATTAACCTGGTAATCTTTGCCTTGACAACCAGAAGTAGCTTCATTTGCTGTGAAATTATTATTATCATTATTATTTAATTCTATCAAACTTGTAATGTTCAAGTTAATCCGAAAAGATGAATCATACTATAAGAAAGTTTTAAATGCACAGAGCAAGTTTTTGAAAGATCACTGCAACAATCATAGTGCTCAATAGAAATGTGCACTTAGAAATATCCCTTTATATTAGTTGATCTAATAATGTAAATTAGGCACTGTATGTTCTGTTTAAGTGCAATTGACTTATTTATTTTAAATGCCATCTTATTTAATAGTTGATTATTATTATTATTATTATTATTATTATTATTATTATTATTATTATTATTATTATTATTATTATTATTATTATTATTATTATTATTATTATTATTATTATTATTATTATTATTATTATTATTATTATTATTATTATTATCAGCATCATCATCATCATTATTATTATTATTATTATTATTATTATTATTATGATGATGATGATGTTCCAATGATAAGCTCTATTTATCTTAGATAGTTACAAGCATTTTTCATAGCTTGGATTGTTGTGGTCATATGGCAATCCTTAGATGTAGGTTCATGTATATAAAAGTTGATTTATTAATTTGCATGAAATTACAGGAATATTTTAATTCTGTGGATTAGTTCAAGAGTTTACATAGATTGGAATGCTTTGGTTATATGGATAATCCATTGTTGTAGGCTTACATATGTAAAAGTTGATTTACTAATTAACACAAGATTACATGAATTTTACATGATCTAGTTTGCCTTACCTACATGTGCAAACCAGACTTAGTTTTATATGTGGTTGAGCTGTATGCATGGGTGAAGAACTAATGATTTTTTATGGGAGTACAGTAATTGTCTGGGACATCTTCAGTCACTTGTATGAGATCAATGTCAGTAATTTTTGATATTTTAGGATGATCAGATTTTTTTCTTGGTTTCATTGGGTACATGGGTTGAAGGAGATGTTGCTATGGGTTGGAGGCATGGTGGGATTGCTTGCTTTCATAATTGGTGTGGAGGTTTTGTTAACACAGATATATGGGGTGCATTTGAATAGATATACTTCCAGAGAAGGGTTGTGATACAATTATATTAGAAATGGTTGAAATTATTGAATTGGAGTTTGTTGAAGATTGCTTAGACTCTATGTCTGGCTGTGTATTAGAAGTCAAGACCAAGTAAGGATTTTGATAAAGTTTAAATGTGAGATCCATAACTAGAGGATTTCAATTTTAATGGGGGTGGTTGGACAGCTATGTTAGAATTGATTGCAATTGTTGTATTGGGGTTTGTGATAGGTTGGTCAGATTCTGGACCTAGCTATGTTAAAGGTGAAAGCTAAGTGAAGCTCGATGTGGTTTAAATATATGATTTATGAGTAGATGGTCTAGATGTAGGGAGACATGGTAAAAGCTATTATTGGAAATCACTTATGTTTTTTTTAAATTATCATTAATAACATGATTTTAGTTGAAACGTTTAGTAAAAAATATAACACAAAATTGGAATTAAGTTATCAACTGATTGGAAATTGAGAATATGTATAAAGTTACTTAGTTTTTTTTTAACACTTTGTTAACCTAATATTTTGAGTACTTTATAAGCATAAAAAGCCAGAGCTTGCTAACTTGGTTGAGAGCAAATTAACTGATTTCTGAATCACTTGACATCAAATTTTTAATAGTAAACAAAGATTAGAGTTTGCTACAATAACATTAAAAATAAGCATTTGCTTAACTGACATTTGGACTTTGAAACTCTATGCCAATATTATTAGTGGCATATACTAGTCATATGATGATGTTTTTTTTAATTATTGTTAAGTAATTTGATTTTAATTGAAAATTTGAATGAAAAGTGTAACGCAAAATTAAAAGTTATCAATTGATTGAAAATTGAAAAAAGTATATGAAGGAAGTTTTTTCCCATTAGACTAAGATTTTGAATACTTTTTAAGCATAAAAAATGTATTGCTTGTTAACTTATTTGTGAGCAAGTGAAATGCTTGCTGAAGTTTTTTTTTAAAACAAAAATTGGAATTTTCTACAATAAAATTAGAAATAAGCATATGATTGACTGAACTTTGGATTTTGAAACTGTACTGTTAATATTGGTGGCTGGCATATGGTTATGTGATAGTGTGTTACCCTATTGCTTTCTAAAATTATCATTGGGTAACTTGATTTTAATTAAAATTTTGAATAAAAAATGTAATGCAAAATTATTAATTAGTTATAAACTAATTGGAAATTGAAAAAGATATATCAGTCAGGTTTTTACCTTGTCGGCCTCAGGTTTTGAGTTCTTTTGGATCATAAAAAATTAGAACTTGTTTATTTGATTGTGAACAAGTGGAGTGTTTGCTGCAGAACTATTATAATTAGTAATAATATTAATTTTTAAAAAAATCAAGTCAGATGTCACATGACATAATTTAGTAAGCTTGTATTTTGTGAGCTCTATATGTAACATTATTATTATTATTATTATTATTATTATTATTATTATTATTATTATTATTATTATTATTATTATTATTATTATTATTATTATTATTATTATTATTATTATTATTATTATTATTATTAATAATAATAATAATAATATATCTATTATAGTTATTATTATTATGTTTTAACATGTTTTACAAAGGTTTTCCAGGTTATGGTTACAAAGGCTTTTAGAGTATAACAAACTTTTTTTTCTCAGTGATGAAAGTTTTTATTCATCAAAAAAACAAAATACACAACAATTAAAAAGGTTTACAAAGAGATTATTACGTGGAAAAATGAAATTCAAGTACAATATGGTGAAGGGGAAGGGAATACATATGAAATGGGAAGGGGATTTGGAAAGGAGGTATAGTCCAGGCAAAAAAGAGTCTTTGGTAAGGAGCAATATTGATAGGCTTTGTTGCCCTGGTGGATGATAGGAGATTCTGTATGTGACATTAACTTTGGAGGAAATGCTATATGTTAAATCTTTAGAGGTTTCAGCGAATGATGGGGAGATTTCGGAGTAATGCTTAGATGCAACAGGCTGATTTGTGTCTTTTGTGGATGAGTAATTTTAGTTTTTCCTATTGTACTTGGAGTTGCATTATGATTGGTTAGGTTGTTCTTTTTGGCTTTCTTTTTATCTTTGATAGAGAAAATCACAGTCTGAAAGAGAGGAAAGTCCAGAGGGCAAGAAGATGGAGACTTTGAAATAAGTTCTTTGGTGATGATGCTTTTAGTTAAGTTTTGTTTGAAATTCGATTTGAATAAATTTGGGTAATGTAGTTTAGGTCCCTGCACATTTTTTCTGCTAGGAGCAGTGGCATCTTTAAACTGTTTGAAAGAATGAAAAGTAATATGAAGAATACAATTTTGAAATGAGAAAAATTAAATGCATCAACATAAAAGCAAAAAACCACTGGAAAACTTGTTATTGATAATTTTAGTTGAGTAATGGGAAAATTGAGTGGAATTTAGGTGGCTAGTTACCCCAGAGGAGAGGGGGGGTCTGAAAAAAAGATAATTAAAACGTCCTAAATAACTGGAACAACACACAAAAAACTTTATAAACAAGTTCTGACTGACAGAGAAATTGGAGTAGGATAAATATTTAGGAGACTAAGAGGGAATAAAACCCTTTATGGTCCAAGAGATAATTGAAACACCCACCAAACAAGGAGAAAAATGAGGTAGTTAAATGCTGATAAGCACAAGGGAGACATAGGGAGATTGTATTAAAAAAGCACTAAAACTGAGATTTAGTGAATAAAAGAGTACATTAGCAGCAAAATAAGGTCTTTAAAAGGCCAAATAAATATAAAAGATACCTTTCACTGCTGCAAAAACAACTTTTCAGAGCCATTCTGTGAGAGCTGTGGGAAGAATGACTTTCCAGTAAGAGTTTCACCCATGGACTAACAACCTTGATATGAATTAGAATGATATGGTTTACATAATACTGGAAAGATTTTGAATGATTGTTGGTTATTGTATAAATCTGGTTAATGTAGCTGATTACAGTACAATAATACAAGCTTAGATTTTGCATAAATTCTTTCATAAGTGGACATTGGCAATTATAAATAATTGATACTTTTTGTACAACATAGCATAGGATATAAAAAAGTCATTGCATTTAATTCATTTGCCTTAAGCTTGGCTGGTCAATGTCGACAGCCTTCTACGGTATTGGACTATTCTAATGAGAATGTCTGAATCATAGATTTTCATGCAGATAGTTGTACTATGATGCAAATGAGTTGTTTGAGAAAGTTGTTATACCACCTATCTTGGTTATGGTAGCTTATAGATTGGTATGCTTTCTCAGGAGTGACCAGTTAACTGTAAAAATGTCCAGAAGGGGCTACTCACTGACATAATTTGTTGTGAAATGTGGACAGATGTCTTCTGCTGTTGTTGCCTAATAAGAATGTGCAATATGCACCAGAAGACAAACAGGTTAAATGTAGCTGCTCATGTGGCAGGAGTTGATGATCTTTGGAAGGATTGAGTTATGTGATGGTCGGAAATAGCATGTCACCTCTATGCACTGAACATAATTTTTCATGTGTAATTTAGAGCTTGACAGTCATTGAGATGTTTTTAAGTCTCATCAGCTCCATGACATAGCCCACACACTGGGTCAATATTTTTGTACAGATGACAATACTGCAAAAGAATGTTGGAAATGTGTACAGGTTGATTCTGATTAGTAAAGCAAAAAATTTTATTCTAGTACCTATTTTTAAATTGATGGAGAAGCTGCTGCTTATTAATATCAAGCATTGGGAGAGCTTAGTCATTGTCAGGATCTGAATAAAGCAGGTATACATTTGACAGTAAGTACTTGCAATTGTGGGAGAGAGTGATCTGGTTGATAGTACATAGGATTAAGCAAATAAAGTTGTAAGGTATGATGTTGTTAGTGAGAATATTATTACTGTTGTTGTTATTATTATTATGTTATATTGCCAACTCTCCTTGCTATGTTCTAAATTGTTCTATATATTACTGCAATTTTCTGGAGGTTCTCAAATGTGTTAAAGTTATTGAAATTCATAAAAATGGTTTTAAGGATTGTATAAAAAACTTTAGACCTATTTCACTTTTACACACTGTGGCTAAAGCTTTTGAAAAATGCATATGCAATAAAATCATACATAGATAATGTCAGTAATTATGCCTACTAATGATTTCAATTGAAAAAAATAATATTTAATATTTTTAAATTACAATAAAAAATATCTAAATGAAGTTCTTACCAATAACAAAGAAGCATCTGGACATTGGCTACACATTACCTATTGAAGAAAGTTATAGTCATGAAATATTAGATATTAGAATTTTATGTTATTAAAAATCATCAAAGAAACAAAAAAAAGCTAAAAGTTAAATTATTTATTGTTAGTAAAATATTTTATTACAGTTTTCATTAAAATGATTTTTTTACCTGGTAGAAATTGCCACAACATATTTTCCAAGTGTCATCTTTTTAAAAATAAAATGTTTTTAAATCCACTACTAGTGGAATAGTTTTTTTTAATTTACTAATAAACCTTTTACAAAAATATTGCATCATAATCATTGACAATTTATTTAGCTCCAGAGTAAAACAATTTAAAGTATCAGCCAATCACAAATTACCTTTCTACATCAGCTTTGTCATAACAATAGAAGGTGCAGTCAAACACATAGAAATGTCTGTATAAGTTTGGATAATGCTGACATTTTAGAATTTTTCTAATTAATACATTAATCATCACACACCATAATATACGTTATACATATGTTTTAAAAATATACAAAAGTAATGATAATAGCACTATTGTAATACCTAAAGTATCAAATATGAGAGCAAAATTTCAGCTCTAAAGTGTGTTTGTTTGTTAAATTTTGAATAATAAATTTTTTTGAAACTTATGAGCAATACACATTCACTGGAATATTTTTTGTTTCTGTAATATATATATATATATTGTAACGACATATTTAAACAATCAATTATAAAATTTGTTTGGGAACATGGATATCCTATCCTAATGGTTACAGGGAATGCCTAATTAAGTATACAAGAATATACAGATTAGAATGATACAAAGTCCACAAGAACATAATTAACATATTATATGATTTCAATGTAATAATTCATTACAACCATCCAGAGGTCAACATGGATGAGAGTCACATTTGGACAATGACAATCAAGTTAATATTGGCACAAATCCAGATCCCAACAGTGAAAACTATCAAGGATTTCCCCAGACACTCTTCCACTTTTCCCCCAAACAATACAGTCCATCTGTCATCAGTGGCAAGCTGCAGTGAAATGCACAGTCAAGGCCCCTTTTTGTAATGCAGTAGACAAAACAGTCTTATCAGATAAAATCTCGTGATGAGGACCACTCTCAATAAATACCTTACCCCTAATCAAGATTTTTATATAGTCATACTGAGACTCACATTCAAAATCTTCCACTGCTAAATCCAGAGTAATGACAAGCCTCAACCCAGACTTTTTCTGTCCCCAACTACCCTTATACTCATCATCCAACATTAGATATCAAGATCGGTTAAAATATATTTTGTGTCTTGGTTTATCCACCTCCTCAAGCCCTAAGGATTCTCAATAATCCTCCACCAATTCCAGATTGTCACTTTCTCTCTCCTTATGTTCTAAGAGCCCATCATGAAGGTGCCCATTTTTGGTGCATCACTCGGTCCATGACCTCCTTGTCCATTAACTCAAATGCCTGATCAGACTTCTCAATGTTGTCAGAAACAGACAAGTGCATGGGCACATATGCTCTTTCTTTATTGTCATTGGCCTTATGCTTCTTTCCTTTTATATTCATGTCCAGTGAATCAGGATCCGATGAACTCTTACTCAATCTCCCAGCCTCCTGACTTCCCGAGCTATGAAGGAAGCTTTTTGGCATCCAATCTATGTTTGCCAGTTTTCCTTTTGTATTTTGCAGCAGGCATGACTGCAGACTCTGTCAAAATCATTTCAGAATCAGACTCTGTGCCAGAATCAGTAGACAACCTAGGAGTTTTTTCAAATGGCTGTAGAATGAATGACTCATTTGTTCTGAATGCTGTAATAACCCAGGATTAATTAGTAATGACAACATCCCCACTCTTGATTTGATATAACAGCTTGCCTTTTTTGTCCTGTCACAGTTGTACAATTATGTATACAAGTCTTCCTAAGCTTACAAGTTGGGCACATCCTTGATGGACAATCCCTGATAAGGTGAGACCTCAACCTGCAATAGAAGCACTGTGGGCAGAGTGCCCCAAAAAGTTATTATTAGGGGCCCTGACTTCACATAGTGAACAGTGGAAATGTCTGTAGGAGAGACCCCTTTATTGAGGATGATTAAAAATAAAGCAGAATTTGTGAGTACAGGAATGTTATCCCTCTTCGCGAAGATATTTTTTTAAAATTTGATATTATTCCATAGGGTAGGATCATGAAATTTGACAATTATATAACAGTTATTTGGATGATTTAATACCTTATACACATGAATCCATATTTTTTTCTGTAATTTGTCTACAAAATTGATCAATTAGAAATGTAAATAAGTCCTTATTTTGATTGGTGACAGCAAAAATTAGGCATTTATCATTCACATAATTTTGAAATGATTGGTGAAATTGGAGTGGAATAGTAGCATTGAAACTATCTATAATATATTTTTAATTCCACTTGATTCAGCTTAGTAAAATGTAAGTTCATATTAGACATTCTATTATTAGCAGGCCCATATAATCATCCTCAAGAAAGTCAAAAAAAAATCTGGTATATTTTGTGAATCATAACAAAAAATGGAGATATTTTTATTATTAGACTTTTGCAAAATTTCAGCATATGATATCTTACCAGCTTCTTTATTTTGAACAAAACTCTGTGGGGCAAAGGGTATGTAACAAGTAAAGTTATCAATAGAAACAGCATTAAAATTGTCTATATCTTTGTTAAAATTAGTAGGATTATCCCTTGCTAAAATGTTATTAGAATTACTTTTACTATAAGAACATAATGCTGGGAGCATCGTCACTTTCAGTCCCTCTTCCATATGTCCCAGACAGCTTGGACTGGCTCCCTCAGACAACAATTTGCCCATTGATGGTGAATTTTTACACATAACTTTATTTTTACAGTAAGTTTTAATGTTTTTGTTTGAATTTTCAATATTAACTTGAACCCTTTGTGGTATTATCAAGTTATTCACACTAGAATTCTTACTTATACAGATTTCTCCATCCCTCATGATCTCTCTGGGAGCCAAAAGTTTTGGAGGATCACTGCTACTTTGGGGAACTAGATTGCTAGAAGGTTGATCCATGGATCTATCAAAACTTTCATTCATGGAAATTTGTTTTGTAAATAATTCTTTCTTTCCTTGGAATTTTTTAGTATTCTTAGATTTACAAATTGCTTCCATGTTTTTCTTCAGATTCTCTGTATTAGAATTTGAATTTCTTTCAATTCCCTGGATAATTGAGTCAACAAAATTCACCCTTCACATGAAAGGAAGAACTGTGCTTAAGGTACAAAACCCTGAGGTTTTAAACAAAAGAAAACAAATATTTTGATAAAAAAAATAATACTTTTATCAACTCATAAAAGGAACAGAACCAATTAGTCCTGCTCCTTCTGGTGGCTTTTTAATTCGATTTTTATTTAAGTATTATTAATACAATTCGATTCTTATTTAAGTAGTATTAATACAATTGATTTGATAATGAAGTTTGAACATATAAATTAGTAATTTTTAATTAAATCTATCATAATACCTCACTAATAAAATAAATCAGATATATATATAAAATTCATTTTTTTAATAAGAAACTTGAACAAATAAACATCTAAATATATATTTGATAATTATTCTCTGTTGTATCTGTAAAATAAATCGAAGTGTTTTTCAAACTTCAATGTATGTTTTCAGTCATAATAGCATGAAATAGTATATAAGAATATACTAATAAATTATTTTGATGCTAAAATTTATTATATGTGTGTGTGTAATAGATTGAACCTTTGTCATTAATGTATGTATATATATATAATATTTTTCTTTTACAGATACACCAAATTATGAAGAGAAAGCAAGTAATTCTGGATTGGGTATGAATTGGACTACTGACATATTGACTATGTTAATCGTCATCCTTGCCTTCAAGTTAAAATATAACTTATGATATCTTACTATATAAATGGCATTTTCACTTATTAGTTTGACATAGTAAATTTTTTTAACGATAAGAAAGTTATGGATTGTAACTGATAATATTAATTTAGAATTACCACAGCAATTATTATATTGTTATAAATAATATAAATGATATATATATATCCTTTAAAAAATAATAAAAAGCTTGATTGTACATTTATTATTTGCTTTACTAAAATAAAAAATAAGTATTGCCATATTATATAACAAATATGTATAAATATGTATATGTATAATACGTACATATTCTTACGTGCAAATTTATATATATATATGTGTGTGTGTACGCACGCGAAGGATTTTAAAAGTTTATATTAAATAATATCGCCTTCAACCAATGCTACATTATGTGAAAATAAATAAATAGTCTTTTAAACTCATAATGAGCTATCCATTTATGCATATTTACTTCCCATATATATATATTCATATGTATACTCCTATATGGATATTTATCAAAAAATTATAAAAGCAACAAAAATACAATTTCTCTTTTTTTTTTCTTTTTTTTATATGAATGCATTCTTTTGATTTTTAAAAAAATTGAAAATATAATATTGCTTTTTAATTTTTTGATAAATTGTTTATTTTAACTGTATTTAATAGTCAAATGTTTTCTCTCTATATCACTCTCTCTCTCTTTCTTTCTTTCTAAATGCAGGTATTTATAGTTTATGTTATGGTTTTCAAATTGTGTACTTTAAATTGTTTGGTATTTCATTAGCCTCATCTCTGATTTAATTGTTTATCTTTTTACCATTTCATTACTTCCACTTTTTTTTAAATGTATTAATCATTTCTTAGAATTTAGATAAACTTTATTTAGTTTTATCAAGTTTGTCTTATAACTTAGAATGTAATTTAAATGATGTGATTTTTATTGTTGTACCGATAATGGCATGATATTAATAAAAACTTCAAGATTAATGCCACCTTTTAATTCACAAATATTTTCAATAAATATTTTCTAGTTTGCACTATAGTAAATTTTCACTCTATTATTTAAGCAATTTTATATTACTAATATTGTATATATAATTTTCATTTACATTTAATCTTCTATTGTTTATAGTGCTAACTTGTATTTTAATCTTAACCATTTAAAACAACATGCTGACAAAAATTATTCCAAAAAGCAATTTCTAATGAAAATAAGATATAAGCGGTTAAACTAGTCTATAATCTTAGCATATAACTGTTTGGCCTTGCAAACGACCAGTGAAATTCATGGTCAGAGAAAATATTCATTTTGCAATTTACTATTCACTCATACATGTTTATTTATTGAAATTTGAAATCAGAGTTATTTATTAATTTAAAAGATTATAATTTTAATAATTATTGTTAATATTGTGCCTTTTAAAAATTACAGACATTTATTTTATGTTTAATTAAATAATATATAATATTTTTTTGTTATCATGTGTAGGCTTCAATAAAAACCATCTGGTTTAATTTAAAGCATAAGTTAATATTGGTTAAATTATAAAAAAACAACAACTAGTATTTAAAAAACAGAAACAAATTGATAAAAATACATTACAAATAAATTTATACCCTAGTATATTTATAGATATAATACTTAACTAACTTTATACCATCAGTACTTTTGTTTCTTTTAATGTTTATTTTTCTAAGTAATGATTATCTTTTAAATTGTAAAAAAAAAAGTATTATGTCTTCGTAAATTATAGTAACTTATTAAAATAACATTTCTAATATAGAATGTTTATTCATTAGAATTATTCTTAATTTTTTGATTGATATTTAAACAATAAGTAATTATTTCATAAAAGTATTTGTTTCTATTTTGTTACAAAGAAATCCAAAAAAAAAAAAAAACTATTCACATTCCTGATGTCAATTAAATTGTTTTAACACAAAATATTTTTTTAAATTAAAATGACATATGTAAATACCCAGAATATATTCTTAGTTATTCAGTTATAAGAATAATGAATTAAGCTATAGTTTCTGGATCAATTCTCAACTCATAAAAGTGAAACAAAATAAAGTAAAACAAAAAAAAGGCAACAAAAACTTGTAGATTTGACCAATTTGATGAACAATCAATATCTTCATATCACTTTGGTGCTGCAATTCACTTGATACTCCAAACATTCACCATAATTTGACTATGTAATTGTCCACAAAAGTAATTTTTTTCATTTATGTTTAGTATGTGTTTTGATTCCTGCTGTATTTTGATATTTATAAGTATGTATCATGTAAATTATTTGGAGCAAAGAGACATTGAAGTGTCAAAATAAATAGTGGAGACAACTGACAATCCAATTATGTTGTCATAGTGAAATTTTTTGTCAAACTTTCGATTAAAATTATAAAGACTAACTATATTTATTTGCATAATTATATATTACCAAAAACAAATAGTAAGTTTTAAAATGAAAACTAAATGCAGATTTCAGAAAAAAATGAATTGATAGCTTTGTTATAGCATTTATTGATTGTACAGAATTCAACTGCATTCAGAATTAAAAATCTACTATTGGGAAAAATGTTTCATATCCTAAGAAAGAGTATATATTAATTATTATATAAACATGAAAGAAATAAAAGAATATAGATAATCTCTCACTTGTTGCAGCAATTAAACTCATATTTTGTTT
Organism: Epiperipatus broadwayi; assembly: GCA_028023455.1. Classification (NCBI taxonomy): domain Eukaryota; kingdom Metazoa; phylum Onychophora; class Udeonychophora; order Euonychophora; family Peripatidae; genus Epiperipatus; species Epiperipatus broadwayi. The sequence goes on from JAQFVV010006504.1 coordinate 692,982, forward strand.
TGGTATATAAATTGTTATTGTTATATCTTGAAGCTAGCTTTGCATCAATACACAAAACCGATCATGTTTATTGCAAAGCATTCTACTGAAATTTGTCAGGTGATAATTTTATCTATCATTTTAAAAATGTCAACCATCCTTCCTCATTTTATATATGACTTAAGAATAACATATTATTTTCAAGTGTTGTAAAGTTTTGAAATGTCTCAATCTACAAAACAGAAATGTTAAAGATAGTATACTTTAAAACATCATAATAGTTAAAATAAATGTGAAAATTATTCATTTTCACCTAATCAAATTTAAAACTTTAAGTATTATAAATAATGCTGACATCTAAATAATGACAAATAAATAAACTACACTTTCATATTACATATATGTTTTATCAAGTATTCTAGAATTCTAAATACCTGTTAAGTATGCCAACCTATCACCCAGTTCCAATGTGTATATATATATATATATATATATATATATATATATATATATATATATATATATATATATATATATAGAGAGAGAGAGAGAGAGAGAGAGAGAGAGAGAGACTAGTGTTTAAAACTATAGTATACTTAGAAAATTAGATTGCAAATGATATATATATATATATATATATCAGAGTTAATTTCCTCATTTCATATTTTGTACTATCATTTGAAATATATAAAGTTTTAAATTTCATTAGAAAACACTGAATACATATGGTATTTTAATTTTTTTAATTGCTTCTACTAATTGGTATTTAATTCAGCATTTATAATAAATGACAGTTTATGTAATGTTTAAAATAATACTACAATCGTTTCAGTATTACATTCTATGTTATATTTCAGACTAGTTTAAACACATTTAAAATTGTCATTGTTCCAGCTTCACACTTTAAAATAAAATATATGCATTAAAAATAAATATATATTTACTACTCACACTGCTAATATGATCAAGGCATTTTTTGTGTGTGTGCTGCCTGACAGTGTAGAATATCAGCGAAATGTGGATGTCATATAAGAATTTATTCTGTTCATTTTATATTTTATAGCAGTTAGTATTGTTCAAAATAATTGTTTGCAATCACATTTCACATTTGTTATAATTACATTTAGGTATTTACTAGTGCATATGTATGTATACTTTCAAATAATGTTAATTCCTTATGCAACATATTGACATTGTTATTGAGCTTAAATAAAAATTATATAACTATGGTTGGTAAGATATCAAACTAATTTTCATATTGCTAAAAATATCAGTTATTGATAAAAACATATGTCTAGCAGTGATTAGTTGATTTTTTTTCATCAAACATTGCCACTTGACTGTTAGGAATTAAGTCAAATTAACGTTACTTAAAATTATTATAAATATATGTGCTTTTTAATTAGGTTATTTCAGATATTTAGCTGTTAGTTAAACTTTGGAACAAATTAATTGTGTGTACATTTAAATGCTTAATTACTTTTGCTTAGTAATTATAATTTTCTATTTATATTATGACATTTTATCCATATAATGATAAAAATTTGATTGTTAATTCTAAAAAGAAAATTTTTAAAATTATACTTGACCGGGTAGTTGCAATGTTGTTTTTCAAAATGATATTTGTCAATAATGAACAATTTCTCTGCTTATTAAAATGATATATAGTATCATCAAAGATGTAAGAAAAGGACAGTGTAGTATAAAAAAATTATATATATTTATAAACAAGGCAAATGTTCATAATTAAACAGTAGCTGCTTAAAAAACACACACACACACACACTTTAGGTAAAGTATGTACCTGTTTTGAATAATAATTACTTGGATGCAAAGGATTATTTGTAATTAGAGGTTTGCAATAATATAGTTTTATAGTTATAAAAAATGAAAGATATATTTAAATAAAAATATGTAAATCAAGATTTATTATAATATTCCGAACAAATAAAAAAATACATGAAATTCAAAATGTTTTTTTTTTTTTAAATATTAAATTGATTTAGTGTTTTATTGCATTTATAGTTTTATTACGTCTAGCAATATGATGAAAAACAAATTTAAATATATATATATTATTTTAAAATATTGTTCTTTGAAAATTAAATTTAAATTTTTACATTTTTTATATGATTTGTTTTATAATTTAATGCAAATATTTTTTTATTTTTTTTAATGATTGTTTTCATTTGATCTTTAACTCAAAATTTAATAAATTCTTCAACGATATCTAAATTTTATGCATTATTTGTAACAATATTATAGAAAGAAAAAAATAATTACTTTGATTTTTAATTTATCTGAATTTTTTTTACATAATGACATTATATACATGCATATTGCTTTATTTTAGGTTTTAATTTAAATGTAGCTTTTACTATTTATACCTTAATATGCCTATGCAGTTATATATCTATGACATGAAGTAGTTTTTACATGACTCAAATCCCTATCTCTAAAGCTTTTGCTCTATAAATATATAAGCGTATTAAATTAACAATTCTATATATTAGTGATATTAAAAAATTAATAATTAAAAAGAACTTCTTTGTCATAAGGGGCAGTAAAAATAAATAAATTACTATTGACAAACTAATCGCATAGTAAAATATAACTCTTAATATTTAATATATATTTATCTTAAGAAAAAAAAACTTTTTTTATTCATACTTTGCACTTGCACATTTCTATATATATATGTAATCTTATCATGGAATATTAAAAAATAACTTTGAAGAAATACAGACATCGAATAAGAATATCATTATATATATATAATTACTGTTAACACTAACTGAAATAATCATACAAATATCTAAAGCATTATACAATTACAAATATCCAGTAATGCCTTCTGTTTAAAAGTCTATATCTCAATAATAGCGAACTTCAAAGTGATACATGATTACAAACATTATGAAGTTCGCTATTATTGAAATATAGACTTTTAAACAGAGGGCATTACTGGATATTTGTAACGGTTTATATATATATACAGTGTGAACCAAATCAAAGATCTCTTCAATATTTAATATGTATCTAAATCTTACGATGTAAAATATAAACTAATTTCTCTCTTTAAGATCATTAATTTTCAGTTTCAGTCAACTGCTGAATATTAAAATTATTAAATTACAAAGTGGACCATATAAATATGGGTTTTAATTAGAGGAGATTTGAACCGAGACTTTCAAGCTTTCTTAGTTCATCCACTCCATCTTATACAACTAACACACCTGACTACATACATGTAAAAATTATAAATGATCTTCATTATATACATTTCATGCTGAAACAGCACTCATCAGTTGGCCCAGATCATCATTTCCTACACAACTAAATACTGATTGTATATATGTGTGGGAGATGATGATCTAGACCAACTGATGAGTGCTGGTTCAGCATTAAATGTGCATATTGGATATCATTTATCTTTTTCACATATTTGTGATCATGTGTGTCCATTGTATAAGATGGAGTGAAGGACATAAGGAAGCTTAAATATCTGAATTAAAATACCCTCTAATTACATCAAGATTAAAAGTTTATATAATATACTTGTATTCAAATATTAAATATGGGTTTTGAATTTTTTGTCATCACTTGTTCAAAATTTAGCATGACTGATGGATAGCATAGCTGATGAGACAATCGAATTTTTGAAATCATAATGTTTGTAATCATGTATCATTTTAACTTTTCAATAATTGATTGAAAAATAGTTTACAATCTTATGTATAGTATAAATATATATTAAGTTGTAAATCAAACTTATAAAAATTAAAAAAAAATTGTAATTACATTCATTTTTAAATGTATATATACTTTAAAATATTATATATATATATATATATAACTCTGTTTCTAAAAATGCTATACTAATCACGATTCATATTTATAGAAAATATTGAAAACATTAAATGTAATCTTAATGCACTTTTGGCTGGGAACTACAGTGAAGGCAACTATCATATTTAAAAAAATGGAAATACAAAAATCTTCATTTAAGAGTACTTGACCTATTCAAATTTCAAGTCATCATGTTCAATGCAAACTACCTGTATTTTTTTTGGATTAAAAATATGACTAAATATCCTTTTATAGCCTAAAAATACTGATGTTATTGTATGACCTATTTTACCTTTATTGTGTATATGCTGTCAGAGCTAATATAAGAACGATTTGGTGTCTGGCATTTAATTACATAAAAAATAAGTGGTATTCTCTGAGATCACCTGTATTTTTACTGATTTTAAAATTAATTGATTTAATACAGCAAATAAATGAAAACTTACATTGTGGTTTTTCCATATAACTATTTTATTTTTGTGATGAAAATATATATATAAAGAAGTATCATTCCATTTAACTTGTCATAAAATTACTTTATTAGCTAAATATTGTATATTTATTGTAACTCTTGTCCATTAAATCAGAAGTATATAAATATATACATATCAATAATAATAGACAAATTTGTTTCCCGATAATGTTCACTTACTGCTTATGTAATTAAATATCAGACACTAAGTATTTTATGACTACTATGGCGAATAAAAAGAAAATTTTAATGTAAGATTAACACAACTTGAATATTTATAATAAAGTATTTGATTACAATTTTAATTCTAAAAAATTACAACTACTTGTACTGAACATAGTGATAGAAAATGTAAAATGGAAGAGGCCTCAGTAATAAATAAAAAATATAATAGTGTTCAGGTGAGAATATTTTGAAACAAGTGCCATTAAATGTATGATTTCGTATTTCCATTTTTTCTTGCTTTTTTTGGTTGTTGTTTTTTGACAAGGGCCAGAATGCTTTACGGTCATACTAATATTTTTAATGCTTTATCCAATTATGAAGCGATATTATTATTACTTTTAATTTCTCACATATATATATTCTGCATGTTCTGATCATATTGAATTCACTTATTACTTAATTCACAATCATTAATTAGTAGTAAATCAAAACAAATTCCATTTTCAGTTTTTTCAATTTCATCTGTAAACAGCGCCAACTTTAAATAATTTTATTTATTTGTTTGACTTACCACTTTATATATTATAAAAAGGAATATTTTCGCATAACTATTATGCATTTGAAAAAACAACATTCTAAAAGTATAGTTATATTAAGAGAAGGCAACTTCGTGTACGTAATATTCATACACACACACATATATATATAACAAACATTAGGCTTTACTATCAAGAAATTAAAAATAATGTATAAACTAATTGTCAATTTAGTTCATTCTTATTCAGTTTATTTACTTTGGAAGTTTATCTGTATAAATCATTTGGTTTATATACATATATTTAAGCTCTTCATATATGTGACATGTCATTTGTATTAATGTTCAAAATATAATAACAATAAAAACATCGAATCAGTTTTTGACATTAATTCAAGCGGTTGTTAGCAAGAGCACTAAACCGCTAACAAAATGCATTTTTATCTTTATTATCATAATTTAAAATATTATTACATACGTAATACAGTACATTATTCTATAATAAAATTGAACACGCTCCAAAACTAAACTTTTGTGTCTGTTATTTGAATTGTTTTTTTTTTTTTGGTTATTATTGTTGTTCAATACTTATTATTCTCATTTTAAAAGTTTTTTTTTTTTTCTCTCCTGCTATAAATAATTATCTAGTGTTTTATATAAAAATCAATGATTATCTAGTAAATAAAAAAAGAATAAGTATTTGTTTTATTTAAACATTTTTAGTGGAATACAATTATTCTATCTTAGTATTGATTATAAAAGCTGTAGTGAATTTAATTAATGTTTTATGTTAAAGCGTCTTTGTTAAGCTAAGGTTAGTATTTATGCTGGTGTTATATTGCTTAATGAAAATGTCATTTTACTTTATTGAAATAAAAAAAAGTGTTTTTTAACAATTGTTTTATGTGTTTATTATTATCATTCCCATCCTCATTATCATGTAGGTAAAATACGAAGAATGGCAACCCAGTATTCATCTAACTCGTTATAGACCAGGGGTCCCCAACCCTATGCCTGGGGACACCATGGCGCCCGCAGACCATTTTACGTATGCCCGTCACTATCCAAACACGATAAAAAGTATTTATCTGATATAAATAAATTTGATTTTTAAAATTTCTTATAAATTATTGTATTATATTGTAATCAAATTGTAGGGCATACTATACTTTTATAGATAAACATTAATTATATGTTAAAATTTTATTTTTGAAATAAATAATTTCTGTACATTATGTGTATTATTAACAATATCCAACTATAAATTTACATTGAAAAAATAAATGGTGCCCGTCACCTGGTTGAAATAAATAAACGGTGCCCACCACCTGGCCGGTATTATAGAATGTGCTCTTAAGTGCAAAAAGGTTGGGGACCCCTGTTATAGACCATTTGATGAGGTATATTCATATATAATAAAATAATGATTACATGGACTAACAATAATGCAATTACTTAAAATAAATTCTATTCTTATTTTGAAATTGAAAAAAATATTAATATTTTATAGTATTCAAATCTTACATTATTAGCATAGCTGATTGATGCATAAACAATATATCATTAAAGCATTTACATTATATATTTGACAAAAATATTCAAGTTAATTGTTTTTAATTTTAGGGATAGCAATTCTGGAATATTCTTAATTTGTTTTGGCAATGAAATTTCATAATCATAACATGCCTATAAAATACATTTCAGAAATATAGTCTAAAGTTGAAAAACATGACATGCATATAATAACATTTTTTCCCTTAAATTTAAAACTTTACTTTTTATGTAGTATATACTTTGTTATAAATAGTATTTTAATATATGTAGTTTTAAAATAAATAATTATATAAATAATAATAATTCAATAAAAAGGTGAAATGAAAATTTTATATATTTTAATTTTAGCCCATTAGTACAAAAGGCTGATTTTATTAATAAACAAGTTTTGAATTTAAGATCAGCTAATCATTGCATCTTTTACAGTTTATTAATCATTTTTACAACAAAAAAAAATCAAAAGAATACAAAAGTAGTAAAATAATTTTTTAAAAATCTAAAATAGTAAAACAAATGTCTGAAAAAAGTCTTTATTGCATGAAGTAAATGGTTACACTTTATACTTTGATTATACAAAATTATCTACTTTATTAGTTGCTTTCATTAGTTTTATTAGTTGTTAGCTTTAATAATATTTTTAATGTCAATATTTTATTATATTTACTAAGAAAAAAACAGAAATAAATCAGAAAAATAAAACATTTATGTTGCGTATTTTTACCTCATAAAAACTTTTATACCATGTATAATACAGCAGTTTATTTTTAATTATTTTTGTTGATTTTTAATACATTTATATATTGTGGGATATACAATCCACCATTTGTCAATTTTTATAGTTTATAAATTGCTAAATAAAGAGAACAATTTAAAGTCCAAATGTTTAATCAGATATGTTATTGTTTTGAATAAATCTGAATAAATGAATAATTTATTTATTAAATTTCAAAATAAAATATTTTTTAAAATTTAAATTATTTCCGAATGATAACAATGCCTTATTATTAGACTTTCAGAGGTAAAAGAGTTACATGATCAAAGACCAGTGTTTAAAAAAGAAAAAGGTTGTTTTGCATTGCCATAGCTACAGAAATGACTTTACCAAGAAGAATACACAGATTTTCTTTTGCTTAAAATTTTGTGTTTATTTTACCTTTTATAAATATATTTGAAACATATAACAAAGAAATATAAACTGTGAATAAGACAACTGAGAGAGAGGGGCATGGAATCTCTTTTTCATTTGATATCATTATGATTAAAACAAAATGGATATGACAAATGCTATGCTGACTGCCATAAAGTCAAGATAATTGAATTCATTTTGAATTGCAATATCAAAAGGAATAGTAATTGGATATCATGTAATAATTCAAATTGTTTATGAGCTCTATATTTGTGTTTTTGTTACCAAAAAAAGTACTGAAGGAAACATCATCAAATGATGGATTTTCAGTTGGAGTCATATATATATATATGTACACACACACAAAACTGCAGTCACATAAACTTCAGTTATAAAAAAGTGGTTAAAAGAAAAATATAATGAGAAGTTTAATAGTAAACCATTTCTTAAAGTTTTGTTTTTATTAATAACTTCCATTAATATAACCTATTTGACATTCATTGCCATTTCAATGATATAAAAAAAAATTTTTAAATAAAGTTTTTTTTCATTGCATTATTTAAAAACATTATTACTAATTCTTTTATGACTGTATATTTTGTAATTTAAATGTATATATGTATCAATTGCAATCATAAAAAGAAAAAATGGGGACAGATGATTTATAAAATATATGGTATGATATTAGATTGCAGTTGGTAAATTAGAATCATAATGTTGTTTTATCCACCTCAATGAGTTAATGCTTATCTCAATAATTTTATATTATTATTTAATTTGGATATTGCATCAATCATTATAAATTGTTTTATTCCATAGTTTGTTTTACAATTTAAGATAATTCATTGTGCATCCTATACTACACTTTATCATCATATAAGTCATCATTTATTGAATTGTATCTTCTTTGTCAAGCAAAAAATATTCATCTCTGTGAATTCATTGGATCCTTCCAAATTTTATGAATTCACTATTAGATATAATTTTAAATAATCATAGAACCATTTGTGAATCAACATTTTTCTTTGGCTATTTATTAGTTATATATGTTTTAGTTGCAAACTATAACATTTATATAGTATATTTAAAATGCCCAAATATTTAGTGTATAGGTGAAAAAAATCATTTGGTTCATGATTTATTTATTATATGTTATTGTCCAAATCTATGAGGCACTTTTTTATTGCATTCATGATTATCCAAATATGAAAGCTATTCAGTGAACTGAACTTAGTGTATATTTTGAGTCTTTATGAGTTTTCCTTTACATTTGGCTTATCGAACTTCCATTGAATAAAATATTGTTGTTTATGAAACAATGTTGCTTCATTAGCATGGTTCTAGTATATTTTAAAGATTAATTTTCTTTAAATTTAGCTTGCCCAAAATTCATTGGGACATGATAGTAATAATATTTCATTTACAATATATTATAACTTTTGAATTAAATTTTACACAATATATACACCTGTTTATAAAGCATTTAAATCTGCAAACATTACTATGATCTTTTACAAGCCAGATCCTCAAAGAATTATTTAAATGAATTTGAAAATAATGCCCACTTTTTTATATCAATGCCAAACTACTATCTATTTGTTAGGTATTTAAAAAGTGAGGATTATTTGCAAATTTATTTAAATAATTATTTTTGGATCTGTCTTGTGAATTATCATAAAAGTATTTTTGGATGTGGCAGTTCTGTGAATAGGTTTATATTATCAATGTTTTATATTTGATAAATCTAACTTATTTACAAGCTTATTAAAATCCATATATATATGTTTGTGTTATATATATATATATTATAATGGTCGGGGATGATGATGAAGTTACCAGTCTTACCATAATCTGCACTACAAGGGCGCCATCTAGGCATTTGAACCTAGAAAATTTATAGAGTAGGCAGACACGCGCTGTTAAAATCATGACCACCAACCCTAGTCATTAGCTCATGAAGTAGCTGAGGTTTAAAAACATTTATTAAATACATTTTTTAATAAAGAATAACAAAAAACAATCACTAGATCACTGTCAATACTAATAACACAAAAATTTTATTTATGTATATATATATATAAGTGACGACACACAAATTTGAAAAATAATTATATAAAAAAAATTATGTTTGTTTCATTATTATTCATTATTATTAGTTTTATTTGTTTTAACTTTTATTTTTAATCTTAGAAATGTTGAGTATAGATGAGCTACCCAGACCACACACCTAAAAGACTTTCAAACATTTGATTCCGGGCTAAAAATCCACAGCCACACCAATGCTCGCTTCCAGATATATATCAGCAACCAATGCAATATGAACATGTTAGCATAGAATCACACTGACAGGAATGTGCATCTGAACAGTGTGATATTTTTGGAGAAAACATGAGCTTCAACCAGTATAGGAATGTGCTTCTATCTGGTGAAGGAATCATGTATGTAATATAAAGAGAACATGCTACGTATGGATGGGAGAGTGGTCTTATCTTGCCAACTTATCTTCTCAATCCATAGAGCTAAAGTGGGTCAATGGTGCAGGAAATACGTCTATGTCCATTTCAACGATATGACTACCTCTTTGGGGTCATTCATTCAGTTGGACTCATCACCCTAGGTGCTAACACACTTCACATTACATTGATATAAACATCCATATATTTCTCCACCAGCATTGACACAACTATGAAACAAATAGTCCGAAATCAAAACCCACATTAAAAGTAACATATTTAAACTAGTCTAGCAGCTATCTACACTCAACTAATATTAAAATCATTTTATTAATTTAATTCTAAAAAAAAAAATCTTTGGTTTAATTAAGGTTTTAAAATCATTTTTAAGATAACATTTATATTTTAACTTATTTTTTTACTACAAATATTATATAACCTACTTTTCTTTTAAATTTAATAATGCACAAATAACGATGTGTTTCTATTTTTAAATTTAAGTTTGCAATCGCAAACTCCTACCCTATTACAAACAGATCTTACGCTTAGCATAAATGAAAACATATAACACATATTTTAAAAAGATTACATTTCAATTTTAGATAAGACTTAAAATTTTAAAGTTTATAAAAATAGAGTTCAGATTTGATCAAGAGAGAAAGTCTATAATTCATCTTTAAAGGAAAATAAAGTTCTGAGATTTTAAATTAAGAGTTTATAATGTTTTTGTTTAAAATGATTACTTTCCTTTCTTTCTCTGGGCTCGTTCCTTCACAATCAAGATCTGAATTTATACAAGATCCATTTCTTGTGAGCGATGACAATTTATGAAGATGCATTTACAATGTTTTCTGAAGATGGTACCAATGATTCGATCCTGGGATCCGTGGAGATGAAAGCTGCCTTCGGCCGGCCGAACCGAAGGAAGCATGAAGAAATGGATTACATTCTTAGTGACGGCAACAATATATATATTTTTAAATATTTTACTTTCAGCAAGGCTTACAGAATTCAAAATTTAATTTTTTAATTCTCTCTAACTCTTTAATTATTGTTTTCGATTTTCTTTTTATAGTCCTCAGGCACCTTATCTCTGGAATGCAGGATTCATCAAACATACTTCATGTCTGTATTTTATTGGTTTATTGGGTTTGTGTCCAAGGTAAGATTTTTGGTTTTTCACTGAGGTCTGTGTCTCTATCTCTGGGCAGGAACTCTTATCTATTTCGTAATCATTTTTTAATTGTCATTTTGCCTTAAGGATCTATTTGTAATTTTTATTTTTAAGATTAAAACTCTCGTTATTTTTAAAATCAAAAGGTTTTTTATTATATTCTATTCAAACACTAGAATCTTTGTTTCAATTCTATAATTTTTTAAAGCTTATTTTAATATTTAAATCAAACATAATAAATTAATAATTCGTTATTTGTGCATTTTGAAAGTTTGTGCATTTAATTCAGTATTAGGTATTTACAAAAAAAGTTAGTATTGAAATCTAAATGTAACGCATATATATATATCCTGTTACAATATATATATATATATATATATATATTGTACCCTCACCAAAGGAAAACTGAAATAAAGAATCCAACTAACTAGGGTATAACTATAATATACTACAGCCAAGTTACATAAACAATGACTTTTAAGATAATTAATATTTGGACTAGCTCAAAATACACTACTGTCATACAGAATCTAATAAATCAATATTTTATCATTATTAATTATAAAGAACTTATTAAATTAAAATATGATAACACTTGTGTTCACAATAAATAATTAGGATTCCAATTCGAATACTCAACTCATTTATTTTACTAATAAATTTAATTTATAACTAGGTCATTATTATAAGAAAAATATAGTTAGCTTAAAAATAACAAATACAATTATAAAAACTCTTCACATGAAACATTCAGAAAAGTACAATGGCTTAAACATTGAGGATACATCCCTGAAGATACATTCCTAATGGCATAAAAATATTACCCCACCAAATTCACATAAAAAAATACATAATTCTCTCATGTCTTTAAACATACATATAATTATTCTAACATTGATTCATAAATTTATTACAGAAATAAAAATAAATTAATTACTATTTCCTTTAATAAAAAAAGTGCTAATTGAAAATTTATCATCAACTGAATCTTATTCATCACCTTTTATTACAAATTTTACAATTATTTTTTAAATAATCTCAGGTTCCTTCCTAAAACAACAATAAAAATAAATTAAATAAGACCCCGTAGTTAAATATGATGAGGGATTTTACATAATATCTAACTACCCTTACAAAAATTTTGACAACACTAAGCATCTAGAATATTTTAATAACTCTTAACATTAAATATATTTAAAGATCAATATTTAACAATAAAACAAATAAAATAATAAGATTCTAAGTAAACATTTTAAGCACTTTATTTATTTTATGTGGTATTCTTAAAATAATATATTTTAATATAGTGGCAATATTAAGTATTTTAAATTGGTGTTAGATCATTTTAAAGTAATCACCAATGATAATAAGCTCTACAATAATAATAATAATAATAATAATAATAATAATAATAATAATAATAATAATGATGATGATGATGATGATGATTATATATTCTATTACTCTATCCAGTATAACGGAAATAATATTTTAAGTAATCTTTATGAATCATATGCAAAATAAGTAATGTTTTAAACCATTAATTTTTATGGATCATGCATGTAGAATGAAGAATCAAAGAATGGCATGCAGACAAATCTAAACTCAACTATAAATTAATTTAAAACCATTAACAATTTTATTATGAATAAACAACATTATAGCTTTTACAATAAGTTTATAAAATTTAAAAAAAAATTATAAACAGTGATATAAAAATTGACATTATCTACAATTAAAATATTTATACAACAAATATTACAAGTAAATAAAAAATAAAAATAAGATAGCCTTCATTCCAACCAACTAAAAATAAAATAAACCTTACAGAAATGATGATATAATATCCTTATTTAATAAAACAATAATATTATATTGTTTTGTGGTGGGAAATAATTACAATAAATATTCCAATTTCTAAACTTAATGTTATATTTATAATATTTTAAAAATATATTTATTAATATTTTATTCTTAAATATAAGTTTAGATCTAAAATACATTAATATAAATTCAACACATAGTAAAATATTTTAAAATTATTACAATACTTCCATTACATTTCATCAAATCATTTTAATATACTCTAATATTATAATATCAGAAAATTTAAATAAAGAAAAATATTAATACCTCCCTCTGCAAATTAACTACTTATGCAAGAACATACTTAAAACATAACTTCATAGGTTTTCTCTATCTTAAATAGGTTTATATTTTTATAGCAAATTTTAAAAAAACTATCAATAAATTATATTGCTTGATATTTTATTTTTCATGTATTTTATTTTTATCTTTTACATTCATCATAGCATTCAAATAATTCTTTCACTTCAATCTAATTTAAACATGCATTTATTTGAGTTTAATAATCTCTAATGTTTATTATATTTGTGGAAATATTAATTACTCCTCTTATTTTTATAATATGATAAGAATTAAATATCTCAACATCATTTGTGATAGATGTTATTTGTATATCTCATCTTGCCTTTGCATAAATTACCATTTTTTAACAGTTTAGCCATTATTTTATCATCTTTTAAAACTAACCTTTATGATGCAATTCCTGTGATAGACAGTGGTTACAATGTAGGATATGGAATAATAACAATAGTAACTCAAATGAGTATGAAAACCTCATCATGGATACAGTGCTACAAATAATAGGTTCGGATTTATCAGACCCCTAAAATTCATGTCATGGTTTTATTTCAGCTCATATTGACTATAAGGGAATGCAAATGTTCATAGAAAAATACTGCACATTCCTTTGATATCTGTATATAAGTGTGACAAAATAACTCACACATAACAGTCTTTCAAACATCCTAAACACATAGGATTTTATATAACAATTACTCTCCTGACCACCATCCTCTAGCTCTCACATACTGAATAACTATTAACATTGTAAAAATATACAATCCTCATTGCAAAAATAATTTCCAAACAACTTTACTAAAACAATGAAGATCAATTTTTTTTCAAGACAGCTTTAAAAAATTTTCAAGCACAAATGATCTTGATAAAGCATACATTGATATTGTACATTTATTCATTTGTTTTTACAATACATAATTTAGAGATCAATAATGCTATATTACTCTGTATCTTAAAAGATAACATTCATAATAATATTAAATTAATAACTGAACTATGTTATAAAATGTATGCATGTTCAAGCATTTATGATAAAAAAATATTTCAAAATATTCTTAGATATTTTAAGGCATTCATTTGCATTTTTATATATAAAACACATGATGATAATTATGTCAATGATTCATTCAACTGTTCAATATTAGAGCAATATGCCATATAATAATATGAAGTACTAATTTTAAAAAATATCATTCAAAAATATTGACAAACAATGCAATATAAATAATAAATAAGATTACCAATGGTCTCAACAATTATTGAAATCATAAAATGGTTCTTTGACTATACATTCAAATGAATTATAAGTATTAATTACCTGTCAGAAAATTAATTTCTCAAAACCCATTTTTCTTTATTTAATCCAATAAAAAAACTAATTATTTTAAGACTAAATTTTTAAAATATATATTATAATAAAATAGTTTAGTTTAAAATACTAGTTTTAAAATATTAACATTAAACTAAGAAAAAATAATAAAATTTTAAAAGTTACAAAAAGTTTGTTTTCTACTTGCAAGTTTAATGATGTAAAATTCTTGTTCCATTGCCTAGTTATGTGTAGATAGTTCTAAACAAAAGTTATTCTACTTTCCTGTTGCCCTTTAATGAAATGTATACTAACAAAACTAAATCTGGAAAAATCTAGAAAAAATATTGGGCATCCTGGAAAGATAAATGTTTATTTCAGTCTTTTCCCTGAACATCTTTTCAGACACCCAATATCACCATAAATCAATAATTTAAGGATCCATTTTTATGTAAAAATATCTTCTATATACATATTTATATTAATATATAGCAGCTATATCACAATAAATATAGTTCATGAATAATATTTATTTTTTCATTGATCAAAATATTGGTAGAATATTATATAATATAAAATTATCCATTCAGGACATATTTTCAGCAGATATCCATAATCCATATTTTGTTAACTAAACTTAGATATATTTTAAAATAAAATTCAAGACTTTTATTTTTTTTTAAAAATGTTGGATATTTCAACTAGTTATTTCTTTCTAGGTAAAATGACAGCTATACCATCCAAGCATTAATTAAATGATATGATATAATTTTTTTAAAATATATGCATTTTTTGCTTTATTTTAAATAAAAAAATAATTTCAAAACATCTTGTTTGTTTTATTCATTTTCTTATAAATAAATCCTTTCAAAATTCTAAAACTTTCAACAGTCATTTTTTCCATTTTTTTTTAAATACATCATTCGCAGATGTAAACTTTATTCAACTTAAGATTTAAAGATAAATTCAATAGAAAATGTTATTTGCATTCACGTAATAAAACAGTTATTCTGGCATATCATAAAAATATCTTTAATTTAGTTTTTAACTGAAATGCAGAATATTAACTTTTCTTTATCTTTTCTCAAACTTAATAGAATTATAAAAATGATTTTTCATAAATATTCATTTCCACTTTGTTGACTTAAGTTTTCTTGACAAATTAGTTCTTTTATAACAAGACAAAATTATTAATAAACATTCATTCATTGTAAATATATTAGTTATATAAAATTTAAAATCCTTACATAACTTGAAATCTCCTCCAGACTTGTTGTAGAATAGCCATTGGCATTTGGTGCAAATTGTCCCAACACTTAAATGTTAATTATCATGTTTCATAAAAATTATTATAGTTTTAAATTAAGCTTCAAGTAGAATCTTCTGATAGGGAATTTTTTGGTGTTATTCAATCATTATCTTAAAATAATTAAATTATCCTTTTAACACTTTTGAGAAAAAAATATTTAATTATAAAATATTACTACTGTTACAATTAAAAAAATATTAATTATAAATTTCAAACTAAAATTTACATTTTACTTTTTTTACTTTCACTATCACTGTCTAAACTGGTTTAAACTTCCACTTTTCTACTGACTTAATGTAGTGATTTCATTGGTTACTTGTAGTTTTGAAAATTTTCTAATTTACATAACAAAATCAATTTCATCTTTAAAATTAAGGTTTAAAACTATGAGTCATTTTTTTAAAGTATTACATCAAATTATTTAATCCATTCATAGTTCAGATGACAAAGAAACATCTTTTGGCCAATTTTCACTCTGGTGAATTTTTTTCATAAGTATTATAAGTTAAAATGCATGTAAAATGGTATATTTTATTATAATAATTTTTTTCCTGAAGATTTTGCACTAAAAAGCATAAAATTTAAAATTCCTGCTCTTACAACAGACATAAGCCCACCTTGACATGTTCATCCATTGTCTGTTGCCAAGACTGTAAAATGTTTGATGTTTTACAACATTGTACTTTCCAATGATGTATAAACATACTTATTTGCAAGTTTATTACTGTTTTAGATTTTTTTTTAAAATAATTTGCACTATATTTATTAGATATCAAGAAATATAAATTATTAATAACTTATTTTGACTTGAATTACTTTATTTTCCAAAATATAATGTTATATTAGCAGCTAATGTAAATATGGCCTGACGCAAAGTAGAAAACTTGCTTTGATGTAAACAATATACTTTATATCAAGAGTAAGAAAATATTGCAATTTTTCAATAAGTATTCAAAAAATTTATATTTTAAAGCATAATTCATTATATATAAGAGAAATAAATAATTATTCATTTGGATGTGTAAAAGTAATAAAAATTAAAAAAATATTTCAATGATTTTATAAACTGGAAATAATCTTTCTAGAAGTGATGACATGTAAATACTTTGTTTTGATCACATCCTTATTTTATTAATATTTATAGAAACAAAATGTGAACATTTAAAATTTATTTCAGTATTAAACAAAAATATCTATCAAATGAAGTCAAATTTATTTTTTTCTGAAGAGTAATAATCATTTTATCATATATTTTATGTTGATATGTGAGACAAAGAAAAATGTCAGAAATAGCAAAATATGGTAAGGATACTATCTATAATTAATAAATGTTTATTAAAATAATTTATCTTTATTAATTTTATGGATCACTTTCGTTATTGGTCAAGTGAAGTAAAACTCTGAAACTTTTAATTGGTTTTAATTGGTCAAGTGACAAACTCTTTGATACAAATATTTTCATCTTTTAATATATATTAATTTTAGTTTCGTTTTCAAAAAGTATATTAATTATTTGTAATGTTAGGAAAGTAAACAAAAGTTATTTCAAAAATATATTTTTATTTGTATTTTATAGAAATATTCAAAAGCAGAAAAATCAAAGAAAACATTACG
Source organism: Epiperipatus broadwayi (assembly GCA_028023455.1). Taxonomy (NCBI): domain Eukaryota; kingdom Metazoa; phylum Onychophora; class Udeonychophora; order Euonychophora; family Peripatidae; genus Epiperipatus; species Epiperipatus broadwayi. The sequence goes on from JAQFVV010006504.1 coordinate 710,684, forward strand.
AGCAAATTAGAAGCAATGTAAATGTCATTTAAATCCCTTCCAGATTTCACGTTACGAATTTTTTAAGAATTTTTTAGGAAAAATCTTAATGTCTTTCTCAAAATAATTATACTTTCAGCATATTATTAAAAAATTCACCAAAATACATTATAATGCCAGAAAAGTATTCTAAAACATTAATCTTTGTTTGAAAATCAAATAAACAGCTTGGAGCAATCTCAACTCTTGAGAAGATGTCAAAATTGTTGCTATGGCTGGTTTCTTTTTCAATTTACAATCATGTAAAGTATACAATTTTTTAATAAAACCTTACTACTTTTGTAAAATAACTATATTTTTAGCAGATTTTATGAAAATTATTTATAATATGTACGAAACATAATAAAAAAAAAACACTCCAAAACATATATTTTCATTTTAGCAGTGAAAAAATATTTAATGGAATCATCAGCCAAAAAGAATTGAGAATAGATTATTCAACCAATCAAAACTGGCCTTCTTCTTTTGTTCAACTTAAAACCCTCCTAGTATTGATTTTTTACTTGTAAAATAATTTAGAAGAGGGCAGCACCTTATAGGCCTTGCTCTAAGCTTTAATACGGGTATTTTTTATCACTGTAACTAAAAAATTGGCTGAGTTAGAGCAATATAAAGGTGACAACCGCAAATATGTGTTTCAGGCTATTAAAGTGTTAAAACCGTTTAAATAATTAATGACTCTAAAATATTGATTTTAAAACAAAATATTACATTTAAACACTAATAATAATTTTAACTATTACGTTTTTTAGGCATTATCTTTATATCTACTTTTGCAGCTTTGTTGCAATGCATCAAATTTTGTTAACAAGCCATAAATCAAAGTTTTCTTTTTCAACTCTTGAAAGCTCACAGATTAACATAATCACCTTTAAATCATATGATACTTTCAGAAAATTCTAGATTAATGATAAATTATTTATTATTTAAATATTTTAAACAAAGTAATAATTTTAAACACATTATATAAAATATTACTATATTTAAACTATTATAATACTATAGTATTTTTGAATATAATAAATAAAAATTAAACTTATTTTTTAAACAATAAATTGTGTTATTTTATTATTTTATTTATTTTAAAATGACTTTAAACTATTTAATACATCTCTATAGGTCTCTATTTACTGAGTTTGAATTCATACTAAGTATAAAATCACAATTATTTATTAAAAAATAACCTAAATTTATTTTATTTAAAAAATAGCTACATTTCAAGCCCTACCTAAACTATCTGTATTAATTATAAGGGTACAATATATATATATGTATGTGTGCGTGTGTGTGTGTGATAAACAAAATAAGTCATAAATTTCGTAAACTTGCTTATAGCTTGCATTTAATGATCACTAGATGGAGCTTTACCAATATCTCCATACAAGCTTCGTTTACATAAACATTGAGAGAGACGGAATTCAATATCTCTTTTGTTGTCTCCACCTTCAGATCATCTGATTTCAAGCTAATTGGCTATCCTCAGTGAAGGGTAGGGACTAGAAACTAGATCTAAACACTGACTCTAAACTCAGCTTTTTTGAAACATGTTTCTATCAGCTTGCAAGTGCGAATTTTTCAGATACATAAATATCTTCAATTCCTGCCAAACAAACTAGACAGCTATATGGGTCTGAAATCAGTTCAGTTTCACCACATAGTAAAATCCTCTGCAATATATATTATTGCAAAAACCTTCAAAGGTACATTTATGATAAACAAAACAAGACATAAATTTTGTAAACTTGCTTATAGCCTGCATTTAATGATCACTAGATGGAGTTTTACCAATATCTCCAAACAAGCTTTGTTTACATACACACTGAGAGAGACAATATCTCTTTCATTGCCTCCATTTCAAGCTAATCGGCTATCCTCAGGGAGTGGTAGGGACTAAAAACTAGATCTAAACACTGACTCTAAACTCAGTATTTATGAAACATGTTTCTATCAGTTTGAAAGCATGAATTTTTCAGATATGTAAATATCTTCAAATCCAGTCAAACAAACTAGATAGTTATATGGGTCTGAATTCAGTTCAGTTTCACCATATAGTAAAAGCCTCTGCAATCGATATCATTGCAAAAACCTTCAAGGGTACATTTATGATTAACAAAACAAGTTATAAATTTTGTAAACTTGCTTATATGGAGCTTTACCAATAGCCCACTGTCAAGCTTTGTTTACATAAACACTGAGAGAGATAGAATTCAATATCTCTTCCAAATTGTCCCCAACCTTTAAACCTAATTGGCTCATGTCATTAATGAGGAGGAAGAACAGAAACTAGATCTAAACCCAACTCTACTAACAGCATTTATGAAACACATTTCTATCAGTTTGAAGATGTTTTATAAATTCTGTTAGTAGAGATGGTGTTTAGATCTAGTTTCTGTTCTTACTACCATTTACTGATGTAAGCCAACTATCTTGAAATCATGGTTTAAAGGTTGGAGACAATTTGAAAGAGATATTGAATTCTATCTCTCTCAGCATTTTTGTGAACAAAGCTTGACAATGGCCTATTGGTAATGCTCCATCTAGTGATCATAAAATGCAAGCTATAAGCAAGTTATGAAACTTATAACTTGTTTTGTTTATCATAAATGTACCCTTGAAGGTTTTTGCAATGATATAGATTGCAGAGGCTTTTACTATAAGGTGAAATGAACTAAATTCAGACTCATATAGCTATCTAGTTTGTTTGACTGGATTTGAAGATATACGTATCTGAAAAATCTGTGCCTTCAAACTGATAGAAACAAGTTTCATAAATGCTGTTAGTAGAGTTGGTGTTTAGATCTAGTTTCTGGTCTTACTATCCTTTACTGACATGAGCCAACTAGCTCAAAACCATGGTTTAAAGGTTGGAGACAATTTGAAAGAGATATTAAATTTTATCTCCCTTGGCATTTATATAAGCAAAGCTTGATAGTGGGCTATTGGTAAAGCTCCATCTAGTGATCATATATATATATATAAAATTTTAACAGTAAATACAATATTATAGTTTAAATTCTTTCGTAGCACTTTCGATTACATGATAATCTTCATCTGCTTTAATTGAATTTCAAATTATATATATATATTTGTAAATTTAATTTCAATATTTTTTGAAAAACTAATATATTTAAATTATGATTGGTTAAATTTCAAGTTACCATACACATGTAACATCTATCTTAAAATGTTTTGTAAAATAAAACAATAAGTTTTATAATAAAGAAAACTAGAAATAAAACAAAAATCAACAAATGAATAGATAAATTGATTAATTTTAGTTACCCCATAACTGCAAACTTTTCATTGTTTTCAGTCTCTTGGTTACTCTAAATATTTTGTTCTTGATTTCATTCCATAGTATGTGAAATAGCTATAAAAATATATACACATTAGCGATGCATGAGTTTATAGATTTTTTAAAGCAATTAATTCCTGGCTTATTCTTTATATTCAACTGTAGAAATAAATCGATTTGGATATTAAGTTTAGGATCATTAAAAGAATCTTAAAAATTAAAAAAAATAGCTATTTTTTTTTTTAGGTTTGCTTACAAATTCTGGCTTGGTGATAAACTGCATATTTCACTGGATCTTAATAGTGAAATAAGATAAGCGTAGGGCAGAAATTGCCCTTGGAAAGTAAAGTTTACTTAGCCAATCATTTTGACATTATATCTTGGTCCAGTAGCTGTTATATTTATATCAAAAGAAGAATTTGTGGAATAGGGAAAATAAAGTTATGGCTTCTTTCTTTTCTGCTTTCTGGTGATTCCCCTTCTTTTTTGTTATATTCCTATTGTTACATTTTCCACGCATGGTGACTAAAAATTCTTTAATACTGACATTATTGATTTTAAAATATTAAGATGAAAAAAAAATACTAATAATAATAACAAAAAAATATTACATAGAAAAATTTATTTTTGCAGTTTATAAAATTAAACATCAAACAATAACATTGTATTCCAAATAATTACCAACAATAAAAATATAATCTAATTATAACTAGCAATTTAAATACCACTACTCATAACTATTTATATATACATACACGAATATATATATGTCACGATTGCTATCAAAATCTCACTATCACAAAACAAAGCATATACCAACAATAAGTAAACAAAAATGAACCAATTAACAATAACAACCTATATACAAATCTTTATGTAAAAACTAAATCAAGGAGATTTTTTTAAAACTATAATGTCACTTTAAAAGAAAGGGTGGATCTTTCCATCCTTTACAATATATATATATCATTATCATCATCAATCATTATCAATCCACTGTAGGATGAAGGTCTCTCCAAGTTTAATACATCTTGTCCGATCTTTAGCTTCTCTTCTCCACATCAACCCTGCACACTTTCTTATTTCATCCATCCATCTCACATGTGGTCTCTTTCTGGATCTTTTACAATCTCTTGGAATCCAATTTAAGATTTCAATTGCACATCTATTATCATCTCTTTTAGCAATATGTCCAGCCCAACTCCAATTCAATCTTTTAATTTTTTCAATGAGGTAGTAACAAATGTTTGTTCTCTTATCCATACATTGCGTTTTCAATCTCTTTTTGTTACTTCCCACATGAATCTCTCCATACTTCTTTGAGTGGTCTGTAGTCTCTGTATTGCTTTTCTATTAAGTGTCCAAGTCTCAGATCCATAAGTAAGAACTGGTAAAACACATTTGTTAAAAATCTTCCTTTTCAAACACATAGGTATATTATTTCCTTTTAGTATCAAGTTATTTCTACCAAAAGCACTCCAACCAAGTTTAATTCTATGATTAATTTTATCCATTATGTTTCCATCTGTATTACTAATCTGACCAAGGTATTTGTAACTGTTAACTTCTTCTAATTCATCATAATCAATCTTTATTTTCATATTTTCAGCAAATCAATTAAACATTACTTTAGTCCTTTTAGCATTTATCTTTAGTCCTACTTCCCTACTTTCATCTAATAGCTCCTGTAACCTTTTCTGCAGCTCCAAAGCATTATATGCAATAACAACTACATTATCTGCAAAATCTAAATGACTTAAATAATCTCCATTTACTTTCTCTTCTTTAGTTTCCCATTTTAATGCACAAAATACTTCTTGTAACACTGCTGTAAAAAGTTTTGGAGATATGGAGTCACCTTGTCTTACACCTTTCTCAATGTTGACTTTCCCAGTATTATTATGTAATCTAATTGTTGCTGTTGCATTTTTATAAATATTGCTTAAAATATTTACAATATTCTGGATCGATACCTTGGTGATCCATTGCTTTAATCACTGAAGAAATGTTTATAGAATCAAATGCCTTTTCATAATCTACAAATCCAAAACATAATGGCAACTCATATTTATTTGTCCTTTCTATAACTTCTCTCAATGCCTGGATATGATCTATTGTACTAAAACAACTTTGAAATCCAGCTCATTCTCTTGGTTGGTGGAAATCCAATGTTCTCTGTAGACGAGTGGTAATTATCTTGGTAAAAATTTTGTATAAAACTGATAAAAGGCTGATAGGTCTGTAATTTCTAATATCTTCTTTATCACCTTTTTTCAATATTAATATTATTACTGCATTCTTCCAATCATCTGGTACATCTTTATCATTTAGACATTTAGTATATAACTTTGGTAAAAAAAAATTCTATTTCTTCACCTACTTCTTTTAATATATCAATTATAATTCCATCATTACCTGTAGCATTTCCTTTCTGCATACATTTAATTGCATGATTCACTTATTCATTTAAAATTCTGGGCAATTTAAAAGATATAATAGATATAGGAGATACTTGTTCTTTATTATTATATAATTCTTGATAAAAGTCTTCTACCAATTTCATGATGTCCTCTCTCTTTTTAGTAATAATTCCATATATATATATATATATATATATATGGAATTATTACTAAAAATCTATCATTTATACCATATATATATATATATATATATGGTATAAATGATAGATTGCTTGTTCAGTAGTGATATCTACAATGATAATGATATTTGAAGAAAGGAGTATTGAGTAGACTTGGACAAGGATGCAGCAGAAGAAAAAATGAACACTTTATTGCCTCCAAACTTCATTTAGTCTAATTAAATGTTTATTACACTCAATAGCTAAGTTTGAATTTATCCTAAAAGAATAATTATTAAAATTATAGAAATACATATAAAATATATCTTGTTATAAATTAAATAAATATTTTGTAATAATATATTAAATCAATGTATTATTTAAATCCATCTTCTTGTAATGTGTTTGTGTTCCATATATGCTATTATGAATACAATTGGGTGCCTAATCTAAATTGAATATATCATAATAGCCATATTATTTCTTCTCCACACATTATCCACAAGATAGTAGAAGGCAAATTAATTCAGTATTTTATATTTCCAAGTTAATGTATGTTATTACATTCACTTCAAAAAAATACCAAATTAGATTTTAATAAATTAAAGAAACATATATTTAGCAAAATCAGAAAATCAAATTTAATAAATAAATATGATAAACCTTTTTTAATTTTTATTTTTAATTTAATTACGTTACTAAATTAGATTTTTTCCTGGAAAATTTGTTGAATATCAAATTGATATTTCATTCTCAAAATTTTAATGAAAAATAATAAAGTGCACAAGAACATCATATGCCTATGTGGAGGAAAATATGACATATAAAAATAATGTGTTTATGTGGGGAATAAATCTAGTAAAATTAAATTGGTCTTGCATACACTTTAAATTTGTGTAAATTTATTTCCAACATTGAACTTTATTTTTATTGATTTAAGAAATTAGCAGGTTTTCTTGAGAAGTTATAATACCATTAATTACTCATCATTTTATTAAATGTGATAAAAATTTATGTTTATGTAAATAAATAAATACACAATTAAGTAAGCAAATCTCAAGACATTTAGGGGTAATGGTGGCATCTCTGGCACAGGTTTATTGCCTTTTATTTTGTGACTTAAAATTCTAAATACTATATTTAATAATTACTATATAACTTCAACAACAATTACAAGTAAAGAGCTTCTACCCTGCTTACTATGGAATTTCTTTTTTTGTAGAGAAAAGTCATATATACTTCTGTTAAAAATTGTGAAACAGAGCAGAAGTATATATCATTAAGAGTTGACAATATTTAACTCTCCTCACATGATATAGATTAAAAATATATATCTTTACTCTGTTTCAAGTTTTACATCTTTAAAATATATCAAAAGTTAATACCTATAATCATGTACATCATATTAATAATAAAAAACTTAATTAAAATGATCATTTTCATGCTAATTTGTTTTTCCAATCTCCTGGGAAATGTTATAGACAATGAGGGCCAAACCTCTGACCTATTAATTTAGCAATCCATGTTATTGATTTCTGACCACTTAAAATGTATGATTATTATTGTGATTCAGTTTTAAAACATGAGATGTGAAAATACATTTATTCAGTTCAATGTATTCATTTTTTTCTCTCTGAAATAGCGTTTTTTTATAAAGCAGGCAATAATTTTATGTTTTTCCATCTTATGTTTGTGTTCTTAAAAATAAATCAACTAAAGTACATAAATAAAGAAAAATATTTTTCTAAATTGTAATAATAATTATTTAATAATCTAGAATAAAAAAAACATTTTGTTTATTTATTTCAGATATCAAATAATGATATTAATTTTATAAAATATTTTAATATTGATGTGTATTCTTTATAATTATCCATTTATTATAACATGCACACACATCACATATTGACCAGGTTACTTATCCCTGTCCAATATGAATTACTATTCTTTATTAACTATACTTCCAATATTTTTTTACAATAACTATACTATAGCTTGTGTTTTATTTTAATTTTAAATACATTCTAGCTTTCATATAAACCTACATATTGAAATGAATAATGTAGTAGTGAATTATTTTTTAGTGTAGTAGTACAAATGCCTTCAAGAAAATTATGTAAAATAAAAATAGTACCTTAAAATAAAAGATTAAAAGTAATTATAAGAGGTAATGTTCAAGTGGTAGAGTAAATATAATAGTTTTATTATAAAAATGTTTAAATATATGAGAAACTACCAAATTATATAAATTATATTAGAACTGTTTCTTTTCTTTTTTTCAAAAATTAAAAAAATGTATGATATACATATTGAAAAACAATTCAATTAAGTATATTAATATTAAATGAAATATATTTTAAATAATTAATTAGATAAAAAATAAGTTAATAAAAATATTAATTCTGTTTTGAGATATGAGATTTGAAATCAATGGAAAAATTCAAATAATTTAATCATTAAATAAAAAATAAGAGAAAACAAGTCAGCAAAAGATGTATATTCAGTTTTTCTTAAAATTAAACAGTCTGAAATATAACCTGGATCTTTTGTGAATGTGAGCAAGAAACCTTTATTCAAAATGAACAAAAAAGCTTAAATTGCAAATTTCAAAAACAGGAAATTGATAAAGGATATTATAGCAACTTGTAAAGAAAAAAAGTGATTATAAATAGAATAAATTAATGCATGCCATCATGGTAAAAATATTAGCCTCTCACAACTAACAGTAGAGAATTCTGTTTGCAAAACTTTTGCTGTGTAAGTTTTTAAAAAAAATCTTTGTCAATTAGACTGTTAGTCTAATGTATTAACCATTTTAAGTTTTATTTTATGACCACTTTGTGATATATGTATTTCTAATAAACTATATTTTGTATGTATAAAGTGTTTATAGAATATATTATTTAACTGATTGAGTAAAGAAAGAAACAAATATTTTTTATTAAAAAGATTCTGCATTTGCTGTTAAGCATCTACGAATACTCAAGCTGCATTTTAAAACATTTACATGCAAAATTCATTTCTTTTCTTTTCTGTTATATATAGGCTTAGATGAAATTCTATTTATTTGAAAATAAAAAATGTATTTTCATGTAGCTATTGTCAACCAGTATGCAAAATTAGATAAAGTAATCATGCTATAATATTCATTTTAAATATACAAAATGTATATGTGTTTAAAAAATTTAAAATGAAATGCTCAAGTATAAAAAATAATGTGGTAGAATAATTATTACAGTTTAAGTTAAAGGTTTATTTTAAAATTTATTCAAGTTACTTTGTATGTAAACTATCCCTCAATATTGGATTGGATTACATTTTATGTATGTAGAACATAATATAAATGCAGTTATTAGATCACTGTTAAATGGTAAAATATAATATATCTATATGGTAAATTTATTCACAATATATTCACAATTTTTCCAGGTTAGATTAGATTCAAGTGACCACCTCAGTTAATTAAGTAGTTACTATTAAATCAGAATTTGGACCTAAAGTAATCCCATACTATATATATATATATATATATATATATATATATATATATATATATATATATATATATATATATATATATATATATATATATCATCATCAATTATCAATCCACTGCAGGATGAAGGTCTCTCCAAGTTCAATCCATCTTTTCCTATCTTTAGCTTCTTTTCTCCACATCACCCCTGCACACTTTCTTATTTCATCCATCCATCTCACATGTGGTCTCTTTCTGTGTCTTTTATAATCTCTTGGAATCCAGTTCAAAATTTCAATTGTCTATCTATTATCATCTCTTCTAGCAATATGTCCAACCCAACTCCAGTCTTTTAACTTTTTCAATGAGATCAGTAACATCTGTTTTTTGTCTTGCATTTTCGATCTCTTCTTGTTACTCCCAACATGCATCTCTCCATACTTTTTTGAGTAGTCTGAAGTCTCTGTATTGCTCTTCTATTAAGTGTCCAAGTCTCAGATCCATAAGTAAGAACTGGCAAAACACATTTATTAAAAACCTTCCTTTTCAAACACAAAGGCATATTTCATTTTAGTATCAAGTTATTTCTTCCAAAAGCACTCCAACCAAGTTTAAATCTATGATGAATTTCATCCATTATGTTTCCATCTGTATTAATAATCTGACAAGGTATTTGTAACCATTAACTTTTTCTAACTCATCATAATCAATCTTTATTTTCATATTTTGAGAAAATCTATTAAACATTACTTTAGAATTTTTAACATTTATCTTTAGTCCTACTTTTCTACTTTCATCTGATAACTCCTGCAACATTTTCTGTAGATCTAAAGCATTATTTTCAAAAACAACTGCATTGTCTGCAAAATCTAAATGACTTTAGAAAATCTCCATTTACTTTCACTCCTTTAGCTTACCATTTTAATCCACAAAATACTTCTTGCAGTACTGCTGTAAAAAGTTTTGGAGATATGGAGTCACCCTGTCTTACAGCCTTTTCAATGTTTATTTTTTTACTATCATTATGTAATCTAATTGTTTCTGTTGCATGTTTATAAATATTCTTTAAAATATGACAGTATCTTGGATCTACACCTTGATGATCCAATGCTTTAATCACTGAAGAAATATTTATAGAATCAAATACCTTTTCATAATCTACAAATCCTAAGCATAATGGCAACTCATATTCATTTGTCCTTTCTATAACTTCTCTCAATACCTGGATATAATCTACTGTACTAAAACCACTTTTAAATCCAGATTGTTCTCTTGGTTGGTGGAAATCCACTGTTTCTGTAGATGAGTTGTAATTATCTTAGTAAAAATTTTGTATAAAACTGATAAAATACTGATAGGTCTGTAATTTTTAATATCTTCTTTATCACCTTTTTTAAATATTAATATTAATACTATATTCTTCCAATCATCTGGTACATCTTTATCATATAGACATTTGGTATACAACTTTGCTAAAAAAATTTCTATTTCTTCACCTGCTTCTTTTAAAATATCAATTATAATTCCATCATTACCTGGAGCCTTCTCTTTCTTCATAAATTTAATTGCATGTCTCACTTCCTCATTCAAAATTTTGGGCAATTCTGAAGATATAATAGGTATAGGAGGCATTTGTTCTTTATTACTATATAATTCTTGATAGAAGTCTTCTACACATTTCATGATGTCATCTCTCTTTTTAGTAATAATGCCATCTTTTTTTGTTATTGCAGATATAAATTTCCTGTCAATACCAAAATGTTGTTTTACACTCTTTAGACTTTTATTCTCTTCTACAGCTTTCCTTGCTAGTTCACAATTATACTTTCTTATATCATTTTCAACTCTTTTCCGCACCATTTTACAAAATTCGAGATATTCAATCTTTTTTAATGCATCATTGTTGTATATCCTCATATTCCTTCATTTCTTCATAAATTCTCCAGTCTCGGTAAAAATTTTATTGGTCAATTGCTGCTTTTTTCTACCAGCTATCTTTGTTGCAGTTTTTAAAAGTATATCAGTTATTTTCATATTAATGTCATTTAAGTCTGAATCATGTTCAAAATCAACTAATACTTGAAACTGATTTGTAAGTTTTAATTTAAATTCATTAGAATGTTTCTGAAGATTATGAATATCTACTGTAAATATTGCTTTTCTTAATAATTTTTGTCTCTGTAATAATGCATTAACATGTATCTTACATCTTACTAATCGAAGATCACAACCTGTGTTAAATTTATTAAAAACATTACAATCTTGAAATATGTATTTTCTGTTAGTCAAAATATAATCCAATTCTGCTGTACCTTCATTTGGATGCTTCCATGTCCATTTCCTTTTAACATTTTTCTCAAAAAAAGAATTTATAATATAAAGTGTTTCTTTTTCTGCAAACTCCACAAGCATATGTCCTCTCTCATTTCTGTTATCATAATCAAAATTACCTACACCCCTTCATCTTTCATTTGTTTACCAATTCTAGCATTAAAGTCACCCATAACCATTTTAAAATGTTGTTTACTCTGATCAAAAGTCTTTTGTACATCCATATAAAAATCTTCTACTACTTCATTACTATGAGAACTTGTTGGGGCTTAAATCTGAATTATCTGCATTTGGTATCTGCTATTAATTTCTATAACTAATCTTACTACTCTGTCTGATACACCACCAATCTCCACAATGTTATTCTTAATATTTTATTTATAATGAATCCTATTCCACTTATATTTCCTATATTTGTGTCATTATATTAGAATATATGTCCAATTTTTAAATCAATTGTTTTTTTTTCATCTTTTCTTCTAACTTCATAAAGTCCAATAATGTCCCATTTAATATAAGACAATTCTTCTAACTCATGCAATCTTCTTTCACTTGAAAGTGATCTGCAGTTGTAAGTATCTAAATAAAAAGTCATCATCAAATGCCAGCCTGAGTCTGCAATCAATGGATTCTTAGCATCCTCCACCTTCGGCCACCAACCACTGGCTTAGTTGGTGACTTTACAGCCTCAGAATAAGGGTCATGATTTATTTTTGTCTGTCATGATTGTATATATTTGGAAAAATATTCTTAAACTCAGAGGCAAAAAGCCAATAAACTCACCATGCTGGCTAATGTGTGTTGGTGAGCAGCCCATCCATGTTTGTATACTATATGAATAATCACATAGTAATAACAGCTGCAACAACAAGAACATATGGAGTGGACATTAGGAATTTGCCCTCCTCCGTTTCTTTAAGGTCTCCAAGAGGAATCAAAGGGTCTCCTTTCAGTTAATAGCAAGTCTTTTCTGCAGATATATATATATATATATGTGTGTGTGTGTGTGTGTGTGTGCCTATGAAGCTAATAATCTGAATAAATGGATTATAGTTGCGAGAGTCAGTCATATTTAGGATTACATCCACCTTGTATTAAAAGTTAATCATTTACTTTATGGCAAGTGTGCTTCATCATATAATCATGTTAGTATTATGATGTGTAATTAAAAGGTTAATGTTTTAAAATTAGTCAAATAAAGCTCAGACAATTTGCAAATAACTACAAGTATTTCCAACATATTTGAACTAAAAGTTAAAAGATAAAGGAGAAATAATTTGCTTAGGCAATTATTATCATTAAATTATAATTAATTTAAAAAAATGCCTTAAATTTATGTGATATAGTTCGTAATGTAAGCTTGATTAAGGAAAAGAAACATTATATCTTGTCTGACAATTAAGATATTTGTAAATAAACTATTGTTTGCTACCTGTTTAAATAGAGTATTAACTTCTATATATGTAATCTTGTCTTGTCTGCATATTAATTTCATATCCATTTCATCAGGAGTAGTTTATGTTCAATGTGATTTGACCAGATACTGCTAATAGTATTGTGTATTAGTCTACATTATTGCATAATAAAGAAAATATTTTGAATTTTATTAAAATAATTAAATAAAAAAAATATGTGCCCGCAAATTTCCCGATGTTTAATGCCGAATCAATTATGTTAACTTTAAATATATAAATTGAACCTTGCAATATATATAATACAATAAAAATACAATTTTTTCCAACATTATATTAATTTTCGATCTAATGAAATTCAATACTTCTTTTGATACTAGTTATTCTTAGCCAGTGTAAAATGTTTATTTGCATTAGGTATTCTAGATGTATACAGATATTAACTGATCCTGTAAGTTGGCTCACAAGATAAAATCTATTATAATCCAGATATAAATTCTGCCTAGTTTAAAAAGAACGCGCTCATAATAATTTGATTCATAATGCTATAATATTTACCAAAATATTTGTTAATTTGTATTGAATAAACGACATTACAAACAAAAACTTTTTCCTGATTTTTTTAAAATTTAAATTCTAGTCTATCTTTTTAATGTTATACGAGTCATTATTTATTTATTCAATTACATAAGTATTTTAGAGTTTTTTCTTATAAAATACTATCTTTAAATAATTATAAATAAAAATAAAATGAATTCAACCTATGAGTTTGTAGTGATTTCAATTTTTTTTTTTCGATAACGATAAATATTTATATTATTAATAAAATACTACTTCAATTTGAAGAATTGCTGTCTTTTTGAAGCAATGACGTGTCCCTGACATATTTATCTGCAATGCTAAAAATATTATTAAAAGTATGATGAATCCGTTTTAATTATTTATTACTTTTCAATATTAAGTGGTGAAAGTTATTCTCTTGAGTAACTTTTATACTTGTCAATATTTTATGTTTTAAAATGGACAAATATAATAACTTTCTACTTTTCAAATAAAATCCCACATATTTGATTTTCGAATAATATTTAAATAATTTTTGGTCACATGCTTATATTTTATTATGTCAATTTATTTTTCCTTGTATGAATATTGTTACCATTGGAATTTATTATACTAATTGCCATTTGATGATGATTATGTAAAACTTCAATCTATAATTTTGTAAACTATTAATAATTAAGATAAATGCTTAAATAGAATATTCATAATTCATTATTGTCTTATAATGCTAGGCTCACTGTGATATTAAATATCATAGATTAAATAAACTGCAATTAATCTATGTAATTAATCTAAAATATATGAATTAGATTCTCTAATTTTCTCAGCAATTTAATTTAGCAAATAAGGTATCATAAAAATATACATAAAGTCTATAATTATCATATTGCATACATTGATGACAAAGTTGATTGTTAAAAAAATCTAATTAAATTCTGAATAGTATATGGATATATGTAACGTATGTTAATTATCAACTACACATGATATATAAAACAAAATACTTGTATGTCTATACTAAAAATGAAATTACTTTAATTTAAAAATATGAAGTAGAGAAAAATACATTAGCAGTTTCTAATGTTAGATCTCTATTACTTTAGCCATGGCAAGAAAAGAAAACCAACTAGTCAGAATTTAATATCTATAATATAATTTCATAAAATATTTTAAAAAATTCATAATTACATCAAATTTCCTATTTGCTGCATAGTATGTTCTAAAAGCAAAAATTAGCAATTCTTTACTAAAAGTTTATTTTCAGTAGTAAATGTAACAAAAAAATATGTCAATTTGTTATGATTTTAGGAGAAATTTAAAAAGAAAAACTATATTATCAGAACTTAATATTCATAATCTATTTTTGTAAGGAGATTAGAATAATTCTTCAATTGTATGAAATTCTCAATGGCTATTAACTTTCCAAAAGCAAAAAATTTACAAATGTATACATAATTTTAATTTACATTAATAAATGAAATAGATACAATATGTTGGATGCTTTCTAATGTTGGACTTCTGCATTATCACATCAATTGAAAGCAAAATAAAGTAATATATGGCCAGAAAAAAAGTTATATTATTTTCAAGTTATGCAAAATTCCCAATTTGCTATATTGTAATGCTGCATAAAACCAGGATTAGGATGTCTCCCAAGTAAATTTTATACTATTATATAAATTGAATATGCAAGTAGTCAGACGTCTATTATATATTTAGATCAAATTGGATTTAAGGTATTAACTCAGAAGTGACACTTGATATGAAAATGTAACTTCAGTAGGTATTAATACTTCATCAATTACTTTTGATCATAATAGATAGTGTAATTATGGTTTTAAATTTGATAATAGAGATGTGAACATTATTCAAATTGAAAGATGTAATGAGAAATGAAAAATTAAGAAAGTAATGATAATATCTAAAAATGAAAATGGTTTAATGAATAGACAATCAGCTAATATAAAGGTAACAGAATTATGGAAAATTTGAATGAATTGAATAACTGGTAATATAAGTTTTTATTTTGTATAGATATGTACTAATTAATGGTTGATAAAGATTGCCAGTGATACAATCGAAAGTACTTCCAGTAAAGTATATATTTTATTTAAAATTTAAATACTGTGTTGAATAGATTTGTTTGAATTATATATATATATATTGTATATGAATTAAATGAATTATGTCCTGTACATGAGGGGTCAGATTGACCTTAGGTTAACATGGGTGTGACAAGAATCTCAGCCTCAGGGTGGCCTTTGAGCGTTCCATCATCAGATTTTCAATTGGATGGATGGTTGAAGAGTTGGAGTGTGGAATAGATTGAAGCCTGTCCATTAAAGTATAAGGTTTTGCTATCTTAATATATATCTGAGCACTTCTAGCATATATATATAGAGATGATAATCTGGACCAACTGATGATTGCTGGTTTAGCATGAAATATGTATATTGGTGATTATTTATCTTTTCAACATATATGTGTTTGGGTGTATCAGTGTATGAGATAGTGTGGAGAGTGGTGGATCATGTGAAAGTCTGTGCTCATATATCCTATATATATATATATATATATATTCAAATCACCCTCCCAAATATTATAATTTTTCAGCAACCCCTCTTTGAATAAGTATAATGACTTCAAACAGTACAACTCAATAGCTCTTGAATCATATATTGCAGTGATATTATATATTGAAATACAGACTTATTCAAACAAAGAGCATAAAATTGAATTAACAAACATTTAACTTATGAATGAAATACATTGTGCAGGCTCAAACCTGCATTTATATGTGTAATATATGCAGGATTCGAACTCAGACTTTCAAATGACCTGATACTCTCAGTGCCATCTCATATTGCTGACCCACCTGATCATACACATGTTGAAAAGATAAATAATCACCAATATACGTCTTTCATGCTAAACCAGCAATCATCAGTTGGTCTAGATTACTATCCTCACACATATATATATAATCAGTGCTCAGCTTTATATTAAGATAGCCAATCTCCATACTTTAATGGACAGGCTTCAAACTATTCCAACTCACAACTCTGGTTTAGCATGAAATACATATATTGGTGATTATTTATCTTTTCAACATGTGTGTGATCAGGTGGGTCAGCAATATGAGATGGCACTGAGAGTAGTGGGTCATGTGTCAGTCTGAGTTTGAATATTGCTTATGAATAGAAATAAAGACTACAACATTAGCTATTTTAAACTTTGCTATCTCCTAATGTAAATATAAAAGGAAATATTCCAGTGTGTAGCACTAGCTAAAAATTTTAAATACTAACTGTTCAAATCATCCTTCAAAGTGTTATGTTTTTTTAGCAATGCCTTTATGAATAAATATATAGTCTGAGCTTTAAACAGTATGAATATAAAGAATATCTCTTGAATCATATGCTACTGTGATGTTATATATTAAAATACAGTCTTATTCAAAGAAAGAACATGAAATAAATTAGCAATGATCATACACTGCTAGTAAACAAACATGTTTAACTCTTACAAATACAAAGAAAGACTACAACTTTAATCATTTTAAACTTTGTTATCACCTAATATAACAAAATATTTTACTCCATATCATTAGTGCCATCTCATATTGCTGACCCACCTGATCACACACATGTTGAAAAGATAAATAATCACCAATATCCGTCTTTCATGCTAAACCAGCAATTATCAGTTGGTCTAGATTACTATCCTCACACATATATATATATAATCAGTGCTCAGCTTTATATTAAGATAGCCAATCTTTATACTTTAATGGACAGGCTTCAAACTATCCAACTAACAACTCAAAGCATAAAGATTGGCTATCTTAATATAAAGCTGAGTACTGATTATATATATGTGTGAGAATAGTAATATAGACCAACTGATGATTTCTGGTTTAGCATGAAATATGTATATTGGTGATTATTTATCTTTTCAACATGTGTGTGATCAGGTGGGTCAGCAATATGTGATGGCACTGAGAGTGGCGGCCTGTGAAAGTCTGAGTTCAAACCCCATATATATTACATATATAAATGCAGGTTTAAACCTGTACAATGTATCCATATCATTACCTAAAAATTCAAATACAAAATGTTCAAATCAATTTATGATAATTGGTGATTTGTTTGTTTTGAATAAATCTGTATTTCAATATATATCATACTGCATATGATTCAAGAGATATTTAGTTGTGCTATTTGAAGTTCAGACTTTATACTTATTCACAGAAGGTATTGTTGAAAAAAACATAATGTTTAGGAGGATGTTTTCAACAGTTTGTATGTGAATTTTTAGCTTGTGATATGCACTGAAATATATATATAATTTTTAACAGATGTTATTGTTATTGATTGCAATTTTTCTAAAATGAAATAGATATTTTCCTGTTCTTAAATATACATATATATGCATAATTATTCGCTAACTATATATTTATTATTTATCTCTGTTATTTAAATTATAATAATTAATATATCTGAAAAATATTAATAATGTAGATAAAAACTGTGTATAACAAATAAATATTCATAACAGTTTTTATGATTGGCACTTATATTTAACATATATAGAGAATAATATTAACAAATATAACTATATATAGAGAGAATAATATTCTATAAAAAAAAATCTATTTCTAACATATTATGTGAACGTTTATTTTATTAAGATTATTTATCAATGACCTAAAAGTTTTATAACTAACATATTAGTAAAATAAATTAAATTACTTACACACAAATAATTTATAACATAATGAATAATAATTATTCTTTCTATGATTGCATTTTTAAGGAAATCCTTAAAAACTATTTAAATTTAGTTCAAAGTCAATATATAAAAAGTTTAAAAATAATTCCAATATGAAAAGTTCTCTTTCCTTGATTTATTTTGGTCTTTAATTTGTCAGAGAATTTAATGAATAATTATTTAATTTGATTCTAGATTAAACTATTTAATTTTAAATTCAATTATTTCACAGTCTGCAGATTCGTTATTATTAGGAAATGCTTTGATATTAATTTCAATCTTGTTATTTTTTTAATACCTGGATGGTCGAACAATAGTATTCTAAATGTTTAATAAGATTATTTTATATTTACTTTATATGGTTTGCTGAGGCTATAACCTCGAGAATATGCATGTAAAATGCGATAGTAGGGACCTCTACAGGTGTTTAACCACAAGCTTATGCTATGGAAGAGGTTAAACACGTGTAGAGGTCCCTACTATCGCATTTTACATGCATATTCTCGAGGTTATAGCCTCAGTAAATGTTACTTACTTAATCAATGTGCGTTTAATAAATTTATATGGTTTGACGATTTAAATTTAGATCCAGGAAAAAACTTCAAAACTTATCAGACTATTTTTTATATCTGATCCACACTATAAATGAACATGAATTACTTAAATGAGTTGAGAATTTTCGTCTCTGAAATCAGTTGATTTACAATTATAACTCCTGATATTTTAGTATTTACATTTTCATGCAGAGGAGATGTTTTTCTCAATGAGACATAAGATTCAAAGCTAAAAATAGAAAAACGAATTAAGGAGTGTTGCTATATCTATAAATGTTACTTCTAGCTAATTTATTAATAAAAGAAAATCCACAAGCTAATCTGGAATGAAAATTTACATAAAATGCTCTCAAATAATCATTGATTACTCAAGTTCATTATAGATGGAACCAGAGTAAAAAGCTTTTATTTTACTGTTTCTATAATACTATAGTATTTCTTTATTGCTTTTAGAGTAGAAATGAAATATTCCTAAGATGAATTAAGATCTGAGCTAAATGAAAACAACTGAAATACAATTGGCGATTGTTCACAATTTTCTCCACTGGTTGTAAACATTATAATTAAAATATAAGAATAATAAGTTGTGATTTAAAATATAAATTTTTCATAAGAAAATTTATTTAATGAGATTAGCAATTAAGAAATAATGTTGATAATGCTGGATTTTTAATATATATATATATATGTTTTTTAAATCAAAATATTTTTTTTTCTTTTTTAAATAATATATATATATTGTAACGATATATAAATATGTCGTTACATTTATTTAAAATAAAAACTTAAAAGTTCGCAAATAAAAGTAAAAAACTAAACGCTAAAATTAAAATATTGTTAAACGTATATACATTCGCACAGAGGCCAAACTTTAAAAATTTTTTTTTAAAAAAAAAAACAAATAAGTATTTGAACGTACTTTTTTTATAAAAAAGTACAAGATTTAAAAATAAAAACAGGTATTAATTAATGCAATCTGTGAATGGAAATGATTGTTTATAAATTGTTTGAAAAGCAAGCTAGCTTTGGGCTGTTGTATAATTAAAATGATCTGATGAAAGATAGATAAGAAAATAAAAAGAAATTAGCTTGACCAATGGAAGCACCAAGCCTCAGCCCGGACCCGAACGAAAATTTGGATTAGTGACGTCTTTGTTCATTCAATCTGGAGATTTACTATAAAAAGAGAAATATTGAGTTCCAGACAGTTTTTTCGGACTTGATTTGATGAGAACGGTAGGACGCACTTGCCGTTCTCTCTCATTTTTTTTCTTTGTTTTAAAAAAAATATATGAAATGAAAAGACTGTGATACAAGAATGGAACCAGCTAATGCTACCTCCAGAATATTATCTTCCAATGGAGATGTCACGGGAATTAAAAACAGGAATCTGGACTCTTCTACTGTAAGCTATACTGACATGAACTCTAAATTTAAAAATAACCAAGAACTTTCGTTCAAGCTTATGAACTTCTATCTGACTTTTAAGTTTAAAATCAATTAATATTGTTTAATTTTATATGTTTTCCGATTGATAAAAATCATTTCCATTTTTTTTTCTCTCTTATTGTATAAATTATTTGTTGTTTAAATTTTAAATGATGAAATTTAGGTTGGGAATAGACATTGCATAGATTCGTTAGCGGTTGATAATGTTGTGGTTTTCACATTCGATTAGAATATATGTCAACGATATCACTGCAAGCATCTTACAATGAATGCTAATGGGATTTGTATATTCCCTATGCAAGTGACGTTTATTGAGGACTTTGTATTTTGATTTGTTGTGTTGAATTTGGAATGTTTTTGACCGTGGAATCTGTGCAGCTGATCTGTACTCAACATTTTAAAACAAATTTTATAAAATGCATTTGTGTGAACATATTTAAATGTTAAATTTAAGTCGATCGTGAATGGCTATATAGATTTGTAAAGTTATATTAGGGGAGGGTAATCTTGGGTTATTCATTTCGTAGTTGAATTGGTTCAATGGATTGGATATATTTGTGTAATTGTAGATGTAGTATAAGGTCTGCTACGGGCAGGATTATAGATATAAGCCACACACCCTCTGTTTGCCTATGGATAGGTTTATAAGTCAACAGAAGACCGCAGTCCATTCCTATGGAGTTTTTTGTTTATTGTTCTACTTGCCAACAGATGTCACATTCCTGTTGGTGGAGAGTCAATGTCTTCTCTATTTCTACTTATTGTTCAGATGTACTTTCCTGACAGTATAGTATTTTGTGTTGTTGTATCATGCTACATTGAATACATGAATGTATCAGATGGATTGGTGCCAGTTTGGTTGTGAATTTTGTTGCCTAAGGTTAAATCAGGGAAGAATATTTTCTTTTCAAATGCAAATCTATGTAGTCTATTTATACTTGACCACCTAAATAAAATATTAAACTCATTGAAATTTATGTAAATGTACAATTAAAGAGTAATATAAAAATCGAAAAATGTTAAACCTATTCCTTGAATTTAGAATGATTTTATATGTGCATAAATAAATATTTTTATGTGTTAATTTCTGGCAGTGGCTTTTATTTATTTATATTTAAGATATAAACTAAGATATAGATTTTTATCTCTGCGTCTCCGCTGAGCTAGTGACTAGGGCTAACGATCAGAATATTTAAATAAAGTGGAATCTTAACAGCGTGTATCTGCCTACTTTATAAATTTTTCTAGGCTCAAATGCCTAGATGGCGCTCTGGTAGTTGCAGATATTGTTATTGCAGTTAGATTCGATCTTCACTTTCATTTCGATAGTTATAATATATATATACAAATCAATACATATATATATCAAAATTCAGTAAAATTTAAATAAATTATATTATTTTTAGAAGTACTTTCAATTAAACATTTTGTAGTCTTTATCAACTATATAACATTGAATAATCAAAATGAGACAACCTTCAACATTACCCATAGTTCAATTCAGATTTCCCATAATTCTGTTAACATTTGATGACTGGCAATTCATTAACATTTGACAATTTCTTGAAATCAACATAGCCTCTTTTATTTTACATTTATTATGACAACGTTCAATTAGAATAATTTTCATATTTTTATAATCAAATTTAAATCCATATTGACAAGATTTATTATGAGCAAATATAACAGATGATGAAGATTTATTTACCTCTATTGTTTCTCTTTTTGAATTCTATTATATATAAGCATATGCTCTTTTATTTTTTTCTCAAATGTACACTTAGTTTCACCAACATATTGTAAGCCACAACCACATATCAATTTATATATAATACAATTTTGATTAAACTTTGAATTTTGAATTTTAAAATTATTAACTCTTTGAACGCCTCCGACAAGGTTCCTCGTTGACATCTGACATCACTCTAACTCAGCCAGTTTTTATACGAAAATATTCGTTAAACACGTATTGAATTCGTTTTTAAAAGTTCTGTAAGATGGTGCCATCTTCCGATTTATTTTACAAGTAAAAAATAAAAAAAATGCATTTAAACCTAAACAAAGAAGGAACATTATTTGTGATTGGTTCTTAGCATGCTCTCAGCCGAAAAAGACATTCTGATTGGCTGGAAAGAACAAAGAAACTGCCTGATCAAAGAAAATAAAGAAAAACGCTGAGATTTTCATTTCGAATATAATTTTAAAGAATATTAAGTATATATTCAGTAATTACAAATGATTTTCAGAGAGAATACTAAAAAAACAAAATTATTTTCGAAAAATATTGAAGATTTTAGTACAAATATTGAAGTTGTAGTAAAAAGAAATATTTACTTTTCTATAACGTAAAAGTCGATCTTTTTGTTTATATTATAGCTTTTATGTTGCCGAAATTGAATATTTTAGAATAAAAAAATAGCAATTTATTTTTGAAAGAACTTTCGTTCTCTTCACAACTTAAAAAATTAATAATATACTTTTTATAAACGTATCTGAGTTGAATTTAATATTATAGGCGAATATGTTTTAACAATAGGCTTTGTCTTCAGTTTGTGAGTTGGCCAATTACAAGCTTTGATTTTTACCTCATACAACCAATGATTTAATTAGCGGTTTAAGGGTTAAGTAATCTATTTATATTATTTGTTGAGAAAAAAGCAATATGACACAACCCAAAATAAATTCTCCTAATAAACTTGACCTGCTCATCCGATATATATGGCATTGAAATCCATTTCATTTTGATATTATTTTTATTTTTAATTTTATTATGTTGTTGATTTCTTTTAAATTTTTAAATAATATTATTAATAGCATTTTTATAATTACCAATTTTTAATAAGTCATTAACAAATAAACGTACATTTTTTTATTTTATCACTAGAATATTTGCATAATTCTTCATTTCAAAATAAGAATGATTTCAATCCAGATAACTTATGACATATAGGTATATGTGATTCATATGGAATAAAACCTCTAGTTTCATTTGGTTTAATTAACATAAAATAATCCAAATTGTAATCATTATGTGTAACTTGAATATCTAAGAATTTTATGGAATTGTATTTCTCTTCAGTTATGATCCATTCATAACCTTAATCTGATTTAATTCATTAAATAAATTTATTACTAAATCTTGTTTTCCACAAACAAAAACATTATCCACATATCTATGATAAACTTTAATTTCTTGATATTTCAATTGCTTTAAAATTTTAATTTCATAAGTTGATATAACAAAATTACAAATTTGAGTAACTGCAGGAAGACCCATTGGCCAGCCATAACTCATTTTATAATTTTCATTATTAAAATTAACATAAATATTTTTATCAATAAACTGCAATACTTTTATAATAAAATTTATAATATCAGACTTTACATTTTTTGAAACAAGAGCATTATGAATAATATTAATTGACTCTATTCAATCTATTGATCTATACATTGCTTTTATATCAAAAGTACAAATTGTATCATGTAACTCAATATTTATATTTTTAATTTTATCGACAAAATCAAATGATGATGAAACAGTATATTCTCCAAAACCTAAAATATCTTGAAGTAATAATTCAATAAATCTACATGTTTGATAATAATAATAATATATTACATATATTGAGGAACGAATACAGATATCAAACTTAATTTATTACACACATTCACACACACACACACACACATATATATATATATATATATAAACAAAAAATATTTTTTTGTATTTTTTTTTTTGTTTTTTAATATATATTTCCTTTGGTTAGTTTTTTTTATATATATTTTTAGATGTATATATAATACAAATAAAATGTCTGTTAATTAAAAACTATTGTAATAACAATAAAAATAATAAATATAAGGGTAATTAACTATTATATACAGTTTTTCAATCTGCAGAAGTACTTTTGGATAATTCCTTAACTGTCTTCAACCCACTTCTATTAAGGAATTAAAGAAAAGTATTTTTTCAGAATGAAACACTATATATAATATTTAATTTCTATTATATTTATTATTTTTATTGTTATATATAATTAAGGAATTAACAAAAAGTATTTCTGCAGATTGAAAGACTATAATAGTGTAACCATCAGATTTGTGCATTCACACAACAAAATCCAGAATCCAGACAAATATAGCAAAGCTGACTAGAGTGAGATGGTGAGGTCCCAAATCCAAGCAAGTTTCAACTCATTTGATAGTAGTCCATAATTCAACACCCTATAAGTGATATCTCTGAAGTTACACTAAACATGAGACTCAGGGGCTGACCAAACATAAGACTAACTAAAAGGGTTAGAATAGATGAATAGCATGATGCTGGGAGGTTATACTTATAACATAATATCAATACAAATTACTCATTAATAATATACTGAATAAGATTTCATTGGATTGGAATTAGACTATGAGAAATACATATGAAACCAGCATAATTTTAAATATATTTATTAATTAAGACAAAAATATAAACAAAGAGCATAGTTTCAAATGTGTGTGTGAAACCATGCAGATGCCATGGTGGACAAGACTGAAATACTATGGCAACCCCATCTTACATACTAAGATAAATGTGTGTTTATGTGGTCATTTAGATTATGCCTATAATTGATATGCCAAATACTATATTAACAATGAGGTTTGCTATTTTATAAGTAATTTTATTGGCTCCAGATAGATGATTTATTACAGTATTATACAAATGTATATATTTTAATCTAAGTTGCAAGTGCATAAATCAGCTCATATTGATGTAGGTTCAACCTTGTAACCAAGATGCAATTTTAGTTCCATGCAGAATATTTAACTGATGAGAGGAAACAATTGGAGTGTGATGCTGCCAATATGTGTTATAGCACTGTTTACAGATGGGTAATTCTTCACAGGTTCTTGCAACAAAAGCATGATACCCTGGGTCTGAATGTCTTATTACCAATGATATGAACATTTAGAGTTCAGAAGTGGGGATGGTTTACTCAATTGAATTTGCCTTATACTCAGGGATAATCTTCGTGCCTAGACCCAAAATAATAGCATGTGATAATGTAACTGTGATCCCATTTGAAATAATGCAGCAAAATGTCATGTACATAGTACTTAATAAGAACATTCACAAAGCAATAAACAATACAACATGTATATTTAATGTTAAATATGCTTAAACAGATAGTGGCTACTGGTTTAGTTAATAGAAGTCAATTCTTAAAATAGTGTTATGCTTGTACTAATTAAAGGGTAAAGTATATTATCAATTTTGTTTACCATGCCTTAATATGCATGTTTAATAACTAATTAAGAAGTGAAAAGTATATTTGGAAGGGTTTAGTAATAGACTAATAAATATACATTATAACCTGTCCTTAAGACTAGTCTATTATCTATTACAACAAATATTTAAAATCATAAATCAAATTTTAAAAGCAACCCACACTATGCATTTATATAATAAACAAATAATCAATAACAATGAGAGTATGGCAGTTCATCATTATTTGCTAAATATAGGATTTCAAAACACTGTGCCACTAAATTGATGGCATTATCAAAAGATAAATAATGAAGATATTTAAAATCAGATCTTTACTAAAGTTTATGGAATTCAGAGTGCTCACTGTTATGAAGCATTGGCATACAATAGTATATATAATAAATTTTGAAAATAACGGTAAAGATATAGACACAACCACAGTGATAGATAATTAGGAATTAGATGATCATGTTGATTTGATTTAAATAAAATAGAAATTACAAGTGTAGGTAGGCAAGTTTAACATATATAAAAGATTAATTACTTTAAGACATAATTTAGAGTTAGAGTTAACATTAATTTGAATGTTCAATTTTTGTTTCTTACATTAAACTAGCTTTTAAATATTAAGAGTTTAAAGATTAAAATTGATTTAGAGCTCTGCAGTTCTGAAATATATTACTGATTTTTTTATTGCAACTGGTGATGTAGGCTCTTTAAACTTCAGACGTAGTGGCATTTTTAAATAGGTTTCTGGTGTCTTTCTCTTGTTATGGTCGCAGGCTTTTGCTGGAGAATTTTCATCCATGAGGTGGTCATGTTGTCATAAGCATAGATGGCAGTAGACTCATTGTCCTCCCATGGGGAGGCAGCAAAACATTTCTCTCTCTAGCCAGACATTTCAAGATTTTAACTGATGTGGATTCTGGTGTCAATTTCTCTTTCAAAAATTGGTATTTGTGTACCTAGTTCAAAATATTTTCTATTATACAATTCTCATCTCAGGCCACTTGCTTGTTAGCAACTTATGTATCACCTGAGAACTCATTAGAACTTGATGTTAATTTAGAGTTTTAGATTTTTAAAATTGATTTAAACTTTTGTTCAAATTTCCAGCCAGGCATCCAAATCCCAATGGGAGTTTTAATAGTGCTGGTTTGCTGAGTTTACTTGCACAAACATTTTGTTGTAAAAAATTACTGTCAAAAAAAATTTACTAATTTTAAACTTATTTTTCCACAGGTGCCGTAGCTTAATGGTAATTTGTTTACAATAACTTCATTTAAAATTTAGAAGTGGTAAAACTTTTTAATGAAATCTAAATTGCATCACATATGGCTATTCTTTGTGGGTTTAAATCCAGCACAGATAGAGCTAGCAACAAAAATTTAAGTGAAATGGTATGGGATCAAAAGTTACGATTTGAATAGTTAATTTCCATTATATATAAATATATATCCACAGATGGCGTTCTACCAAAAACGCCCATCAAGCGTATGTTTTGTTTACATAAATGTCAAAGTAGTTAGTATTCACTATCTCTAACTATAATTCCACTTTCAGATCATGATTTCAAGCTATTTGCTATCGTCAGTGAAAGACAGGAATAAAGAAACTAGATCTAAATACAAACTCTGAGCGTTTATGAAACAATTTCTATTCAGCTTGCAAGCGTGAATTTTTTAGACACGTAATGTCTTCAAACTCAGCATAGCAAACCAGATAGCTATATGGGTCTGATCTCAGTTCAGTATCACCACATAGTAGAAGCCTCTGCAATCTATATCATTGCAAGAAAGACCTCAAAGGTACATTTATGATAAACAAAAATGCAAGTTAAAATACTTGCTAACGCTTGTATTTATGTCCACAGATGGCATTCTACCAAAAACGCCCATCAAGCGTATGTTTTGTTTACATAAACGTCAGAGTAGTTAGTATTCACTATCTCTAACTATAATTCCACTTTCAGATCATGATTTCAAGCTATTTGCTATCATCAGTGAAAGACAGGAATAAAGAAACTAGATCTAAATACAAACTCTGAGCGTTTATGAAACCAATTTCTATTCAGCTTGCAAGTGTGAATTTTTTAGACACGTAATGTCTTCAAACTCAGCATAGCAAACCAGATAGCTATATGGGTCTGATCTCAGTTCAGCATCACCACATAGTAGAAGCCTCTGCAATCTACATCATTGCAAGAAAGACCTCAAAGGTACATTTATGATAAACAAAAATGCAAGTTAAAAAACTTGCTAACGCTTGTATTTATGTCCACAGATGGCGTTCTACCAAAAACGCCCATCAAGCGTATGTTTTGTTTACATAAACGTCAGAGTAGTTGGTATTCACTATCTCTAACTATAATTTCACTTTCAGATCATGATTTCAAGCTATTTGCTATCGTCAGTGAAAGACAGGAATAAAGAAACTAGATCTAAATACAAACTCTGAGCGTTTATGAAACAATTTCTATTCAGCTTGCAAGCGTGAATTTTTTAGACACGTAATGTCTTCAAACTCAGCATAGCAAACCAGATAGCTATATGGGTCTGATCTCAGTTCAGCATCACCACATAGTAGAAGCCTCTGCAATCTATATCATTGCAAGAAAGACCTCAAAGGTACATTTATGATAAACAAAAATGCAAGTTAAAAAACTTGCTAACGCTTGTATTTATGTCCACAGATGGCTGAATAGAAATTGTTTCATAAAATTCACGCTTGCAAGCTGAATAGAAATTGTTTCATAAACGCTCAGAGTTTGTATTTAGATCTAGTTTCTTTATTCCTGTCTTTCACTGACGATAGCAAATAGCTTGAAATCATGATCTGAAAGTGGAATTATAGTTAGAGATAGTGAATACTAACTACTCTGACGTTTATGTAAACAAAGCATATGCTTGATGGGCGTTTTTGGTAGAACGCCATCTGTGGACATAAATACAAGCGTTAGCAAGTTTTTTAACTTGCATTTTTGTTTATCATAAATGTACCTTTGAGGTCTTTCTTGCAATGATATAGATTGCAGAGGCTTCTACTATGTGGTGATGCTGAACTGAGATCAGACCCATATAGCTATCTGGTTTGCTATGCTGAGTTTGAAGACATTACGTGTCTAAAAAATTCACGCTTGCAAGCTGAATAGAAATTGTTTCATAAACGCTCAGAGTTTGTATTTAGATCTAGTTTCTTTATTCCTGTCTTTCACTGACGATAGCAAATAGCTTGAAATCATGATCTGAAAGTGGAATTATAGTTAGAGATAGTGAATACTAACTACTCTGACGTTTATGCAAACAAAACATACGCTTGATGGGCGTTTTTGGTAGAACGCCATCTGTGGACATAAATACAAGCATTAGCAAGTTTTTTAACTTGCATTTTTGTTTATCATAAATGTACCTTTGAGGTCTTTCTTGCAACGATATAGATTGCAGAGGCTTCTACTATGTGGTGATGCTGAACTGAGATCAGACCCATATAGCTATCTGGTTTGCTATGCTGAGTTTGAAGACATTACGTGTCTAAAAAATTCATGCTTGCAAGCTGAATAGAAATTGTTTCATAAACGCTCAGAGTTTGTATTTAGATCTAGTTTCTTTATTCCTGTCTTTCACTGACGATAGCAAATAGCTTGAAATCATGATCTGAAAGTGGAATTATAGTTAGAGATAGTGAATACTAACTACTCTGACGTTTATGTAAACAAAACATACACTTGATGGGCGTTTTTGGTAGAATGCCATCTGTGGACATAAATACAAGCGTTAGCAAGTTTTTTAACTTGCATTTTTGTTTATCATAAATGTACCTTTGAGGTCTTTCTTGCAATGATATAGATTGCAGAGGCTTCTACTATGTGGTGATGCTGAACTGAGATCAGACCCATATAGCTATCTGGTTTGCTATGCTGAGTTTGAAGACATTACGTGTCTAAAAAATTCACGCTTGCAAGCTGAATAGAAATTGTTTCATAAACGCTCAGAGTTTGTATTTAGATCTAGTTTCTTTATTCCTGTCTTTCACTGACGATAGCAAATAGCTTGAAATCATGATCTGAAAGTGGAATTATAGTTAGAGATAGTGAATACTAACTACTCTGACGTTTATGTAAACAAAACATACGCTTTATGGGCGTTTTTGGTAGAACGCCATCTGTGGACATAAATACAAGCGTTAACAAGTTTTTTAACTTGCATTTTTGTTTATCATAAATGTACCTTTGAGGTCTTTCTTGCAATGATATAGATTGCAGAGGCTTCTACTGTGTGGTGATGCTGAACTGAGATCAGACCCATATAGCTATCTGGTTTGCTATGCTGAGTTTGAAGACATTACATGTCTAAAAAATTCACGCTTGCAAGCTGAATAGAAATTGTTTCATAAACGCTCAGAGTTTGTATTTAGATCTAGTTTCTTTATTCCTGTCTTTCACTGACGATAGCAAATAGCTTGAAATCATGATCTGAAAGTGGAATTATAGTTAGAGATAGTGAATACTAACTACTCTGACGTTTATGTAAACAAAACATACGCTTGATGGGCGTTTTTGGTAGAACGCCATCTGTGGACATAAATACAAGCGTTAGCAAGTTTTTTAACTTGCATTTTTGTTTATCATAAATGTACCTTTGAGGTCTTTCTTGCAATGATATAGATTGCAGAGGCTTCTACTATGTGGTGATGCTGAACTGAGATCAGACCCATATAGCTATCTGGTTTGCTATGCTGAGTTTGAAGACATTACGTGTCTAAAAAATTCACGCTTGCAAGCTGAATAGAAATTGTTTCATAAACGCTCAGAGTTTGTATTTAGATCTAGTTTCTTTATTCCTGTCTTTCACTGACGATAGCAAATAGCTTGAAATCATGATCTGAAAGTGGAATTATTGTTAGAGATAGTGAATACTAACTACTCTGACATTTATGTAAACAAAACATACGCTTGATGGGCGTTTTTGGTAGAACGCTATCTGTGGACATAAATACAAGCGTTAGCAAGTTTTTTAACTTGCATTTTTGTTTATCATATATTGTAACTTAATAAAAGAATATCTTCATAGATACATTGTATTAAATAATTAAGAAAAGATTCAAATATAAATATTTAGCTTAATAAACGAAAAATGATAACTTAAATTTTTATATCAAAGAGAAAAGAATTAAACATTGTAACTTGTTGAGCATAAGATATTAAACAAAAGATCAGACTGAGTTATCAATCATATTAAGGGTCATTGAATTCAATGAAACATACTTCTATAATTAGATTTCTCAAGATATCACAATATCAATAATTATAAACAAATTATTAATAACTATTATAACTCGGGTATACTAGTAACTCAATAAAATATCTTTTCAGGTATACAGACAGTAGTTTTATCCACTTTCATTTCTTGGTTTGATGTTAAGTGCATATTTAAACAAATACCAAGTGAATATGGTCTAGCAGGGCACCACTAGATTATCTGAATCTAGACACAGTTATATCTAATAACCTTTTCACATGTACCGGGTTTGAATCATTTTTTGGTACTTTATTTCTAATAAAACGGAGGATTTTGCTTTTAGAGCCATATCACTGTATGCACAAATATTTAGGTAAGCATAAAACATCTTTAAACCAAAGTGGAGTATATAAAATTCATTAGACATAAATCATTTCTTAGACCTTAACATAACAAATGTGTTTCAATATTTTTTATAAGTTTTACTAGCTCAGATTACTATTAATCTAGGATGGCAATTCACTCATCCTTGCATGAAATAGATGATGGAATGGTGGTTATAATATTACTAAGAAATCACTAAATATTATGAAATCAATATTTATTTATGGCCTTTGAACATTTATTTAGCTCATTAACCAAAACATGATGGTGATGATGATGACAATGATAATGATAATGATTTCAATCACAGCTTTAGGACTAAGCCTAAACATAAAACCTAATTCTTAAAGAAATTCATAATTATTGCTTAATTTTAGCATATTTAATCATATCTCAAATAACCAATATTCAACCATTGATGATGAATGATCACAACCAATAAAAAAAATACTCTCAATGAAAAATATACATCTCATTTAATAAAACAAATTAACATTTATTAATGCCTTACTAATATCTACATGAAAATTTATAGATAAACATGAAAATTGATATGAATAATAATAACAATAATAATTGATTATATTGCAATCTTCAGATTAATTTCAAGTTCTAACTCCCTTTCCTGTCAAATGTATTTTGTATTAAATTGGGTAACCGATTTGTTAAAATTTCCCATCCACAAGAAAAGTATTTCATATAAAAAAAATATTCACTCATTGGCACACATACCTTATAATCTAACATGTAAGCAGAATGTTAAAAAAAAATGTTAGTAGAATTGAAAAGAGCAAGTTTTAGAAAAAAGTTTTAAATCATTTTCTCCCCCTCCCTTCTACACTCTGAAACCTATACTTTCTTAAAACAAAATAATTTAATATTTTAATACTGCTTATTCCTTCACATTCACTCGCAATTATACCCAGATAAAGTATTATTATGTATGTGTGTGTTTACCCCATAAAAACCAAAATATTATTTAAAACCAAAATAATAATACACAAAAAAATCATTATACACATTAATAATATTTCATAACTGTAAATCAATAAACAATCATAATTTTGGTACATACAAAATCATTAAGGAAGCCTAAGGTTATCATTAGTAAGAAATTCTTGGTTTTAATCGATATGAATTGTCTTTAAAAGTTCTTTAAATAAACTATACCACTTTATTGCTAAAATTTTATTAAGACTCTGATATCATAAAGAAAATAGATATAAAAAGTCATATTACCGATCCTTTGTTTTGTGGCGAACTTCCAAGGGCTCAAACTTATTTTGTATAATGTCTATATTTCTGCAACTACTATTTCCGTTTTACATTGGAACAATCTCTTTCTTGAGATGTATAAATGTTTGATGATGATGATCCTATTGAGGTTTTTTGCTTTAGTGGTCAATTTGGAAATCATTATATTAATTTTTCTTCTCTTCCTGTCAAGCAAGATTCTTTTAGTGGATGAAGTACAGTAGTTGTTTTCACGTTTATAAATTTTCTGGGTTTAAACTCAATTACTGGAACAATTAATTGGACTTGATGATTTAATATTTACCAGTAGATTACTCTTTTCCTGATCACCTTCCAATGCAGGTGAATGTTTTTCTTCTTTCTATCTAAAAACATCTTATTTTTCTTAGTCAGTTGAAAGGTGTAGAATATTATTTTTCAGACAAAACATCTTTTCTTTCCTATATGATGTGCTAGTTGATGATGAGTCTGGTAGACAGACGGAACATATATTAATTTTTCTTACCCCACTATCCTTATATTTTCAACATTCAAAACTTGATATAAAAAAATGATTTTAAAAAAAAGGTTATCTAGCAGAATTAAAATGTTTGTCTGCTTTAGTTTCAATAATTTTTAAAAGTCTCTCTACAACAACAATGATATCAACTGATTTTCCAGACTGCTTTTATATCCGATTTTTTTCTATTTTTGGCCACCTCTTTTAATTAGACTTATAATTTATTTTCAACCAAATCATTTTTTAGTTGAATATTATGAAAAATCTCAGTATCCTGATTTTTAGACAAACTTTTGTTTCGAAGAAAAAAATAGTCTTAATCCCTTTTCCTAGCGTATATCTGTAACATCTAAAATTGGAGATTCTTTCTTTTGATCTTAAGATGAGACAACTTCAAAATTAGAGTTCTCACCAAGCTTAAACTCCATAATGACAAACAATCATTTATAAAAACAAAATTGCTACAAAAATATATATCTGATTCAACAGATTTTCTCCCTTAACACAAAATTGTAAAAAAAAAATAATTTGACAGATTTAACCCTTCTTCCTTTCAATATTTAATAAATAAAAATGTAGTTTACATATGCAATGTTCACACACACTCATTCAAATTATTTATAAAATGAAATTAAAATAATCTAATTGCTAGCTCAGTAATTATAACCCTAATATTTAAAATTAAATCCTTAGCTTTTAAATCCCAATTACAATTATAGAAAAGCAAAAATAGAAGTATAGAATAAGATATTAAAATTGATCAAGCATAGGTTAGTTTTAAAGAAAGTTTAATATCTGAAATATAAAACAATTAAATAGCTTACACATACATTGCCTATATATGTGTAACTTTGCTTTTTAACAGAAAAATTAAATATTGAATAGTTTAAATGTGTGTATTATCTTTCTATTAACCACAAACAAATAAAGAATATAATTGTTGACCCACTCTCTTTCTGTCTAAAGCTTTTAGAACTTGATCTTGTAGGGTTTAAACTTGGATGCCCTACAGTTTCATTAACTATATAAAAATGTGATGATGATTTTTGTTTTACATTTTCTTACATGCACATTACGATAAATTTAGCTAATGACTAAATTGTAATGGCACAATATATATATATATTGTAGCATAATGTTTTTCCCATCGAAATGTACAAATAGAGATATGGTTACTAGAAAGTCTATTTTATTGTAAGCATTGTAAGTGTTTAGGAAGTTTCAAACTTGTAAGTGGAATGGTTTTTGTATGCTATTTACAAAAATGTGTTGGGAAAACTGATATATTATTTAAGTCAATTTGGGTGATCTCTACAGAAGTCAATCATAAAAGAAGTTATACACAAAATTCATTACATCAGATCAAATATCATTAGTCAGTCTTAAAATTATTATCTTAACAAGTGTATTACAATAGATAAATATTATTTTTTTCATCTATGTTTAATCTATGATTATATATACAAATGAGTGTCTGTTTAACATTTATATTAAGTAGGATGTATGTGTTTGAAATAATAATAATAGATTATTGCATGTTTTATTTTACTATATTATCCAATATTGATTGAATTCAATAGGCTTTGTTTAAAAAAAAACAGAAATATTTTTCTTTTGTACTTAAAAATCAGATGGTATAAAGACTTTTAAAAGGCTTTGCAGCTATGATAATAGGGAAAATTTTACCTGAATTCAATGAAATGCAAGGTATTATGAATAATGATAAAAACACTGAGTACTATGTGATTGTAGCCTATATAAGGAACAATGTGTTGAAATTGTCATTTATTCAGCTATAAAACCAAAGCACGTTCACAATATATAAATGCCATTTTATTTTACTATTCTGTCAACCTATGGCAAGCTAATATAATTACCAGAGAGGTCTGTAACTCACCAAAGCATCTCAACCACATCATACCTAGTGAATATAATAAGCAGAAATAGTAGTAACATTTTACTGTGCAAAGAAAATAAACTTCAGAAATTTTATTCACTTATGAAGCTTGTGGAACATTACCTATGAATTTACCTTGTTAAACTTCATATGCTAATGTATCATATATATTATTTCTTCAAAGGCAATGCTAATTAAACAGTTACAAATAGTATATTGCCTATGGAATAATGCCAAAGTTTCTTGAATCTATATAATATTTATTTTAAAAAAAGATGAGAAACGTATATGGATTAATTACTGAATTTAAATTGATGTATGGCTGTTATAGTAGACAAGATAACCTAATTGAAACTAATGTGGAAACTTCAAATTGAACAAATAAATAGTAAAGCCTTTAACTTATTAAAGAAATAATAACAAAATAATTTTTTTAAAAACCAAACAAATACATTATTATGCTCATACATATAAATTCATCCATATCAAAACAGTATTGTGGACAAGAATTAATTACTAAAGGCCATATCAGCAAATTTATACATTAAACTATGTGAAAATAGTATCTATTTTTTTAAATTTAAAAAAGGAACTTATCAATTTGAAATTGCATTTCAGAAAAAAAATTATTGCTGCAAATTGTGTTGATGAATTAATATTGAATATTCCATAAAAAAGTAAACATTGATTTTCAAGTTAAATGAAGAATTACAAGAAATATTTTTATAGATAATCACAGGCAAAACTCTCCATAAAGTAGTGTCACTTAGTGCAAGCCAGAGTAATCAGTGGATGCTAGAAGGCTTCTGCATAAAATTCTTATCTAGTGCCTACTCATCCCATATCCCCAGATTAGTTTCTGGCTTGTGACCTTTGTCAGTAAGGAGATTTGGATCTGAGAGCACTGCGCTTAGATCTTAGGATCTAATGCAACCCTCCAGCAGTCACCTTTTATCTCTACTTAACTACAAAACTATGAGAATGAAATTGGAATCACAATAATATTTTCAATCCAAGCTCATTAGCTTATATAGTTGTATAGGTCTGAACACAGTTCAGTACCCATACATTTCCATATCTTTGGTTCTTTAATAACCATAATCACCACTATCCTATTAGGCAGGATTGGTATAAAACCTCTAAATATCACATGATCATCATTTTATGCTTGCTCATAACTGTTCTTAAAACAAGCAAAACCCTCCATGCATTAGTGCCACTCAATCCAAGCCAAAGTAAACAATAGGTGCCAGAAGACTTCTGCATAAAATACCTATCTAGTGCCTACTCATCCAATATCCTCAGACTGTTTTATTAACAGTGATGAGCAAGCATAAGAAACAGTGTTCATGTGATGTATAAATAATCACCCTAGATGCAACTTTCTAATACTTGTCATGGATTTTATTATCTTAATAATGGCATTTTCTTAAGACTTACTTAAGGGTATTAGAGTAAACTATTTTGATTGTTTTAAGATTGTGAGTTTCTATGTTAATTAAATAAGGTATCAAATCTTTCAATAAGAGTATATGTGAAAAGTAAGATACAGGTAACTATGTAAATTTAATGCTATGAGTATCTGTTGGTTTCTGCATATACTAATACATTCATATTGGAGACACTGTATTGAATTTAACTACTTATAATTATTAAGCATTCAGTTATTTTTGGATTTATATCATGTTTCTTTGCCTTGAAGAGTAAATGAATGAAATGATTATTTTGTTGTTGTTCTTTGTTGGATTTTACTCTAGTAAGCATCTTTCACAAAGGATGACAAGTGATGAAATATTGTGTAGTATATGTTAATTTCATAATGGGGTTTAAATTTAAGGCCTCTTGAGTTAGTTAAATTATAGTGAAAGTACACACTTAAATTAGGAATGAGGAATCAAGTATAGGCTGTTGTATTGCCATTATTTCCTGATTATATTTATACTTCTTTTGTTAATTGGTATTTGACAAAAAGATTTTTGCACTGTATGTTGGGTAATGTATTTGACAAAAAGATTTTTATAAGATTTTTTTTTTATGGTTTACCTACACTGTATGTTGGGTAATAGGCTAGATGGTACTGGTAATATATCTTTTCCAATTATGGTGTCTTATTGTAAACAGCATTTGTTGTATAAATATCCACCTAATAGACCTATAGCATTGACTTTTTTTTTAAGAAATAGGAGTAAAATAAACTAGATAATCAGAATTCATACTAAGGTCTATAACTTTTCTTATTAATTGAGAGTATATTATTATTTTTTCTTATTTTATTGGTATAACATTTATTTTATAAATACTCGGTATAAATATTTTTTTTTTAAATTATTGTTCAACAAGTGGGTTTGTTGTTGATCATCGTCATTCAAATTATCAGAAGTTACAAAAAGTTAGAAAAGTTACAAAAAGATATAAAATTTATCAAAAGATATAAAAGTGACAAAAAGGTATAAAAGTTACTAAGACCATAAATGCATATGTTTTAAATAGATTTAGTCATATTTTAACTTATCAATGGTATTTATTATCATTTTATCTGCATCACTTGAAGAAAGTAGGAAACATTTATCTGATGCTTAGGTACACAAAAAAAAACCCATTTGTATCAAATTCATCGCATTACCAATTATTCATCATTCAAATTATAACTTGAGTTAGAAGATTACAGAGAAATCCTGAGACAATTTACTAAATAACTGTTGCGTTATGATTAATGATAAAGTATATTTTTTAGCTGATAGAACATATATAAATATATACTTTTTTACACTTAATATGAATTGAATAAAATAGTTACGGAGAAATCCAGAGACAATTTATTAAATGACTTGCCATATAATGAATGATAGAGCTATTTAGCCAGAGATTAGAATATATATAAATATTATTTACACTTAATATCAATTGAGTAAAATCGATTTATGAATCTTCAAAAAAGAAAGATATGTAGGAATAGATCAAAGAGTCTTATTGATGATATGTAACTAAAATTCCTATAAGATATATCGCAACTTACCTTTAGGTAATATATGACTATTCAAGATTATGGTAGAGGATTGTAATAAGATATTCACAATTTTTTAATATGTATGAGATGACAATTGTGATTATACTAATCTGTTTGAGATGCTATGGCAGACACAATATAAACTAAATAAAAAAACTGATTTTACTGACGGTAGTTTAAACTTACAATATGTATATCTAATATTAAATGACTCTAATAAAAAGTTCTTATTACTATTTACAGGCTCACATTTGTATATCTTAATATTTGTATTATACATGTATGAAACAATATTCTCTTTTAAATAAATGAAAAAGAAGTTATTAACTAGTCTAAAGAGAATTAATTCAATTGTTCAGATTATTTATATTTTTTATTTTATTTTTTTTATATTAAATAATAAAATAATTAATATTGCTTTTTAAAGAATTTTCTGAGAGTAAAACTTTTTGTAATGCTTTTTTTAAATTTTAATTCAATTAAATAAAGTAAAATTTATTAAAAAATAAGTGAAGACTCAAAATGGGTTAAATGAAATAATTTTATTATTATTATTAATAACAAGCTGATGCCTTGCAGTGAAACTTTTTATAAAATAATTTCTGTAGGCTTTCAATATCATAATTTCTGCAGACTAAGCCGCCATTATTATTATTATTATTATTATTATTATTATTATTATTATTATTATTATTATTATTATTATTATTATTATTATTATTATTATTATTATTATTATTATTATTATTATTATTATTATTATTATTATTATTATTATTATTATTATTATTATTATTATTATTATTATTATTATTATTATTATTATTATTATTATTATTATTATTATTATGTTTCAACGGTAAAGCTTTATTTGTCTTAAAGGGTTACAAGAGTTTACATAGCTTGGATTGTTGTGTTTACATGGGCAATCCATAGTTGTAGGTTTACATACATAAAAATAGATTTATTCTTTTACACAGGCTTACATGAATTTTAACATGCTGTGAATTAGTTACATGGTTTTACATAACTTGGATTGCTGTGGTTACACGAGGAATCCATAGATATAGGTTTGCATATATAAAAATTGATTTATTGATTTACATGAGATTACAAAAAAATTGTCATGCTGTGGATTAGTTACAAGCATTTTTACTTGGCTTGGATTGCCGTGGTTTCATGAGCAATCCATAGGTGTAGGTTTATGTATGTAAAAGTTTATTTAGGCTGTGGATTAGTTAGAATGGTTTTACATAGCTTAGATTGCTGTGGTTATATGGGTAGTCTGTAGTTGTTGTTCCACACATGTAAAAGTTGTTTTATTGTTTTACACAAGATTGCATAAATTTTACATGGTCTGGACTACTGTATATACAGGTGCAATCCAAGTTTAGTTCTATATGTGGTAGAATTGCCTTGGTAACATAGACATATTATTATTATTATCACCATCATCATCATCATTGTCATTGTCATTGTCATCATCATTATCATTATTATTATTATTATCATCATCATCATTGTCATCACCATCATCATTACCATTATTATTATTGCTATTATTATTATTGTTATTGTTATTATTGCTACTACTATTATTATTATTATTATTATTGTTGTTGTTGTTGTTATTTTTATTATTATTATCATCATTATTAAGCATCACATGATCACCATCTCATACTAGCACATAATTGTTTATAAACAAGGCACAACTCTCCATAGAGTATTGGCAACCTGTGCCAACCACAGTAATCAATGGATGCCAGAAGGCTTGTGCATAAAACCCCTATCTAATGCCTACTCATCCAATATCTTCAGACTAGTTTCTGGATCATGGCCTTTGTCAGTGAGGAGCTTTGGATCTGAGATCACTGCACCTATATCTTAGGATCTAATGCAACCCTCCAGAAATCACCTTTTATCTCTACTTAACTATAAAACTATGAGAATAAAATTGAAAACACAAAAATATTTTCAATCTAAGCTCAATAGTTTATATAGTCATATGGGTCTGAATTTACTTCAGCACCCATACATTTTGGTGTCTTTGGCTTTTTAACAACCATGGACACCAGTATCCAATTAGGCAGGATTGGTGTTAAACCATTAACCATCACATGATCACCATCTCATACTTGCACATAATTGTTTATAAACAAGGCAAAACTCTCCATACAGTACTGCAACTTTGTGCCAACAAAAGTTTTCAATGGATGCCAGAAGGCTTGTACATAAAATTCCTATCTAATGCATACTCATCCAATATTCCCAGACTAGTTTCTGGCTTGTGGCCTTCATCAGTGAGGAGCTTTGGATCTGAGAGCACTGCACTTAGATCTTAGGATCTAATGCAACTCACCAGCAACCAACTTTCATCTCTACTTAACTATAAAACTATAAGAATGAAATTTGAAAACAAAAATATTTTCAATCTAAGATTGATAGCTTGTATAATCATATGGGTCTGAACCCTCATAGTTTTATAGTTAAGTATAGATGAAAGATGGTTGCTTGAGGGTTGCATTAGATCCTAAGATCTAGGTGCAGTGCTCTCAGATCCAAAGCTCCTCACTGATGAAGGCCACAAGCCAGAAACTAGTCTGGGGATATTGGATGAGTATGCATTAGATAGGGATTTTATGCACAAGCCTTCTGGAATCCATTGATTACACTGGGTAGCACAGGTGGCACTACTGTATGGAGAGTTTTGCCTTGTTTATAAACAATTATGTGCTAGCATGAGATGGTGATCATGTGATGTTTAATGGTTTAACACCAATCCTGCCTAATAGGATAGTGGTGGTTATGGTTGTTAAAGAGCCAAAGACACCAAAATGTATGGGTGCTGAACTGAGTTCAGATCCATATGAATATATAAGCTATTGAGCTTAGATTAAAAATATTTTTGTGTTTACAATTTCATTCTCATAGTTTTATAGTTAAGTAGAGATAAAAGGTGGTTGCTGGAGGGTTGCATTAGATCCTAAGATCTAAGTGCATTGCTCTCAGATCCAAAGCTTTTCACTGATGAAAGCCACAAGCCAGAAACTAGTCTGGGGATATTGGATGAATAGGCATTATGATTTTATACACAAGCCTTCTGGAATCCATTGATTGCTCTGGTTGGCACTAATCTTTGGAGAATTTTACCTCGTTTATAATCGTTATTATTCTTATTATGAATATTATGTTTCAAAGGGTAAACTTTATTGAGACTCAAAAAGAGTTACATAACTTACATTAGAAAACATTAGATTTTAGATACAAATTGATTCATGGTAGTACATATGTAATAAAGATTTATAATATTGATTATTATAGGAAAGAAAAAATGATATAAATTAATTAGTAAAAAAATAATTAACAAGATACATATGGCAACTTACATTTGCATAGAATATTTAAATGTGATATTGAGAAAATTACATAGAAACACAATATTATGATTGAAAACATATGAAAGAGGAGTTGAAGTCAGTATTAGATTGACATATGGTTCCATAAAAATTGGGCTCATTTAGTAAAAGTACTATATTTTTCATATCTAAGTCTTTTTGTTTATTTATTACATAATTTCCATGAGGAAAAAATGAAAAAATACAAGTCAGCATGAATTGCATCTTGGAAAAATGGAAAAAAAACCAGTACAGCATAAATTGTATTCTAAGAGAATGAAAAAACACAGTATACATGAATTGCATTTGGGAAAACAGAAAAATACTAGTCAGCATAAAATACATCCTGGGAAAATGAATAGGTACTAGTTCAGGATGGGTAGTATCTTCTAAAAATGGAAAAACAATAGTCAGCAAAAATTGCATCTTGACAAAATAAAAGACAACTAGTCAGCATGAACTGCATTTTGGAAAAATAGAAAAATACCATTTCAGCATGAATTGCATTCTGGAATGTAAAAAAATACCAGTTTAGCATAAATTGTATATTGCAAAATGGAAAAAACTCTGGTTTGTATGAATTTCCTCTTGGGAAAATTGAAAAATATTAGTTGGCATAAATTGCATCTAAAATTCTAGTCAGCATGGATTGTATCTTAGAAAAATGCCAGTCAGCATAAAGTGCATTTAGGGGAAAATGGAAAAATACCATTTATAATCAGTTGCATTCTTTAATAGTGATGGTATCAGACAAATTTTTGGAGTTGAAGCTTGAGTACTTGCAACTGTTATACAGAAAACAAACTGAGATTTGCTGCAGGACTATAATTATACAATTTTTAAATCAGAGTTGTCATCTTATATTTTATTTCTCATGTTAGTCAAAAATAAATGTGATTGCATTTTTCTATGTGCACACGTGGAAATTTTTAAAAAAGTATGCTATGGAATCAAGTTTTATTCTATCTTTGATATAGTGTAAAATTTACCTTTAATAATGATGGTATTGACCAAACTTGTAGGATTTGAAATGTGGTGACATTATTATTATTGTTATCATCATCATCATCATCATCCTCATTATTATTATTATTATTATGATGATGATGATGATGATGATGATGATGATGATTTGTTATTTCCTTTTATTATTATTATATTATATGCATTATGTTTATTCACTTTACTATTTTTATTTTAATGTGCAAACTGTAAATGATGTATGTTGTTGTTTAGCATTTAAATAAATGAATTGAGATATATTATTATTAGGAAGCAATTTAGTTATAATGGTCCTAAATTATTTAATATTTATTTATAAGAGATTGTTCTGTGAATTTAATGAACACTATCTTATTTGATTTTTAAAAAGCATTTATGGCACTGGTTATATTATGCTAAGCATTAGTTTTATTTTGTTTATTTTATTTTTGTTTATACTGTATGTTATGTAATTATTTACTACTGTTATTGAATTTCCAAAAGTAATATCTGTATAATTTTGATGTTTTATGTTATATTTATCCTTTTTTTTTTTTGTATTTTATTAGTGTTTTTTAGTAAATACTCGTTTATCTACTAAATATCAGTTAGCTTTACTTAATTTTCTTAAAACATCCAGTAGGAAGCAATTTAGTTATAATGGTTCTAAATTATTTAATATTTATTTATAAGAGATTGTTCTGTGAATTTAATGAACACTATCTTATTTGATTTTTAAAAAGCATTTATGGCACTGGTTATATTATGCTAAGCATTAGTTTTATTTTATTTTATTTTATTTTTTTTTTGTTTATATTATATGTTATGATGTAATTATTTACTACTGTGATTGAATTGCCAAATGCAATATCTGTGTGATTTTAATATTTTATGTTATATTTATACTTTTTTTTTGTATTTTATTAGTGTTTTTAGTTGTTACATTTAAATTCCTCACACAAGATTTTTCTTGTATGGAATTTATCTCACTGTATTATACATTTATTGTTTGCTTCATAATAAATAAATAAAAAATAAAAAATAAAATAAAAAAATTATTATTATTATTATTATTATTATTATTATTATTATTATTATTATTATTATTATTATTATTATTATTATTATTATTATTATTATTATTATTATTATTATTATTATTATTATTATTATTATTATTATTATTATTATTATTATTATTATTATTATTATTATTATTATTATTATTATTATTATTATTATTATTATTATTATTATTATATCTTTCAAAGCAAAACTTTATTGAGTCTAAAAAGTTACAGTCACATCTAGTACTATATATGATTTGTTACAAATGAAAAACAAATTACAACTTTCAGTATATAAGTCTTTATCATTTCTGCATACTTTTTTTTTTCTTGTTTTTAAATTTGGTCTTCTATTTAGTTCAGTTTATGCTTGCATCTCTTTGAAGTTGGAAAAATGCTGATGTTAAAAATGTCATCATCTATCTTATTGGCCTTTATATTTCATAGACTGGATCTTTGTTTCAAGTGTGACCATATGGCTGCAAACACATCTGGTTGAGCTAGGATGCTGTCTCTTTTTCTGAACAGTTCTAGTTTTATTGAATATGTTGCTGGGTGGCATCGAGGGTTATTGGCAAGTGCAAAAATGCATCTGGTACACCAGTAGGCATAAAGCCTGTATGTTGCTGCATGAATAGCGGGCTGTTGCCTTTTTTAAAAGTATTTATTATTTCATCAATTGAAAAGATAGTCTTTCTGTATGTGGTAAACATTGTGCGACGTATATTATTATTATTATTATTATTATTTTTATTATTATTATTATTATTATTATTATTATTATTATTATATTTTAATAAAATTTTATCACTATTATTATTTTATGCATTATGTTTCAGCAATAACAAACTTTATTAATTCTTTGAATGACATTACATTACATAACATAGATTATAAGGGTTACAAGTGGAATTATGTTGTACAGGTTTTTATATAGATTAATTTTAAAGTTACATTAATCAAATTTCAAGGTATATTTTTTTACAAATGCTGTTACTACTTTTGGATACAGAAATGGATATCAAGTTTAATCACTCGTCTTAAAATAACAGTTCAATATAAAACTCAACTTCATAGATAGATAGATAGACAGACAGACAGACAGATAGATAGATAGATAGATAGATAGATAGATAGATAGATAGATAGATAGATAGATAGATAGATGGACAGTTGGACAGATGGAAGGGTGGATGGGTGGGCAGATTGTTGGACAGACAGATAGATAGATAGATAGATAGATAGATAGATAGATAGATAGATAGATAGATAGATAGATAGATAGATAGATAGATAGATAGATAGATAGATAGATAGATAGATAGATAGATAGATAGATAGATAGATAGATAGATAGATAGATAGATAGATAGATAGATAGATAGATAGATAGATAGATAGATAGATAGATAGATAGATAGATAGATAGATAGATAGATAGATAGATAGATAGAT
The DNA here is from genome assembly GCA_028023455.1 of Epiperipatus broadwayi. NCBI lineage: Eukaryota > Metazoa > Onychophora > Udeonychophora > Euonychophora > Peripatidae > Epiperipatus > Epiperipatus broadwayi. The sequence goes on from JAQFVV010006504.1 coordinate 755,581, forward strand.
AGATAGATAGATAGATAGATAGATAGATAGATAGATAGATAGATAGATAGATAGATAGATAGATAGATAGATAGATAGATAGATAGATAGATAGATAGATAGATAGATAGATAGATAGATAGATAGATAGATAGATAGATAGATAGATATAAGCTAAGAATTTAAAATGTAGCATCACATTTGAAATTATTTATAGTCACTAAATTAATCTTGATTATTATTCTTTTTAATTGTTAATCTTGGAGTACAGTATGGAGATAACTTATAATCCATGTAATATAAAATCAGGTTATGGGTGTTGTACAAAAAGCAAAGTCAATTCAAGGTATAATTATATCTTGTGTTGGCTGGTGGATTGTGATATGTGGGCAGAAAATTCTGTAGTCTGGTGATGTATAGTGTTGAAGGCAGTAAGTGCAGGTGACCTATGTTGAGAGTAAGGGATGGTACAATTTAAGGCTATTAATTATGATTATTGTTGTACTGTGGCCTTTTATAGATTGATCAGTGGTTTTAGTAGTGACAAGATAGCAAAAAAAATATCTTGGAAAGCAGTATTGTTGTCCTAGGCTTTGGTTTCTTGGAGTTTATTTATTCATGTAGCTGGGTGTCTTCTGATGTTGTTGCCAATAGTGAAGATACAGCAAGTGCACCAGAAGGCATACAGACTGAAAGTTGTTGCATGTGTTGTAAGAAAGTGTATCTTCTGATAGGATTGAATTATCTGTTGTATATATACAACTGGGTCATATGTATGTATTTAACATGGCACTGCTGGAAGAAGTATTGTTGAGCTCCTGCTACCACATCAGGTAATGTGCAGAATGGATTTCTATTTTTGTATAGGTTGTGATACCAAAGAAAATAAGATCCAGTAATGCAAGTAGGTTAAAAGGAATTAGGATATCAAAAAATTTAGGTTCCAGGGACCATTTTTTGAAGAAACAGAGAAGCTGGCACTTATTGATACCAAATATAGGGGAAGGAAAATTTTTGTTGGCTTCTGGTTATAATATGACATATGTTTGCTAATATGTGTAATTATTAGTTGTGGAGAATGCTGATCAGTTGAATGCTGATAGAATTGATTTATATAGTATAGTGTTAACAGCAGCTGATAAAAGAAGATTGTCTATCAGTATGAATTATTTGTAACAATAATCGTAGTGCTAGGAACTTTTGAACAATTGATACAATTAAATTTATGGGTTCTTGAATAAAAAACATTTGGATACTGTGACAGTTCATACCATTATTAATGGGTAGGCAACTATGACTTTTACCTGAGATTGAAACTGTCTTTCTGCCCCATAATAACTTGTTACTGAGGGAGGAGATGACAGAATTAAATGATTTTGAAAATTTACCAAGTAAACCAAAAATATGTAATCTTAATCATTATGAGTATATTAAATAGGTGAATTTTAACAATAAGGAAGAAATAAGCTTTGTAGAGAGAAGTGGTAAATTTTACAGCATTTTTATTAAGCTTGTTTTGTAAGGTGTTCTTCACCATAAGTGAGCCTGTGTAAAATGGGAAGCCTAAAAAAGGGTTGCCTTTACCTGGACTATTTGAGTGTGTGATTTGTTGGTATATAAAAAAGATGCTGGTATTTTAAATATGTTAAATCTAAGTGTATATGTGATAGGATATTGATTGAGAATGTTTTGCAATATGGGGAGACAATTACAAGATGTGGGTAGACAGTTACATCATACATATATGCTATGTATGGAATTTATTGGTGAATATGTATATTTTGGATGCCTGAAAATACCTGCTCAATATGCTTTAGTAGGGTATTTATGTAGAAAACAGAAGAGCAGTGCTCTGAGAGATGGGCCTTGAAAGATGGATTGCATAGGCATGAACAATAGCAAAATTTTTCAATTGAGAGTTATATGCATAAATCTGTTCTCTGTTAGATAGCATATCAATCAGAATAGAAGTAGAAACAGAGTCAAGTAAATCTATACCTAGCTCAACTGCAATTGGAACATATTTTATGGTCTTAAACTAAATTCAAGTCCATTTTAAACATCAGAGCAGTCTGTATGACAGAAGGGCCATTTGTTGCAAACTGCATATTGAAAAGTAGAAGAAGTATATGTGACTTCAGATGATCCTTTGCAACTTTTTCCAGTATCTTAATTCCAAGTAGCCTCGTGGAATTGAACAATATTAGGTCTGATTTAGACATTTGATGTCATATATCCTTTGGGACAAATAATTTGCCAGGTCACAAAGATATAATGCAATAAAGGATCTAAGATGGGCAAAAACATGAATTCCATTGGATCCTAGGTATCATGAGTTATTTATGATGATAAGATTGTCAGGAAATTGTATGGTTTGGAATGGAGTATTGGTATGAGGAGGTCAAATAAGTTTAAAGGTGATGTGTAAAATAATATAAACAATCCATATCAACAACAATAGTAATAATAATAAAAGTATAATAAACATAAAATATATCAGCTAAAATAAAGGTAGCTTTTATAAAACAAACTAGTTTTACATTGGGGAAAAAATCTTGAACAAGACTGTATTTTGTTTTTTATTCACTTTTAATATTTTGTATTGATCTACAATATTGATATGGATATTGAGATATGCAAAAACCTTAAGATGAACTTTATTTGCAAAATGTATGCATAGTGAGAGAAAATGATTTGACTTTCTTCATGATGATTGTAATATGGTAAAAAGAATGTGAGAGTTGTGCTAATAAAACCCAAAAAAAATTGAAAAATGTTATTAATTGTTACACTACTATTTATATCAAATATATAATAAGGTAATTTAGAATAAGTGATGATTCAAAATGAATTATACTGAAATATTAAGAATGACAAGTTTATGGCTTCAGTGTGAACAACTAATTTTAAAACTGATAATATAAGCATAAAAATGTTTTTGTTTTGAATCATTTATCAAGATTTAAAGTCCATATTTCAAAAGATTTATTATCATCTAATCTTTGTCAGAATATAATTAAATAAATCAAAAAAATTTTTTAATTGTATGCTATATTATTACAAATTAAGGTCACAATTGTTCACGTTATGATAATTCCTATGCCTTTCTATGAATTTGAAAGTTGTTTAATGTAAAAATAAATGTTAAAAAATGTTGATGCTTTTGAACTATGGTTGTAATAAAATCTTTTCAGAATTCCATGGACAGAAAAAAATGAATAGATAGATAGCTTAAACTTTTACTTGTTACAAATGTTCATGATGAAATTTATCATATTTTGATCATATTCTGAGGTGAAAAGCTTGAAAAGATTCCTAGTAAATGAAAAAGAGAATCACTGTCAATGAGTTGGGTGGATTTCATCAACCCAATGATAACTGTGCTTTTAAATAATCTAAAATGCCTAACAGATCATTTTACAAAAATAGCAATATGGTATTTAATACTAATTATAAAGTATGATTCATTACAATGGTTTTTTTTTTTTTGCATATTACAAACCAATCAATATCTCAATGGATTATTTAATTATAAATATTATTTTTAATATAGAAATATTTATGTAATTATAATCAGTTATATCATTAGTCCTTTAGAGAATGTTTCATATTGTCAATGAAAACTTTTGCTTTAACTCTATGATAATGATAATCAGTCATTTATGGAGAACTGTGATGGTGTTGCCATGGTTTCGCTTTAAATCACTCTTTTTTACTATCTTTACTATTATTTTACAAATTTCAGGTTTATTAGAAATAAAGCAAATACTGATTTATTAGTTCAGAAATAAATGTAAAAATATCCGTTGATCACAAGAACCATAGACAGAGGAAAGATACAGAAGTATCAACAAAAGTCTAGAAGGTTCTGATTGATAGATTCTTCGATTTTTGGTATATAAACAAAACTTGTAAATTCCTCTTTGTTATTATTAACAATAATGAAAAATTGCATAATTTCATTTTTTATTTAAATATTTATAATTATTTTTATAAAATCTTTGTGTAGCAATTTTTTTAAAAAGAAATATATTCTAGTTTCCATTTAGATTTTTTTTTGAAATTTGTATCATTTTTAAAAAACCAAATGAAATAATAGTAAAAAGAAAACTATGTTTGTTACAATCATTATGCTTGGCAGTACACGGTAGTATTTAATTTTTGCGATAATTTCATAAATATAAATGCAATTTTAAGTATTACAACTATGGCTTTGTATTCATTTATGTTAATCATTTATGTTTAGAAAATGGAATTCCTTCAATATATTTTTTTGTTAATTTACTTTTTTTCTTTATAACAATAATCCAATAAGAAACCTGTAATTGTTTCCATTATGTACTTCAGTTTATTATTTTTTTATATATCTTAAAAATTCAAATTTGATTTTTTTTAAATGTTTTCAATTATAAACTTAGATTTATAAAAAAAAAAAAAGCAAGGCCAATTTATTGATTTATAATATTGAATAATGGTTTTAATATGAAAATCAAATTGTTTGTTATCATAACTTGCCACCAAGGAATAGTCTGGGGGAATAATGGAAAAATAATGAAATGTGGATCAATTATAAACAGACAAATTCTGAATTGTAAATTATGACAATATATGATCTTAGAAACACTTTCAAAGATGCATTTTCATCAACTCTCTCAAGCACCAACATCACAACCCTTAACTTAGAATATGCGTGAATCCTTTATTAAATAGTCTTCATTTGCTATTACAAAATCTGTTAAAATATATATGATTATTAAATATGATGTTCATTATAATTAACAAATATATAATTATATTCTAGGTAGGCAGAAAATATAATGTTTTATTTCTTTCAGAACATTAACAATTATGAATTTCTTAATGTAAATTACACGTTCTTTATATATATATATATATATTGTGGCCATCTGAATGGGCACAAGGGTTTAAGATACTTTGTATCTTAAATAAATAGTTATATTATATTAAAAAAAATGAAATAGCCTTAGAATTTTAAATTTTTTTTGCTGGAGATTGTTTAAAACTTAGGTATGGGTTGCTTATGCAGTTTATTGACTACTTTATAGGTATCCATTATTATTAGTATTCTTGTGGTTAATGAGGTATTTAATGTAAGGAAGGGGGGTTGTTTATTAATGGAATTGATACATCTTGTTGGAAAGATGCAAAGTTATCTTGTGTTGGTATAATATTATTTGAATAGTTTCAAAATCCTTTATTCATTAATTCTTATCCTTTTGTCAACAGTTAATAGTAGTTTCAATTATATTTAGTTAAGATAGTTCAATATTTAGGTTGTAGTGCATGTGTATGCATGTATGGCTCTGCATTATGTTTCATTTCATTTTCATCTTTAATAACCGCAAACAATAGTACATTCACAATAAAAAACATTTAAACTACAGTAGTTATCTTAAATAATTAACCAATATATATTTCTTTCCAATGATTAATAGATAGTTAGATCAATGAATTATTTTATAAATTGAATAAATTATTAATCATTTTTATTTGATAGTTAATTAATATTCATTTTTCTTTCAATTTTGTAAAAGCTATTTATTTTATTATTTGTATTTTTTTTTCTTGTCTTCATTTAGTTTTAAAAATCAAAATGATTTTTTTTTTTTGAAAAGATTTGTTTTTGCATATGTAATTAGTTAGTTAGCAAGATGCGTGGGAGTAACCTTGGGAAAGGCAAATGAACTTTGCTAAAGAGAGTTTTTAAAAAAAGATTTCCAGTGTAAAATTTGCTCTTTGTAATGTAATTGTAGATAGTAAACAGTGGTTCATGTATTGTAAAAATTAAAGCCAGTTACTGAAGTCAAATTGACTTTGAAAAGACTTTAGAGTAAAACTTCCAAAGGAGCTTAAGAACTTTATTAGTGAAAAAATTAATTTAAAAAATGCAATTCTAAGGTTTTAAACAAAAGGTGCATCGGTTTGATTAACTCTCTTCTATTTAAACATTTCTGAATTAATCCCTTTATAACTATTACTCTTTTAAAAATGTATGTTAATAATGTCCAGTCTATATTATTTCATTTAATTGCCCTTTTAAATAAGAATGGTTTACATAAATATTATTGTTGCATCATTAAGCAATGTGTTTTTTTTTATATATATGGAAAATGCATGCAGAACTGTTCTATAGAATATATTTTAATTTCTCACTATTTTTCGTGTAGTGTTCTTGTGAAGATTATACATAGACTTAAGGATATGTCTATTTTGATAAATCATACTATGTTTAAGTTCATCATAAGGAGATAACAGTATTCATTTATTTGATATTTCTGGAGCCAATACGTATTTTTAAATTAAGGAAATAAAATGTAAGCTACTTCTGTTTAAATTGAATAGAAGAACAGAAATGCGGGTAATTTTTGTTCTCTTCAGTAAGGATGGAATATAAAATAAAGCATTATTAATTATGGAATTACTAAGGACAATTTAAAGTATTATTAAATGATATTCAGAAAAATACTAAGGATAATTGCGTATTTAATCCAGAACTGGATGGAGAATGTCTTATATTTTCAGTATAATAAAGGAGAAATTCACTGCTTGTGTATGATTTGGTACCTCGAATGGATATGCTATGAACACTGAAAGGTGCTGGGCATATTTAAGTTATGCTTACATTTTTTTAAGTTATACTGCAGAAGTGCATTTTAGTTTAAATTCAGTTTAGAATATGTCCCATATTATTTCATCAACCTGGAACCGAGCTTTGCAAGTGGACTTTCATTTTAAGTTATAAACTAATAACCTTTGTGTCTTTATTTTTTTTTTTATTGCTTGTCATAATTAATGTATATGATAGGTAAATAGGCTTTATTTATTATTATGTTATTTATAATTTGGGTATGTTGACCATCAAGAACGTTTCTGAAGCGGTTTACATTTACTTTGTATACTTTATTATCTCAAAGTGAAAATTTTGTTCTTTGTTTAAATCAATGAACTTATAATAGAAATAGTTTGTTAGATATAAAAAAAGTTCGTTCATATTAGAACCGTTAAATTTTAAAAAGTAACCTAAAGTTTATTAAATTAAAAGTTATGCTTTAATGCAATATTTAATTACCGTATTATCTGCTTAGTGTGTAATTTAGAGTTAATATTATATATACTTTTTATTCACTGGTATGTGTTTGTTTTGCACAATTGTAATATTTGTTTGATAAAGTATAATTTGTGAATATTTTATGCATAAATTTCATACATTGTGTATTCTACTGAGTTGAATGGATTGGTGTGTTATCCGTGTGTAATTGTCTGCCAGCATGTATTTCTAACGTTTGATATTTAGATAGGCTGTGGGGATGGAGGGGAATCTTTGCGTTATAATGTCTGTGGGAGTGGGGGATCTTGCTTGTTTGGTATATGTTGATAATTTTCCATGAGAAGAGCCTAGTTTATTTTACATGTGTATGATTAATGATATTTTTTTGAAGTGATGTTCTTGGGGCCCTGGTGGTGAGGAATGGTTCCCCACCAGTGGTGTATTTAGAGGTAGATGAGTTGTTGTTGAAGTATGATTAAATGATGCTTGGGAAGTTATGTGGCGTTTTTCTTGGATTCTTGGTGTTGAGTAAATGTTCTCCACCAAAGGTATATTTAGAATCAGATGAATTGTTGTAGAAGTGTTCAGTAAATGTTTATCTGCTCCTCATCTAGATTCCCCTTGTAACGTATAGCATATATAATCATGGGGGTATGGCTTTGTGTTGGTTGATATGTGGCTAGATAAATTGTTAGATTAACTCTTGATGTGGTATTGGTGTCATATTTTTTATTGATGAATTACGACATTGTTCGAAATAAAATAATTGTATGATATTTTCTTGGTGAATGGAGAGTTTATAGAAAGGATTGTTTTACATTGTTGCTGCTGGAACGTGGACACACACGCGTAATATAAATAATATCGCGTATATAAAGTATAGAATTATTGAAATTAAAATGAGAAATGAATGCTTTTGAAATATACTACATTCATTTAATAGAAGTATAAAGTATTAAGATTAAAACGGGAAATAAATATTTTAAAATACAGTGTATTTATTTAAATAATGTTACAAATCATCAAATCATCAGAATAAACATGATTTTGTGCTATAAATGAAAGGTATACGTAATCGAAAGTGATTCTTAGTCAATTAGAGAAAGTTGCTTTGCTGAAAACCAAATATAAGTAATTTGATTTATTTGATTAATCAAGAGTAATATCCTCTCAAAAGTATTTTTTGTGCTAATAATATAGCACGTTATTTATTTATTGTCATATAGATGAAACATGTAGGCAAAGCCTGTGTTCGAAGTCAGGATATTTAAACTTTGTTATTAATTTGCTTTGATAGTAGGGCTAATCCCAAACTGATGCTAAAAATAAAAAAAATTTTATTTGATAATCTAAATATATGTAAAACAAATAGTCCATTTGTAATTATTATGTTAAACCAAGTTTATTTGTTATAATAAATGATTTGTTTAGTTATTTAAAATCTTAAGAACTGTGTCTTGAGTTATTCTTATGTACATTCGTATTTCCATTCCCACATCTCCACATTTCATAAATCTATTATAAAACAGATATATTATTGTAGAGTTATAATATTAAATTTGCTAGTGTCTGACAATATTGTATTTCTTAATCCAAACATTATAAAGAGTATTTGCCACTTGATAAACGTATTAGAAAGGTTGCCAGGTCAGTATATTTTGTAAGATGATGATATGAGATTAAAATACCCTATCTCTGTCATTATCTTATTATTGAAACACAGTAAAATATTTAGTCAATTTGTTTCATTATATTTTATCATACTTTACAATTATAATTTATGGGCCAATGTAGTTTATTTAATTCAACTGTGTTTGTTAAATTCCTTGAGATCTTATTGTTTATTTCTTGATTGGCATTAAAGTAGATGTTTAGATTATAATATGCCAAGTCATAGAATTGTTAAGAGTATAATTATAGCAAACTGATATATGTTATACTTGGATGAAGGAAGAAATTAAGTTTAAAGTATATTTTAATAGACTGTACTAAGTAAACATTATGATTCTTTATCATACACTTAATTAACAAAGGAATTTACATTATATTGAATGTTTTATAATATTTCTTCTTTTATTCATTTATTATCATATATCTTATGAACTGCCTATAGCCTCCCACTGAGCTGAGCTGAACATAAACTTAAATATAGAGTCTCAGTAATAATTTTATATTATATCTTTTGTTATATTGTTCTATTCATTAATAGAACTGGTGCCTGGGCATTTCGCTCATGTAATGTATATGAGCGGGGTTGGGAGTGTAGGTTATAATATAATAACAGGTTAACTGTTGAAAATGTACTATATGCAAATTTTAAATTATAACTATGGTAGACAATACAATATATATATATAATTACTAGATGGAGCTTTACCAATAACTCCTAACAAGCTTTGTTTATATAAACGCTGAGAGAGAAAGAATTCAATATCTCCAGACCATGGTTTTGAGCTAGTTGGCTCACATCAATGAAGGGTTGGAAGACTAGAAAATAGATCTAAATACTAACTCTAAAATCAGCATTTATCAAACATGTTTCTATCAGTTTGAATGCATGAAGCTGATAGAAACATGTTTGATAAATACTGATTTAGAGTTAGTATTTAGATCTAGTTTCTAGTCTTCCAACCCTTCACTGATGTAAGCCAACTAGCTCGAAACCATGGTCTGGAGGTGGGAGACAATGAAAGAGATATTGAATTCTATCTCTCTCTGCATTTATGTAAACAAAGCTTGTTAGGAGTTATTGGTAAAGCTCCATCTAGTGATCATAAAATGCAAGCTAAAAGTAAGTTATGAAATTTATAACTTGTTTTGTTTATCATATATATATATAAAATCGAAATACTTTCCATTACATTACTATTATTGTCAATTAAAATAATGTAGACAAAAAAACAGACATCATACAATTTTAGATTTACCTTTAGTCCAGATCATATAAAAATATTAAGTAAAAAAGGCCTCATAAGAACAAAAAAAATAAAGAGGCAATCTTTATAAACCAATTTAAAGATTGTATAATATATAGACATTTATTAATATCAATATATCCAGTTTTTATTAAAAAGTATATATACATGGTAAATAGAGATAAACAGTCCAGTACAGATTACATTGAGTGAGTAAGACGATCTAGCTAAATGTACATTTGGACACCCAAATAGTATCGATTACATCGAGTTCTATTATTCAAATGATCAATATATCCAGTTTTTATTAAAAAGTATATATACATGGTAAATAGAGATAAACAGTCCAGTACAGATTACATTGAGTGAGTAAGACGATCTAGCTAAATGTACATTTGGACACCCAAATAGGATCGATTACATCGAGTTCTATTATTCAAATGAGTCAAAACATTCTGTTAAATTTAACTTTACTCAGTGACTTGATAATACCATCTAAAATAATATTTTAAAAATATTGTAGATTCTGAAACAAGAAGCAAAATATAAAATATAATAAAGCATAAATTAAATCATACACCCACAGATATATTCTCCTTAACATAGGAAAGAAAGAATAATCAATTATTGCCATTAGATAAATAAAAATTAGATCTGATCAGTAATAAAAAAGTGCAATAGAATAAAGCAGATTATGAGAGTTGTATATGAAGCAGGAATTGGGATGGGATGGGACATACTGGGTAGCTGAGCTGTTTCTGGTGAATTGTGTGATTGGTATTTATTTTTTAATGATAGTTTTTAAATATATGTCTTTAGTAGTATTTTAATTAGTACTTAGTTGAGAGTATGTCAAAGGAGTATAGTGTTGTTTAAACAGAATGAAAATTTTTTCTATAATAATTATTAACAGTTGAAATTAATAAAATAAATGATCACTAAGTCCAAATAATATAAAAGGAATAAATATCTCTGCGAATTAGCTTCTATAGAGAAAATGGAAACACAGTTAACAAGCACTGTGAATAAGCCTATAAAAAGGGAAATAGTGACACTAAATACATTACAATGCTACAGAGAATGATAAATATGTGGATGTAAAATCATATAAAATGAGTAAAATAATTGAAAATATGTAGTTGGATAATGAAAAAATGTTGCAAGAAATGGGACAGGAAAATACAGCATGGATATAGAAACCTAGGACAATATCAAGAAAAATGATAAGAATTTCGTTCTGAATGAGTACATGGATAAGAAGATGAACCAAGAAAAAAGTCAACTAATCACAACCTGACACTATGAAAAACATTAAAGATGAATAAGAGCAAGTAAAAGACAAGAAAAAAATGAAATGAAATCAATGGAAGATAAGTTAGAAAGTAAGGATAAAAAATAATCAAAAGGAAATAGTAAAATAGAAGATAGATGTTGCAAAAGTATTGGGAAAAAATGTAGAAAGTAAAACAAAGCTGTAATATATTCGAAGAGTAACAGAGAGAGTTTATATAAAAGATGAATAAATGTAGGTAATTCATGTTGATCGATATAGAGAAAAAAAAGTATATTGCAGCCAAGATTCAACTTTAAAATACAAAATCATATTTTTTTTTATATATTTGACATAAATATTTAGATTCAATTTGCATGTATCTAATGAGATGAAGCATATTTCTGAATGTCAGTTTTATTCTGCAGTTATTGAAAAAAGAAAAGACATAAAATAGCAGAAGGTTTTGCTTTTCAATTATTACACAACAGAAAACCACCAGACAAAAATGAATCTCAAATTACATCAATACATTAAAAGATTTATCATTGATGATTCTAGACATATATAGGATGGTGTTTTTAAATAAAAATTTATAATAAAAAAATGAAATGATAGAACTAGATATTATACAAATTCTGACTGTAACTATTATAAAATAAAGAAGTAAAAAATAAAAAACCATATATTGTCTAAAAGTTTAAGCTAGAAGTGAGTATATAAACTCATCACAATAAATTGGGATTATGAAAAGAATTGATGTGTGTTAATATATTCAGAGCTGTTGAGGAGTTCAAGATTGTGGTGTATGGTATTGTGGTGTGTGGGTATACACTGTTGGAAGCCTGAATATTATGTAGTGAGAATTTTGAGCTCAGATCATTATGTATAATTTTGTTTTGAGAAAGTATTGTGGGAATTTTAAGGCATTCACATGAGATCTCCTAGGCTATTATTTTCTGCTGAGAGCAGCATAGATAGGAGTAGAATTCGTGACTTCTTATTATGTTTGGCTTGTAATTGTAGATGATCCTGGTTTCCTACCATATATTTATATAATTGTTCTATGATACTTGGCCCTTGCTGTAGAAATATTTCAGAGACTTTAAAGAAGGTATGGAAGGTTTCAATCATGGACTTTGATGGTTGATCTGTAAATGGAGATACACATAGGTTTTTTGAATCACTTAGCAACTCACCAAGAGCAAATAAATTTTAAAGTGTAAAAGAGAGTAAATAATTAAATAGATCAAAAGGAAATGTTTAGCTGAATAAAGTAAATCATTCAGTGAATTTTAAAAAAAATGGATTCAAAGTAGATTAAACCCTATAATCGTTTTTATTTCATTTTTGGTGAGGAGGTATGTAGCAGAATATTATGGTGCATGGATTTAAATCCTGTAATTTTCACCTCATTAAAAAAGTTTCCTTTAATAAAAAAAAAAAAACTTTAAATCATATTTCTCTTAAATTATATTTTCATTGTTTAAAATTATATATTTTAAAATATATTAAAGCTCTGTATACCTGTGTAGTAATAGTAATAGTAGTAGTAATAGTAGTAGTAGTTGTAGTATTTGATGTAGGAGTAATATTATAAATATTACTAGTAGTAGTATCTATTTCAAATACAATTTGGCAAGCATGACAAATGTACTCAATAAAATCACTAAAGGATTGAATAAAGTCCTGAAGTTTAAAATTTGAAGATTATTAAATTATTATTTTGTAGTTATAACAAAATAAAAAAAATGTTTTTTTTCTCAGGGTTTCATATGAGGTTTGAACACAGAAAATAAAAAAAAATTGAACTAAGAAAAACGAACTAAGAGTTAGAGATTTTTCTTTTCTGTTTGAGTCATTTTCTCTATCACTGTACTAAGTCATGGACCTATGTAGGTATACATACTGCACCAGTAATTTCTTCACTTCTTTTGATCATCTAGGGTGCCACTAGGTCATGACCTAGAAAATATAATTTATGATAATCAAGAGTTGATGATGATGAATGTGACTGGCTTGACACAAGGAGAAAAAAAGATCTTTAAGTTTGTTCAGACAATTAAGAAAAGAACACAAAGACAAATGTTAGCCAAAATACATGTAAATAATTTTAAAGTTTATTAAACTCAAAAGAAAATAAATACCAAGTAAACAAAATATAAAAGTGTGACCTAGATTCTTCTAGCATATTTATCAGAGTATACAAAAGAATTAAAAACATTAAATACCCTGGCAGATAAGTTTGGCTTCTCACCTATGATTTAAAGACAGATTTATACTATCTTCCTGTCAGCCATTTATAAAAACAAATTCTAGTTTCCCTATTTATAGATTTCAAAACAAAAGTTCCTAGGGAGTACAATGAAACAGTACAGGTGAGCTTTCTTTGGCCCAGAATAAAGCATTGGGACAAAAAATGTCATATGTCTACAGAAAAGCTCATGATTAACCATGTTCAAGGTTTTCCACGATTGACCTCAATGCAAAAAAGGAAAATATAACAAGATTATGATTTTACATAATCTTAAAGAGAAAAAAACAAATCTTTGATCTAGGAAAAGCAGAACACTATACTTGATAAACTGCCAGCCAAAAGATTTGTGGTCTGCAGGAAGTGCAAACTAAACTTATTCAAATTAATTACCATATAACAAAGAGGGACAGGTGAATTAAAAGAAAATTACTAATATCTTCCCAAGTATTTATCAAGGTTAGCAATATAAAAAAAAGAATACAAAGCACATCAAATATAAACTTCCAATACACTCTCAGATAAATAAATTAAAAATAAGAAATCTTAAAACTAAGATCCCAATACATCTTTTAACTAATAAGTAAATACAGAAAATAATTAAAATATTGAAGGAATATTCAAAACTTCTAATAAATATTGGATTATTTTATTATTAAGCTGAGACTTTATATCTCAAGGCATAAGGTTAGGTCTGGCTGGTATCTTTCAGCAGTGCATGCAGTTTATGTTACTTTAATGTTTTGGTGAAGATTTTGGTTTCCATTAGATGTTCAGGAGTCTGGAGACAAGCACAGGATCAGTTCTTGTTTAAGATTTTATGATATGATATTTGAGGAACAATTCAGGATCCAGGGTTCTTTGGGTTGGTTTAGCATGGCATATTGTAAATAAGATTCATCATAGCATGTAGTTTTGGCATTTTTTAGAGATGATTCTATTTAGCAAATGAAAATCAGTAATATAATTTCAGCAGAATTTCTTAATAGCAGACAGCAAAAGGTAATATTCTCAATGGGTGCACCCAGACATGGACAGCATTCTTGATAATTTAAGGTAGCATGGCAATTTGAATACATATTACTATTAGTGTACTAAAAAATAAATCAATAATAAACATGCAGAATAAAAGGATTCTTCCCCAAGCATTAGAACAATCATTTTTATTTTATTCACTCATTTGTTTTTTAGATATAATTTCTGTTTCAGTCCAACATGTAAAAAACTGCAATCATATTTCTACAACAAAAAAATAAAATTAAAATTAGAGATCAAATCTGACACTGCAGATAGATAGATAGATAGATAGATAGATAGATAGATAGATAGATAGATAGATAGATAGATAGATAGATAGATAGATAGATGGATAGATGGATAGATGGATGGATGGATGGATGGATGGATGGATGGATGGATGGATGGATGGATGGATGGATGGATGGATGGATGGATGGATGGATGGATGGATAGATAGATAGATAGATAGATAGATAGATGCAGCCACATGGAGCTTAATAACTACTATACCAATGGCACCACAGTTCATTAAAATTGAGATACTATCATTGCTTTTACTCCACATAGTTTAACCATATAGTTAACTCTTTTAAAAATTAATATATAATAACTCAGTGAAATATTTTTAATTCATAAAACCATTTTAAATCTAGAAACACATTTTATATCCCAGTTAATGCTCCACCACTGCATTTAATTTTTTTGGGATCTTTAATAAAAATAAATATTTATATGGATACAGATATATACTAATTATGATGTAACATGTGTATATGTGTAATAGTTACTGTATAACTAAACTAATATAAGCTATGTAACAAATTAACTTCATCAGTAAATATTATGTTAAAAGTATATATATATATACACGATTTTTTGCAGGAGCATTTATAAAATGTTTCAAAATAAATTACTTAAAATTTTATTTACTTCCTGAAAAGTTTCACTGCTATTATTAAATTTTATGTTGTTATATATATATCATTCTTGAAAAATACATAAACTTGTCCCTTTTTATTAGTTTTTGAATATTTTAAAACAAATAATTTCATTCTCATTATTCATATTCCATGCCATGTGAATAGAATATTCTAAATCTGAATAAATTGCTATAAAATATTAATTAAATTAATCAAAGTATTTATAGAATTATTAAACAAAATCAATAGTTTGTTATTGCCGTTCTTACATATTTAGTTTATAGAAAATATTCATTGTTTACAAAGTTTTATTTAAATAATGCAAATTAATAGTTTAACTCTTTTTCAACTAAAGCTTATTAGGATTATATATTTGAAGAAACATTAAAATTACCTTTAATTTATTATAGATAATATGTAATTATTTTTTATTAACCTTAAATTCACATCGTTTATTAAAAATCTTGGAACCAAGTACGTATAATGAATCGCATGGTTATCATCACAATGAGTGTGTACTCTTTACAGTGCGAGCATATATATAGTTACAGTTAAAAAACAAAAAGAAATGAGCCAAGACACAAGTATAAATATTTAAAGTAAAAAAAGAATGACTTTAATATTAATTGGCTGAATACTAATATATTTGAAATACTGTAAATTATATAGAACTGAATTTAAAAATCTATCTAATGCAAATGGTTTTATTTCTGATTTTTATAAAAATCTAAATTTTTAATGTAACCAATATATATATATTTTTAAACAGGGGATTGTATTTATTTTAATGAACATATAATTATAAAAGATATTTTTAAAGTGTTTATACTTAGAGAAGATAAAAAAAATAATGAAGCTATTTTTGAACCTAATTTGTTTTTGAAAGAGTGCAAACAGATAATTTCAATTACAATTACAAATTTACTGTCAAGCATTGGTGGTAGGTCGAGAGGTCAGTGACGGCCGCTTTGCAAGCAGTTGTCCGGCTTAGCAGGTTCGCTTCCCGGCTGATGCTATGACACATGAGAAAAAAAAATTACACATTTACTTTTATTAATTAAGACTGAAAATATTCAATTCAAATTAATTTTCTTATTTATTAATCTGTGTATTAGTATAATTCTAAATATTGGGATGAGTTTAACTAAAAGTTTGACAGAATCAATAATAAATACTGTTATTTGCAGTATCAATGCTGATTAAGTTTGAAGTGGCCAGAGAACCAGCTACAGTAGGACTCTCTGTGGTGACTGTGAGTCTATGCATGGGCAGCCGTTACTTAAAATATTTGATGGTCAGATAATATAAAAGTAAATTTGAAGCTGTAAGAAATTGATTTTCCTGTTCTGGGTAACAAATCTATATCTAGACAGCAATCTTTTATAAATATGAGAAAATTAACAAATCTGAATTCACTAACATACATGATTTCCATACATAAAGTCCACTATACATCTGTAGTAGAAATACAAGTAAAAGAAAACATAGTTAAAATCCATTAAATACTCATACTGTCTATATATAAAATTTATTTTTCATATTATTAAGCATCTGTTCAGCAGAACCTTTATAATCTAAAAAACTAACTCTGATCATAATAAAATCATATATGTGCATGTAGATTCTATGTAATTTTCATTACAATAATGTAAATATTGCTGAGATATTAGTGATTAACTTTAAAGTTCACATTCTTTATCTATATATGTGTGAGTACATTCTATTGTTCCTGACAAAGCTATGAAGAAGATCATGATTTGTAATTGGCTAATGCTTTATATTAATTTTCCCTGCAACTAAATGCTACAAAAAAGGATTTTCAGTAATTGTTAATGACTAAGATACAATATTTTTCTGTAAAAGACATTATTAAAACTATATCACTAGGAATGAGAGTCTGTCTTTGAAAACATTTATTTTTTAAAAGACTGCTCTTAGAAAGTACATAAAAAAAACTTTACAAAAACTGGAAATTACCACAGAAATAGTCATTAGATATTAAAAACAAGTCATTTTTTGTGAAAACTGTAAGAGAAATATTTTAATAACAATTAATAATTTATTACCTTTTAGAATTTTTTTGTTTCTTTGATAATAACTAATTCTAAATATATTATTTTTAGTAACATAAAATTCTAATATCTAATATTTTGTTCTTTTAATTTTTTTGAATAGATATCATGAAGCCAATAATGTCATTTTCATTTGTTATCAGTAAGACCTTCAGTTAGATACTTATTTTCACAATTTTGAAATATTAATTTTTTATGTTTTAAAATTTTAATTATTAGAAGGCTTAAATATTTATAATATAGATTATAAATGAAAGTTATAATATATGTAAAAGAAATTAATTGCACAAAAAAACTCAAACATGGTGTTGTAGTAAAAATATTCATTGCTAGAGTCTACTCAAACATTTAGAAGTTGGGTTGACAATGAAAGTTAAAGTAAATGTAAAATAAAGAGTTAACCTTTTATATTATATTGTGAACAAAACACAAATGCTTGAAATGTGGAAAATTTTACTTTTCAATTATATGAGCATTTAAAAAACACTTATCTTTATTAGCAAAAATTTAGCATGACAAAAAATGTAATGGTTATTAATATCATAACAGCTGGTCACTATAAGATTTATAATTAGTTTTTGAATAAGGGCTTAATAAGTTATTTCTGTAATCTAGCATAATTCTTATATCAATAATATCAGCATAATAATTTTCATTTTAAAAAAAGCATTAGCACAACAATAAATTGATAGTTGACAATAGTTAAAAACAATGTAATCTTACATATGTGATGACATTTACAATGTTAGCAAATCAATATTACAAGTTTCATGTTTCTGTCCACTAATAAAGCTAGTTGTTGGATTAATGACTACCATACAATGAGATAAATAGGTCACATTGGAAAAAATCTCAGCAGACAGTTCTCTGCCCTTTTACTTTAGAGATATAATCAATTAATTGACTAATAGATTAACAAGCTAGTCAGTTAGTTAATTAATTAATTACTAATATGTGATAAGTTATTTTTATAAGATAAATGATGTGATCTTAATGAAATCAATGATTGACAGATTTATGACATTATTAATTGATAATTAATATGACCTTATTTAGTTGTCAAGGCATATGTTCTAATAATAGATTTTTAAAAACTGTGAATTTCAAGACATAGCAAATTAGTATTACATTTAAAATAAATAATTTATTAATAAATTAAAATAATTCAATAATGATAAATTAATTAAACAATTTTTTTTTAAAAAAGTTCTCAAAATTTAAATATAATATTGTAGATAATAATAAATTTTTAAACAATAATATTATAGTTTAGATAGTATTAAATTCCAACTTCCTTAAACAATGGACTTTAACAGTAATCAGTTTCTTTGAATCTTTTCTCTCAGTCAAAGTAGTTATTATACATGCATGCACACACTTGCAATATTTAAAATGTTAATTCGAAATGTCTAACCAAATAGTAACTAATCATTTGTATCACAAAATACTTAAACAAGTATTCAAATTATTTAAAATGTTTGTTTTAATATAACTTATTTACATCATTTTTTAACTATATCATATGTGTAATTGTATTTTAACCTAACAGTGTACTATACACTAATAGGATTATGAAATTTATGGATTTAAGAAATATAAGATTACAAAATTAACTTAACTGCCATTTTAAATTTAATTAAGCTTCTTTTTGTTTAGACCCATCTAAAGAAATAACATATAACAACAGTTCTATAATTAAATTTTAACTTCTTAAACTATTCACTGTATTTCACCTATATGTTGATTTGTTGGAATAGAAATAAGATATAAAAATTCTCTTAATTTTTTTTTATATCCACATTATTTACATATACAGTTCTCAAAATAAACTTTAAGGTTACAATATTCATAGGAAATCATATATATGTATAAATAAATTGTAGAGTAAATACATTCGTTAAAATGTTATAAATAAATATTTTTATAACTTTATCAGTTCTGAATAATTAATACAATCTCAACAATACAAATAAAAATTAATTTTAATTTATAAATTTTTTCATGGTTATTAAATATTATTTTTATAAGATTGGACAACCATAACTTTTTTGCTATTCACAAGGTGCCTTCTCTTGACCAAATGCATAGTAAAGATTAAAATATTTTAAATGCAATGGCAACTAGGGTATCTGAAATATCTCAGGAAAGACAATTATGAATACAGAAATCTCACTAAAGACATTTTTAAATATATCAACCAGAAAACTAACATTCTTCAAGTTGTGACTTCCAGGTTTAAGGAATAATATTATTGGTCAAACTTTCAATATCATCATTACTGGCTTTATTTTATAGAGAGGATCATAGTACAATATATTGAATAGTGTGCCAAAATGTAAAACTAAAATAAGTGCTGTTCACTCAATAGCTTGCAAATTTGGGTAATTATGAATATAACAAAATATTATAACTGAGTATGGCTAGTTGGCCTGCAAGTGCCTTATGGATTTGGGCAACCACATTCAATAAATAAAATTGTTAACCAAGTGGTTTTATCCACCTATGTACTAAATATTTGTGCACTCTAAAATATATTACATAGATAAATAAATATGTTGATTCACAAATGGCTCTATAGTAGTTTAAATTTATATTTACAATGGAGTCATATCATTTATAAGGTGCCAATAATTCAAATAATGAGTATTCTTGCCTGGCAAAGAAGTTACAATTCAGTAAATGATGACTTATTTGATAATAAAATATAGTATGGGATGTACAGTAAATTATCTTAATTGTAAAATAAATTGTGTAAGAATTTTTATAATGATTCATGCAATAGGCAAATCAAAAGTCTTAGGTTAATAATTATAATATAAATTTATTTAAATAAGCATTGGGCTGGATAAAATAAAGATTATAATTCTAATTTACCAAAAGCAATCTAATATCCTGTCATATATTTTATAATTTTCCTCCTCTTTTTTGATTGCAACTGATAGATGTGTTATACATTTAAGTTATAAATCATACAATCATAAAGGGGTTAAATATAAACTCTGTAAACAAATTAATAAAAAAATATTTTTACTTTTTAAAACATTAAATATATCATATCATATCATTTAAATAATAATGAATGCCCAGTAAGTTATACTAATGGAAATCATTAATAAAAAATAATAAATGTTTACAATTAAAATTATCATTATATGTTTTTTAACCATTTCTTTTTTAAAGAAAATGATACTTATCTGATAGTATTACTTTAAAAAGTGTTTTTTATTAACATCTGTTACCACAGTTTTGTATGTATATGACTTTAGCTGATATTCCATTCTTTAATGATATTTCCTTTGATACCTTTGTTGCTAGCAAAAACACAAACATAAGAATCCATAGGCAATTTGAATCATTTGATAATATCCAATTATTATTCCTATTGATATTATAATCCAAGGTAAATTCAATTATCTTAGCTCTATGTTAATTAGCATATCATATATTATACCTATTTCTTTTTAATCATAAAGATACCAAATAAAAAGGGTGAAGTTCAAGTTCTCTCTCTCTCTAACTTATTTTACCCACAATGCATATTTCATTGATATATGTTCCAAATATATTTATAGAAATAAGATAAAAACAAATAACTTTTTAAGCAAAAGAAAGTGTGTGTATTCTTGCTAATATCATTTGTGTAGCTATGGTGACACAAAATGCAGTCTTTTTAAACACTGAGATGTGATCATGTGATTCTCTTTCTTTTCATTCTAATAAGGCATTGTTATCACTTGATAATAAATTTAAACAAAATGTTTCATTTTTTAAATTTAATAAATAAATGGTTCACTTAGTTCAAATTCATTCAAAACAATAAATATTTTTATTAACACTTTCCAAGAAAGAACTGCAGATTATCATTCATAGTTTCAAGTTGCTCCAAAACTATCAGCTTTTATGTTGCGATGGTGTTTATATGCTTATTTTAAAGCTTAAAAAGTATGATAAGATGCTGCCCGCTCTAGAATTATTTTACAAGTAAAAAATCAATAATATTGATGTAAGAAGCTACAACAACAGAAGAAGGCAGACTTTCCTAGATGCTGATTGGTTGGTTCTCATTTCGACTAAAAGAGCACCTGTCAATAATTTTCACCAATTCAACTTCTTTGTTTTGATTTTCAAAATGAAAATGAATATTTTAGAGTATTTTTTTATTATTTTTTGTACATATTCTAAATTATTTTGATAAAATATGCTGAAAATATAATTATTTTAGAAAAATAGTAAAATTTTAGTAAAAAATTATTTACTTTTACACAAGTGTAAATTGAAAAAGAAATCAGCACTAACAACAATTTTGACACTTGTCAACAATTTTCATTGCCCCAAGCTCTTTATTTGATTTTCAAACAACAATGAATGTTTTAGAGTATTTTGTTGGTATTTTTTACATATTATAATGTATTTTGATAAAATATGCTGAAAATATGAATTATTTTAGAAAAATAGTAAGATTTTAATACAAAATTCTTTACTTTTATACAAACATAAATTGAGAAAGAAATCAATGATGTCCACAGCACTTTTTAATTTGTTATGAACTTTCTTTTTAGGTCTTCTGCTATTGAATATTTTTATAATTATAAATAGAAATTTATTTTTGAAAAAACTTTCATTCACTTTCATAATCCGATAAATTATTAATATACTTTTTACATACGAAACTAAAACAAATATAATATTAAAAGATGAATATATTTTTACAGCTAATTTTGTAATTGACCAATCAAAAGTTGTAAAACTTTAATTCACTTGGCCAATAAAAAAACTGTTCAGTTAAGAAAACAAATTTTCAGTGAAAAAGTTAAACAGATTACCTTTATTTTTATGTATTTATATACATTTCTATATTGCAAAGAACCTATAGATGACAACATGTATACATCATAATATATCACAATTAAAATTAATTTTACAATTAACAAATTAAAGTTTAAAATCAAACTTTAAATTTTATCTAAAGTTAAAACAAGTTTATTTTGAATGTACAGCCATAAAATAAATTACTAAACTTATATAAAACCATAGCAGTGTAATACCATACTTGAAAAAATAATAATTATAATTTAGAAATTATTAAAATTTAACAAATAAAAGATTAAAACTAATTTCATATTTTACTGAAACTGTTATTTTGTGTTTATTTTAAACAGTAAATAGATTTTTTTTTATTATAAGAAAGTAGGGAAGTTTGTGTGCGACTTCTCCACAATAACTTTAAAAAAGGAAAAAACAAAAGAGAAAAAATAGACAAGGTTCTCATTTGACTTCATGATATCAGAGTGGAAAAAAAAGTAAAAATGCTTTAATTTTTTATTTGTTAAGTATTAATATTTGTTAAGTTGTAACTGCTTTTTCTCACATATTATGCAGCCATGTTTTCATGTCAGTTTAGTAATTTATTTAGCTGTTGTACATTTGATGAGTTCTTTAAAAAACTTTAGACAGAATTTTAATTTTAATGTAAAGCTTTATTTATTAATTTAAAACTAATTTCAATTTTCATATTTATTTGCTGCCATGTTTTTGTAGTAATTTATTTATTCATTTTATATTTGAATACAAGTATGGGCTGCATATACTTATGCTAGATGTAATTAGAGGGGATTTGAAAACAGACTTTCAAGGTCCTTTAAGTCATTTACTCCATCTTATATAACCAATACACATGACCACATACATGTGAAAAAGATAATTGATCTCCAATATATGTATTTCATGATGAACCAGCACTCATCAATTGGTCTAGATCATCAACTTCCAAGCATATATATATAATCAGTGCTTGGTTTATAAATATGAAATCTTTACCCTTTAATGGACAGGTGCCAGTCCTTTCCACTCTCCAACTCTTCAGTCATTCATATCATTCAAAATCTGATGATGAATTCTCAAATCCCTTGTTGATGCCAATATTATTGTCATACCCATGTTGTCTTTAAGTCACTCTAACCTCTCACATGTAGTACTTTCATATGACCATTTTAAATACACAGAAGTGGGATAGGCAGAATTCAGGATGAATATGTAATATTTGAATAGAAGTATAGTGTATATACTTAAGCTAGATATAATTAGAGTGAATTTTACACAGAGTTTCAGTCATTTTTCTCTCTTATATAACAGATACAAATAACCACATACATGTGAAAAAGATAAATGATCTCCAGTATACATATTCCATGCTAAGTCAGCACCCATCCATTGGTTTGGATCATTATCTCCCACATACATATATAATCAGTGCTCCATTTATATTAAGATAGGAAATCTTTATACTTTAATTGGAAGGCCTCAATCCTCTCTACTCTCCAACTCTTCAGCCCTTAATATCATTGAAAATCTGATGAAGGAATGTTCAAAATCCTTGTTGATGCCAATATTACGATATGGATGGCTGAAGAATTTGAGAATAAAGAGATTGAAAACTTATCCATTAACATATCAAGATTTACTATCTTATTATAAACTAAGCACTGGTTTTATATGTGTGTGGAAGGTGATGGCTCAAACTAACTGATGAGTGCTGAATCAGCATGAAATACTTTTATTGGAGATTATTTATCTTTTTCACATGCATGTGGTCATGTGTATCAGTTATATAATATGGAGTAAATGACTGAAGGGAATTTGAAAGTCTGTGCTCAATCCCTATAATTATTTATTTTATGTTTATTTTTTTTATTCTGATATTATAAGGTGGAATATATTTTTTTCTCTCTCTCTTTCTCTGTTTTATTGTAAGATGATGTGAAGAAGTGGCACACAACCTTTCCTGCTTTCATATAATAAAAAAAATTTACTATTCAGAAATCAATGCAAAAAATAGTTCTGTTAAAATATGAAATATGCTTAATTTTTTATTTGGTAAATTTTATTTTTTGTTGAACTATAGTTGTCATTTTTTCCTCAAGCATTATGCTGCCATGTTTTCTCATTAGTTTAATGGTTTATTTTTCAGTATAAATTTAATAAGTACATGTACTAACTTTACATAAAATTTACATTTTAATATTTATTATGCTGCCAGGATTTTATGTTATTTTAGTAATACATTTTTCCATTATTCAATAAGTATATGTGCTAATTTTAGTGAATGTTGAAGGCGGTTTGAAAGTTTTATTTGTTACTTGTAAAATTAGTTGAAGTGTAATATCTACTAATTGTAGTAATCGGAACTTTTTTTTTTCAAATTTTATCAAAAATTTGAAATTTCTTTATGTAGATTCAAATTATTTAAATGGAAGTCAATCTCTGATAATGTGCTATTTCTTAAATATTATAAATCTACATGCACTCTCCCACTGGTAAAAGTTTAAGAAATTTAAGTGAATCACTTAAGTTTAGAGTGTACATTCTATATACACCAACTCTTAGAGACTATGCTTGGGAATCAGGGCTTGAGTCTATTGTGTGTCTGATGTTATAATTAAATATTCAATTGTACAAATCTAGTTAACCCATTGCAGGAGAAAGACAGTATCTCATTTTTAACCACCTACCATTAGACAAACATGACTTATAAATGTAAACCTATTATTATAAAGTGCTGAAAACTTTGAAATTATTCAAACGGAAGTCAATCTCTGATAATGTGCTATAGTGAATTACTTAAGTTTAGACTGTATATTCTATATACACCAACTCTTACAGACCATGCTTAAATCAGGGCTTGAACCTATTGTATGTCT
Source organism: Epiperipatus broadwayi (assembly GCA_028023455.1). Classification (NCBI taxonomy): domain Eukaryota; kingdom Metazoa; phylum Onychophora; class Udeonychophora; order Euonychophora; family Peripatidae; genus Epiperipatus; species Epiperipatus broadwayi. Next base: position 780,777 of record JAQFVV010006504.1, read on the forward strand.
GATGTTATAATCAAATATTTAATTATACAAATCAATTTAACCCATTGCAGGAGAAAAATAGGGTCTCATTTTTAACCATCTATGATTAGACAACATAACTTATAAATAATATTTATTAAGGCTATAATCTCAAGACTATGTACCTGAAAAAACGAGAGTAGGGACCTTTGCAAATCTTTAACACAAGATTTATTTAAAATTCAAGAGCCGCCACTCTTATATTGACCTACTTTTTAAATAAATAGGAGAATCTAAAGCATTTTGATTTGAGAGCGTAAGCCTATTAAATACCTCACTGATTAAGTCCACAAATTCTATAACACATTAACATTAGCGAAATCTTTTGATTAAATAAATCTAGTGTTAAAGATTTGCAGAGGTCCCTAATGCCGTTTTTTCAGGCACATAGTCTTAAATATTACTTTAAGTAACGAGTATGCGCTTTATAAATATAATTATTATAACTTATAAATAACTGAAACACAGGCTTATTATATATACACCTGTGTCTATATATGTAATATATAGGGTATATGAGCACAGACTTTCACGCAACTCACCACTCTCCAGTCTATCTAATAACATTGATACACTCAAGCACATATATGCTGAAAAGATAAATAATCACCACTATACGTATTTCATGCTAAACCATCAATCATCTGTTGGTCCAGATTATCATCTCCCACACATATATACCATAAGTGCTCAGATATATATTAAGATAGACAATCTTCATACTTTAATGGACAGGCTCCAATCTACTACACACTCCAACTCTTCAACCTTCCATCCAATTGAAAATTTGATGATGGAATGCTTGAAGGCCACCCTGAGGCTGAGATTTTTGTCACACCCATGTTGACCTAAGGTCAATCTGAAACCCACATGTACAGGACATAATCCATTAAATACATATGCAAGGATTGGCAGACATCTCTACAATGTAATAACTGAAATACAGGCTTATTATATATACACCTGTGTCTATATATGTAATATATGGGTTATATGAGCACAGACTTGCCTGTCCCTTAAAGTATGAAGATTGTCTATCTTAATATATATCTGAGCACTTATGGTAAATATGTGTGGGAGACGATAATCTGGACCAACTGATGATTGCTGGTTTAGCATGAAATACGTGTATTGGTGATTATTTATCTTTTCAGCATATATGTGCTTGAATGTATCAATGTTATTAGATAGACTGGAGAGTGGTGGGTTGTGTGAAAGTTTGTGCTCATATACCCTATAACTTATAAATGTAAACCTATTATTATAAAGTGCTGAAAACTTTGAAATTATTCAAACAAAAGTCAATCAATGCGCTATTTCTTAAATATTATAAATCTACATGCACTCGCACTGTGCCGCTGGTAAAAATTTAAAAAAATTAAGTGAATCACTTAAGTTTATAACAAATATGTGGGAGAAATGAAAAATTGTATAAAATCAATATTAAAACAACGTATATACATATGCAGGAAACAGGACACAAATTTACCCAAAGTTCAATAAAAATGATGTTATGTACAAACAATATTAAAGAAAAGAAAATAAAAGAAGCAATACTAATAAGAAAGATAAAACCAAAATTTAATAAGATTTCTGGGATATAAGATGAGATTTGTGTAGATATAGTTCTTAAATAAGATATATAGAAGTAAATATATAAAGAGAAAAATATTTATAAAGGAATTGTGGGTTGTCATAGTAGATAGGTTATATAGGAGTATAAACATGGGTATATTTATAGATATTACATACTGTGAAAAACTTAACATGATATTTACATATAAAGCAATATAATATAAATTTATAAGAGAATTATATAATAATAAAAGTTGAAGTATATATATAAAGTGTTATTGTAGTTGTAGATATATTTAGTTTAAATAACATATAATAGAGGGAGCTAGGGTATAAGAAAGAATAGATACATTAATTAAGAATAGGGAATTGGAGATATGGAGAACTAGCATGGAGAATAAAAAGAGTTTAAATATATATATAAAAGTAAAAGGAACATTGGGTACAAGTTAATTTATGAAAATAGCAAGGAAAGCAGTTTATAGTTTAAGGCTTAAATGGGATCTTTAACAGCAAAAGAATATACACATAAATGGAAAAATATGGGTGATTTAGTATGTAAATTGTGTAAGGCAGACATAAAAAATATTAGGCATCTGTTACTTGAATGTAAATACTTAAAAGCAGAAAAAGTACAAATAATGAAGTTATGGAAGAATAAATATGAACAAAGTGATTATACAGAAAGTGGGTTATTGGTTTTTATGCTGGGTTTTGGGAAAAGATAAGGGGATTTAGATATGAAGGCCATAGAGTTGACAAAGATTATGTTGTGGAAATGGAATGGAGCAGATTGTGGGAAAACTTAGGATGGGGAATGAAAAGGGAAGATAAAGTGGCTAACATATTTCACTGGGCATAATTGCTGAGAGATTCCTGACTCCATTTAAGGAGAAGTCATAGTGCATCACATCACATTCAAAAAACATTTTTTTAAAAAAAGATTAAAGAAAACTGGGTAAGTTAAAAGATTGCAATTTATAGGTTATAAATATTTTAAAAAATAATAAATATAAAATATTATTTTAACAGAAGAATAAATAAGGAATTAATAAATATTATGATTTAAAAATTAAAAAGAATATTAATAAATGAAGAACTGTTGAATTGACAATTATATAAATATAAAATTATTAAATATATTACTGAGGTGGAACTAACAAAAATAAAGTTTAAGTTGTATAAAAAATAGAAGTCATTAGGAGATTATTAAAAATAATAATAGTTAATAATACATTTAATTAATAGTTGTTCTTGAATATGCATGTATACATTTAGGAATACACATGTATAATTTATATTTATTTTCTATTTATATTGTATATTTTATTTCATATTAACTGGCTTATTTTATTTGGGTTTGATTATATTTATTTCACTTTTATTATGTATTGTTAAATATTTAATGTGGCTTTTAGTTTTTTATTGTTTACATTTTTATAGAATTATTTATATAATTATGAATTTTATTTTATTTTATTTATTTTGTTCATTATATTATAACTCTGAAGAAGACTGCAGGTCAGTCGAAATATAAGGTATATGTATATATGTGCAATAAAAGGTTTTTGCTAACAAGTGTTAAAAGTAGTTTGGATAAATTGTATTATGATTATTGTTAATTAATAAAATTTAGACATTTTATCATTATAAGTTAAATACTTAGAGATTTAAAATATTTATTATCATTGAAATATTATTAAGATATTAAGTTTTCTTATCCTCATATCACAATAATTAGTAAATATTATAACATACTAATGATTTTAACTATAAAATTAATAACCAAAATGACAGATTAATAAAATTTAAAATTATAACTCATCTATTAATAAAATTATGACTTGTCAAGCATTGGTGGTTGAGTGGTCAGCACAGCAGCCTTACAAGCAGTTGTCCTGGGTTAACGGGTTTGCTTCCTGGCCAAGACACATGAAAAAAATTAGGACTTGATCAAGATCAAACCTGACAATAATGTTAATATATATATATATTATTTACACATATTTATGTAGTTATTCTACTCAAGGACTATAAGAACTTAAAATAAAGGCAGAGATGTTTTTCTGTCTTCAGTTCAGCAGAAAAAGATGTAAATTCCTCATGCATGTTGGCAAACAACTCATCCGTACTTGTTTATCATATGAATAATCATCCAATAATAAGCTGCAGCAACAAGAATATTTAATGTGGACAATAGAAATGACCGTTTTTTAAAGACCTCAAAGAGAAATCCAAAGATTTCAGACACACATGTTATATAATACTAGTATAAAATCATTTGAAATATATTTATATAAAGCTATATCATTGATAATGTATATAAATAAATCTCTTCTGTAGTGATTAGATTTTTAATGATAATATATTGAGTCTACACAAGGTCGGGTAATTTGGCAACCGAGTACTATGTTACAGATGTTTGTTGTTGCTTGCACTTCACCGTCTTTATATAAATTTAGTATAATATTTTTACATGGAGTTACTCTGTAAAAAGATGAAGATTTTTGACATCAGAGTAATAACTGGGAATACTCCATACTCTCGAATTGCATCAAAATGTTCCTACTTTTTTGTGTTGTTATTATATTTGAAATTTGATATATCTATCCAAAATTTGTTTTATATATGTATATAAAGTAAAAAAAATCAGTTAAATTTTAATAATTAATCCAAAATTTTGGAATGTTAACAAAAATAATTATTCGGATAATAACATTTTATAATTACTTTTAAATATTTAATAATTTCTTTATTGGGAATGTCACTAGATATTAAAAAAAATAGTAATCCACCAGTTATTAAACAAGTCAGATTCAATATTTAATTAAAAAAAAAATTCAGAAAATAAAATCTAATTTTAGATCTATAGTTAGAAAAGTTTTGGTTTAAATAGTTAGAAAATGAGGGGGAAAAAAGTATCTCGTTTTTATATCATAAAAGGTCAAAAACAATAACATAATTAAAAGAAAATATAGATTGTTAAAAAAACAGAGTTGATATTTTTATAAAATGAATTTTAAAGGATAGAACAAAAACATAAATATATATATAAAACAATCGTCTGGTTACTTTTTCGGAGAAATCACGCGATTTCGAGTCCTCATATTAGCAAATATAGTTAAACAATATCCACTGGCTAAGTTCAGATTGTTTGGTTTTTATTTCAATTTAAATTTATTCCACTGAAAACAGGTACTGGATTCCTTAGTTATGATTCCATTACTCAACTGCTGCTAATCCCTTTAGGACAAAATGATTCTTTGGCAGAAACAATTATATAACCCGTCAGCTCTTGGTCTATCGCCCTACAACTGAGTCAACACATAAGATGTAAAATATAACGTCTGTCTTTGGCAAAGATGTTCAGCACAAAAATACATTAAGGTTGTATTTAAATTTTTCAAAGTTTTCGTTGAGTAAGAAGCAGTATTAGGACTGATTTTAATTTAATATAAGAAATTATAATTAAAGTAATTTTTCCGTAATTAAAAATGTTGTCACTACTTTATACGTTCAGTCAACTCTTTACTTCATTATATACTCATTACTTTTAAGTTCAAATATTTCACATTACCATTATAAATAATACTACTATGTCTAACCACTTTTCAAAGAAAGGAGGCAGAAGAAGACATACAGATAAACTAAAGAAGTATAACTAGGTTAAAAAATCATTCCTCACATTACAAATACAGCAACAATTTACACAGTCTAGCCTTTCAATATATGTCTTTGATTTCTTATAAGCTAATTTCTAATTTCATTGCAGTAAATCCTTTTTCTTAAAAAAAAACATCTTATACTATTCTACCTCCAATTATGTACTTCCAAAATTTTTTGATTGATATTGCTATTCCTCAACGTTTTTTAAAAGAAATTTTATCGTGGATATATGTTTATTTCAGACCACTAAAGTTTATGATAATTTTTTAGAAAGAATGCATTCTTTTTTTCTTTATATGCTTAATCCAAAAAATATATAATATCATAACCAACCAGATGGAAGGATACTGAATTGATCTTTTAATTTTACGATTATATTATTAAAAATAAACACAAACATGTATCTATTATAATACATTGATAAAATCCATGCTTTATCTTTTTGAAGCTAAACTGGAAAATAATAAATTTATACAAATAGCATAGTTAAAATGGTTATGTCACTCTAATAAATGATATATCTTTTAATTTGTTAAAATCGAAACATATTAGGTATTGTGATACAACCTCAGTAGCCATATATGACAAGATAAAAATGGAAGAAGCTAAAACTGATCTACATTCCATTTTGATGAAATTTACTAATGGTTTTTGGTATAATCCACTGTCAATGCAAACTCCTTAAAAAATTGCACTCAAATTATTAAAAACAGTATCCTGATTATTCTTTGAATTGGCAACCGTACTCTTTCAATAGTGTAAATGTAATAATTAAGGGTTAAAGTTTTAATTTTTATTTTCAATACATTCAAATTAAAAATAACTATTGTTATTTCTAGAAAGTAACTTGATACTTTTTTCACTGAAGTATCTATTAAATGTTCCAAAGATTACAATATAAAAATATTGATGGTAATAAAAATGTTTTATGATATTGAGTTTTATTTATATTCAGATTTTCTATCTTTTGCAATTATATTTTATTTCATATTATTCCAAAACTGCTATATAAGAGAAACAAAACAATTTTAAATACTGTAACAAATATTTTGCATTAGCCGAGTCTAATGTCAATAAAACAAATAAATAAAATACACATTTGCTTAAAACAGTATTTTTAAGATAACTTCTTTAATCTTAGAAATCTATGCTCATGTTTTAAAAAATACTCACTAACTAGAGACAATGAATACTAAAAAAGAACTTTTGAAAGCACGTTTGCCATTAAAGTAGATGAAAATATTTTATATAATAAATACTAATATCATTATAAATTGAAACTAATGAAATTTATTATGTTCTTCTTTCCTATAAAAGATAATAAATAATGAAAATCATATACAATAGTTATATATATATATATATATATATATTGAGCTTCACCAATAGCTCTTAAACAAGCTTTTGTTTACATAAACGCAGAGAGAGACAGAATTCAATATTTCTTTCGTTATCTCCAACTACCAGACCATGGTTTCGAGCTAGTTGGCTCACCTCAGTGATGAAAAACGGAAACTAGATCTAAATACTAACTCTACAATCAGCATTTTATGGAACAAGTTTCTATCACTTTGAAAACATGAATTTTTCAGATACATAAATATCTTCAAATCCAGTCAAACAAACTAGACAGCTATATGGGTCTGATATTAGTTCAGTTTCACCATATAGTAAAAGCCTCTGCAATATATTATAATGATCAGGGTCAAGTGGATACTTAACATAGGGCACCACTAGGCATTTGAACCTAGAAAATTTATATAGTAGGCAGATATGTAATTTAAAAAAACAAATTATTTTTATTTTATATTGGTTGATTCCAACTGTTAGCCCATTGTCACTAGCTCAGTGGAACAGCAGAGATTTATATTTTATAAATTCTTATCTAAGAATATTTTTTAAAAAAAGAATAAAATAAGCCACTGCCAGTAATTAACACACAAACATTTATTTAAACATATATAAGATTTAAAATTATTTTAGTATCAGTTTACATTTTAAAATTTAACTTACATTTTTAACTTTGATTTTAGATTTTAATTAACATTTTAATTTTTATAAGTTCACAGATGGATTTATAAAAGTTTGTTTTATAATGTTGAGTATAGATCGGTTACATAGATTACACGGTCAAAAACATTTCAAAATAAACATAAACGATCAAAATATAAAGTCATTGATGGAATTGCAGAGGGAAATTTATAAGAAATCCAATGGCATTCATCTTAAGATGCCACATTGACACCAATAACTTAAAAGACATCTGAATAAATACATTTTAGATACTCACTGTAAGGTATCATTATTTACTGAATACCTATATATTTTGATCAAATATGAAAACCAAAAACATAATTAACCGATAAGGAATCCATGCAAGCATCTATACCCAAGTTAAATTTAATGCATTTAGAGTGTCGAGTATGAATAGACTACATAGATTGCATTTGAAAAGAAAATATTTTATCTCTTATTTAACCTTAGGCCAAAAGTTCGCAGTTAAACCAACGTCAAACCATCTGATATATCGATGTATTCAATGTAATATGAATATGACAGCACAATTAGGTTAAGAGAAGAAATTGACTCTCATCCAGATAGGAATACTACATCTATCTGACAAGAAGAGCAATAGAAAAAAAACTCCATAGGAAGGGACAGCGTTCTCCGTCTTATTATCCCTTCCATAAGCAAACGGAAGTGTGCGGCGTATACTGTGATTCTGCATGTAGCGAATCTCGTACTATATCTACTAATTACACCAATATATCCAATCCATTGACTCAATTTAACTATGAAACAAATAACCCAAGATTAACCTACCCTAATAAAACTAATATAACTTTACAAATCTATATAGCCATTCACACCCAACTTAAGTTTAACATTTATATAATTTAGTTTAATGAAAAACAAAAATCATAAATATAACAAAAGAACAAAAAAAAAAATGGAAACGATTTTAAAAAGAAATACATCAAATAAAAAGAATTACTAAATAATTTAGTTTGGTCAGATAGGAAATACTATTGCGATAATTTTTGAAAGGTTTAGAATTTAGAGTTTGTTTTGAAAATGTTCATAAAATTCTTACTATTTTTAAAACATTCATTTTTATCCGTTGCTTGCAATTTTGAACACGAATTCCCATCCCATCCAGAAGAGATTTCTATCTAGTTAGCTGTTTTATTTATTCATCCGGAGGTCTTACTTTAGCTGGTCCTCAATGTAGAAAATGATGTCATTTCTCTTTCTTTTTTTTAACAGAACTGAAGGGATTGAAGAGTGCGTCTTTTCAATCCCTTCTCCTTCAACTCCACACTAACACATATCACCACCAATATCACCCATCTCTCCCAGCTCTTTCTTCACTCACTTTTTATAGTAGACTTTCAGATCCAGTGGACATTACATCATGATGATGGTGATAGTCTTTTCGCTGAGGTCCGATTCCATGAGTGATTTCTTTTATTGGCTATTCTGATCCCATTGTTTTTCTCTCCTATCTGACCTTTGCTTATACATTTTAAATGCACAAGGGCTAGTTTACATTTAACTAATTAAAACAATCATTTCCATTTTACGATTAATTAATGTGTTTTCCAAACTTAAAAGTATATTTTTATCTCTAAATCTTTTTAAGTTTTTGTTGAAAATTTAGTTTTAAAACTTTTTCTTTTTTTTTAATAAAGTTTCTTTTTTTAATTTCTCATCTGTGCGATTTTATATATATTACAAAGTTTAGATGACCCATAAATTTCTTTTTTTTTTTAAAAAAAACAAATCTTTATTTGTGAATTTTATATTTTGATTTCATGTTTAATAAAAAACAATAATGTAATGGTATATGTGCCCGTTACAATATATCATTGCAAAAACTTTTAAGGGTACAGGTGATTTAAGATCTGAGAAGACACAATTGATGGGTCAACAGGCAAGTTCACAAAGGGGGACTGAAAAAGGCCAGACAGAAGTATCTATGAAATAAAGTGGCTTGAAGGCAACTCTAGTGATACCACAATGTAGCAATGTAGATACAATGGAAGAGGAGAAGAACAGATCTGTGGACATGTTAGTGGAGAGCTATCAGTTGGACAATGTAGAGGAGACCATCAATTCTAAATTGGCTATTAATGAATCAATTCAAACAGAAAACAGATTTCAAATCTTTAGAACCAAAAGAAAGAATCAGGAACAGTCTGGCTCACAGACTGATGAGAGCGTGTTATAGAGTTTAATATTGATTTCAGTGGCAAACAAGGAAAAAAGACTGGGTTTGACACTGTAAAGTTGATAAAAAAACAATGGTAGTAAGAAGACTAGATTGGCTAAGTCAAAACTGGATAACAGGATAATCAATGAATGCAAAAGATAATGCCTTGGCATCTTCTGACTGTGATTGGGTGGAAAAGAGCTCGCCACTCTCATGAAGCTCAAATCATATGAATGTTATATAAAGTTGAAAGGAGAATGCTTTCGAAACTTGGGGCATGACTGTACTCTAAGTGAAAAAGTGGAGGGAATTTCAGATGAATTATGGAGCAATATTGAATTTAAAAGTAAGCCTGCCAGAGCTGGCAGGTGAATCAATTTGATTATTATCTGAAAGTGACCCAGGAGGAGATTGAAAAGAATCAAAGAATAAGGTATAGGAATAAAATGAAGGATTGGTCAAACATGGAAGACAGTGATGATGAAGGAAGAAGAAAATTCATGCAGATGATGTCACAAAAACAAAAAAGTGTCAACCTAAAGAATATGGCAATTCAAACTCACAAACAACCAGTGTGACCCGATAGTAAAATTGTGGACGAGCTTGGACAATCCACAAAGGATGATGTTATTAATCTACACAATGAAGCAGATGAAATGTTAGTTTAAGTGTTCCCTAAGAAGTTATCCTGTAAAATAAAATTGAGATACTCAATCGAAACAAGAAGTACAAAGTGAAAGAGTTTTTTAAGAATAATATTTGTAAAACTTTGTTGAAATCTATGGTAACATGAACCAATGTATTTAATCTTATAAATGCCGGTATTCGGCAGTTTTTTTTTTTTTAATAAAAAAAAAAAAGTTTAAATGGTTTAAATTATTTTTTTATTTGTCTATTTTAATTTACAAAACACTTCTTATAAAATTGCTATAAAATGAATTTGAATATATTATTGTATACTGCATTAATTTTAATCTTTTTAATGTCTCAAGTATTGAGTAATCACTGTCTTTGATAAATATTCTTCAAAATATAACATTGTTCTGAATCTATCCATTAATCATTGTTGAAATTGTTATCAATTCAAATACCTTTTCGTAATCCAAAGAAATTTATTGACCATTTCTCAAAATTATTTCAATACTTGAATATAATCTACTGTGCTAAAACCACTTTTAGCGATAGTGTTTTTTTTTTTATAATTTGAAGTCAAAGTTAGTAGGTAGATGAGCGATTATCTTGCTAAAGATCTTTTATTTTATTGACAGAAGACTGACAAGTCTGTAATGTCTAATGACTTTTTATCATCTTTCTTAAATATCAATCTCACTACTGCCTTTTTACAAGCTTCTAACACACTTTTATTATTTCGGTATTTGCTGATATGTCAATATTTATTTCAATCCATAAACAGCTTCTTTAATGATTTTAATAACAATTTTATCATTTACTAGAACTTTAATTTTTTCATAAATTTAATTACATGTTGTATCTCTGCATTTAAAATGAATAGAAATTCAGAAAAATGCAATAACTACTACTGGTTATTTTGTTTTTGTTTTTTTATTATTATTCTTTCTAGAATTTCTTCAACCATTTTGTGACTTGGTCACTCTTTTTAGTAATAGTTTCATCTTTCCTTCTTATTCCTGTAACAATTTTTCATTAGTACTAAGATATTGTTTTATATTTTTCAGATATATAATCTTTTTTGCAGCTTTTCTTACTGATTGACAATTATATAACTTTATATTATTATTAACTTTTTTTTCATACCATTTTGCACGATTCTAAATATCCAATTGTTTTTAATGGATCATTTTAAAAAAATTCTTTTATCTTTTTTTCCTTGTATACTCTCTTCTTTCAATTGAAAATTTACTGGTGAATTTTGTACCAGCTAATTTTATCTAGTTCTGGTATATTATTATCTTTTTAATGATTTCAGTTATGTCCAATCATCCTCAAAATCTGTTAATAATTTCAAACTATTTGCAAATTCTAATTTAAATTCATTGGAACGTTTTTTTTTCTGATTAAAAATATCAACTCTTAATACTATCGTATTTTGATAATTTTCATCTCAAGTTTTGCGCTAATATTATTTTATTTTTTGTTAACTGACAATTCCTTTCTGTGTTAAATTAATTTAAAAAATTAGAAAATTAAAATACATATTTGCTTTTCGCCAAAGCATAATCTAATTCTAATTGTACTTTTATTTGGATGCTGTCACGCCTATTTCCATTGAACATTTTTCTCAATATATATAATGTAAATTTTATTTTTCTTCAAATTATGCAAATAAATGTCTTCTCTCATTTGATGACCATAATCAAATTTATTCACAGCACTTAAGTATTTTAATAGTTTTCCACTTCTAGCATTAAAATCTCGCATGCTGATTTTTAAATATTGGGTTGGGTGGTTTTACAACAGCATTTTGTTCAGTTATATGATAAGATATTTCTATTTATTTATCACAATGTACATTTAATTTCAGCTTAAACCTAAATTATCTGTTCATGGTATTTTCAATTAAATTAAATAATTAATATTACTACTCTGACCGATCTATCATCAATCTCTATAATGTTCGATGTTTTTCCTATTTTTATTTATAATGAATTCATTTCCATGTTTGTTTCAAATATTCGTGCCTTCCTAGTGAAAATAGATATTCACTTCTTAAATCAAATTAAATCAATTATTTTTCACAAAATCCAATAGCATTCCTTTTTAATATTAAAAAAATTATATTTCTAATTTAGGCAATCATTTTTCACTTGAAAGTGATGTGCAATTGCAAGTTACTCACTATAATTATATTCATAAATGACCATTTGGGTTTCAATCAGAAGGTTTTTGGTACTCTTTGCCTCTGTTCATTAATTTTTAGAAATAACAACTATAGTTTGATTTTATTTATCACGAAAATAATGTCTAGGGAAACAGTACTCACATTGCACCACCCGGGCTTTAATGAAATTTAATAGATATTTCAATTAACAACTACAAAGTAATTGAGGAGAATAATCATGGTGCTTTTATTCTTAAACTAAGATATCAAAAATTTATCTTTCTGGTACTAATATTTGCTGACAAGCAGCCCAGATACTTTCGTTACCATATAAATAATCATGTAGTATAATAGTTGTCATGAGAAAATGTATATAGTAGTTATTAGGAAATTGTTCTTCTTGATTTCTTTGGATTCAAAAAAAGAAATGAAAAATTCTCTTTTCAATTAACGATGAACTTTTTCTATAGTTTCATATATATATATAATAATTGAAATAATATTTTTAACGGTTTACAAACAATTACAAACAATCTTTAAATCCGCAGAAGTACTTTCGGTTACTTTCTAACCTGCAACTGCCATTAAATCCACAGAAGTACTTTCAGTTACTTTTTAACCTGCCTCAACTGACATAAATTAATGGCAGTTGAGGCAGGTTAGAAAGTAACCGAAAGTACTTCTGCGGATTTAAAGATTGTTTGTAATTGTTTGTAAACCGTTAAAAATATTATTTCAATTATAATTACAATATTGTTTTTAATTAATGGATATTTTATTTATTTTATATATATATATTATAATAGACAGGGTATGAACACAGACTTTCACATGACCCACCAATCTCCACACTATCTCATAACACTGATACACTTGAACACACATATGTTGAAAAGATAAATAATCACCAACATACGTATTTCATGCTAAACCAGCAATCATCAGTTGGTCCAGATTACCATCTCTACACATATATGCTACAAGTGCTCAGATATATATTAAGATAGCAAATCCTCCTACTTTAATGGACAGGCTTCAATCCACTCCACACTGCAACTCTTCAACTGTCCATCCAATTGAAAATCTGATGATGGAACGCTCAAAGGCCACCCTGAGGCCGAGATTATTGTCACACCCATGTAACACCGATATTTTGACGGAATAGCAACCGCCATTATCAAGGTTAACTTTTAAAAGAAAAACCATTAGATCTTAACAAATAATGTGTCTGTGTGCGAGATGAGAAATGAGATTCAAGTTCAGCATTCACAATACGAGGCTTATCAAAATGTTTATTTCCCTCAGTATTTTTACCTATTAATTTTAAGTTAATATTGGATAAAATGAGAGGTTTCCACATAGCTGGAATACATTGTGCTTCATCAGTTCTATTTAAGCCAGTAGGTCTCTTTAATATTTCAATTGACTCTCTCATGGTTCTTAAATCACATCTTTCCAAATTAGCAAGTATTTTTGTATTGTCAAAATTAGGTTTGTGACCAGTTTCTAAATAATGGGAAGTAAAAACTGATGTGCTAATTTTTTGATGAAAAGCATTTTTATGTTCCTTAATTCTGACATTAATTCATCTATTAGACTGACCCACATAGCCTTTTGAGCACTGGAAACACGGAACTTCATAAACTCCTTGGTGTTCCAAAAATATTCTGTCTTTAGGTTTATACAAAAACTCACCAATTTTTTTGCCAGTAGAAAAAGTGGTCTTTATATTAAAACAAAATAGTCTTCTACTGATTTTATCAGTAACCCCTTTAATATAAGGTAAAATTACTCTATTAAAAGATGAATTGTCAATTTTATTCTCTTTTTTCCTTTTAGTATCAATGCCTTACATATGATGTTTTTATTATAATCATTAGAAAGTAGAATATTTTTTGTAAGTTCTATTTCTTGAGAAAGATGTTTTTTATCAGATAAATTATAAGCTCTAGTGAAAAGATTTTAGGTACAGAAAAAATTTGTGCAGGATGATGATGAGAATTAAAATTAAGATATCTGTTTGTTTGAGTGGATTTTCTGTAAACTGATATTGACAATGTTTCATCACATTTTCTTGCAATTAAAACATCTAGAAAAGAAAGTGATCTGTTATTTTACACTTACATAGTAAATTTAATATTTGGATGCCAATTATTTATAAAAGCCTCATGGAATTGATTCTTTAAATTCTTTTCTTGCTTTTATAAATAATTGGCATCCAAATATTAAATTTACTATGGAAGTGGAAAATAATGGATCACTTTCTTTTCTAGATGTTTTAATTGCAAGAAAAGGTGGTGAAACATTGTCAATATCAATTTACAGAAAATCCACTCATACAAACAGATATCTTAATTTTAATTCTCATCATCATCCTGCACAAATTTTTTCTGTAGCTAAAACTCTTTTCACTAGAGCTTATAATTTATCTGATAAAGAACATATTTCTCAAGAAATAGAACTTACAAAAAGTATTCTGCTTTCTAATAATTATAATAAAAACATCATATGTAGGGCTTTATATAACATTAATACTAAAAAAGAAAAAAAATGATAGAATTGATAATTCCTCTTTTAATAGAGTAATTTTGCCTTAAAATAGGAGGGTTACTGATAAATCAGTAGAAGACTATCTTGTTTTAATATAAAGACCACTTTTTCTACTGGCAAAAAAATTGGTGATTTTTTGTATAAACCTAAAGACAGAATATTTTTGGAACAACAAGGAGTTTATGAAATTCCGTGTTTCCAGTGCTCAAGAGGCTATGTGGGTCAGTCTAATAGATGAATTAAGGTCAGAATTAAGGAACATAAAAATGCTTTTCATCAAAAAATTAGCACATCAGTTTTTACTTCCCATTATTTAGAAACTGGTCACAAACCTAATTTTGACAATACAAAAATACTTGCTAATTTGCAAAGATGTGATTTAAGAACCAGGAGAGAATCAATTGAAATATTAAAGAGACCTACTGGTTTAAATAGAACTGATGAAGCACAATGTATTCCAGCTATGTGGAAACCTCTCATTTTATCCAATATTAACTTAAAATTAATAGGTAAAAATATTGAGGGAAATAAACATTTTGATAAGCCTGGTATTGTGAATGCTGAACTTGAATCTCATTTCTCATCTCACACACAGTCACATTATTTGTTAAGATCTAACAGTTTTTCTTTCAAAAGTTATCCTTGATAATGGCAGGGGCTATTCCATTGAAATATCGGTATTTAATGGAAAACAATACACGGTATACCCCAAAAAGTTATAATTTATCTACATCATATAACTGTGAAAACATTAAGTATAACATATATATATATATATTGAAACCATAAAAATAACCATTCATCAATTGTAAAAATCGTACACACACAAAAAAAAATACTCACAGTCGTGACTCCTGGTTGAGACAGAAAAAATGCTTCTACCTACATCTCTCTTTTACTTCGTCTTGTAATTATTACATATTCTAATAAAATCACAAATATTTAATAAAGTAATTTCTTAGGGTTTTATAATAATAATAATAATAATAATAATAATAATAATAATAATAATAATAATAATAATAATAATAATAATAATAACAATAATAATAATAATAATAATAATAATAATAATAATAATAATAATAATAATAATAATAATAATAATAATAATAATAATAATAATAATAATAATAATAATAATAATTCAATTCAATTCATTTATTTAAGTACTAAACAACAGCATAAAACCAATTATAGCTTGCACATACAATAAAAGAGAAAATAAAACATATAACATAAAATGAAAATATAAATGTATACATAATAAAGTAAAATTTAAAAGACAAATGTCACACAGATTAAGGTTATTCCTAATCTGATTATATAAAGAGGGTAACCTAAATAAAGGACAAAATTTAAGAATATTAGAAGGACATGTTTGAATCTGATATACACAAATAGACCTAGTATCATAACTCAAAGTTCTAATGGAAATAGTTGAAACTATATCTGATAGAATAATTTGTTTATTAACAATTTTATAAAAATATTTCAAATCCCTATACTTTCATCTAGAAAAAAGATTAATCAATTTACCCTCCCAAGAAACATATTTGAAAAACTTCTTAGAAATAGACTGCAACAAGTAACATCCTTGCCAACAACTCAGGTTCCAAATTATAGAACCATATTCAATAAGAGGAAGAACCAATGAAAAAAACAATTTTCGTTGAGCATCATTACTTAACTGATAACCATGTTTAAGAAGGGCACCTATAACTTTAAAAGCTTTACCAACAATCATTTCAAGATGAGGAATAAAAGATCCATTACAAGAAAACGTACTTCCAAGATCTTTTTGATATTTAACTGAAATAATTTTATGTGAATTGATATAATAACAAAATTGTAAAACTTCAGTTATTTTGGAATAAGAAACAAAGGAGAATTTATTGAAATTAACTGTCATATTATTTAACTCACAACAAGCACTAAAGTTATCAATATCCTTCTGAAGGAGAACACAATCATTAACTGATATATTTCTTCTAAAAATCTTACAGTCATCAGCATAGCTAAACAGAAAAGAATATCTCAAGCAATCCTTAAGATCATTGACATAAACATTAAACAGCATGGGTGCTAAAATAATACCTTGCAGAACACCTAAACTGCATTCAAAATTAAATGAAACCTTATTATTGAATTTAATATATGCTGTACAACTACACAGAAATGATTGAAACCAATATACCAGTTTAGTAGAGAAACCTATTTTATGTAATTTATGAAGTAAAACACTGTGATCAACTTTATCAAAGGCTTTTGACAAATCAAAATTAATAACATCTAGTTTTTGACGATCCTCAATTGCATGAGCTTTATGATCATAAATTGTCAGTACATTACTATCAATTGATCTATTAGGACTAAAACCATGTTGAGAAGAAGAAATTATCTTACCCACATCTGAATTTATTTTATTATAAACACATCTCTCAAAAATTCATGCAATGGTATGCAAAACAGAAATCGGTCTACAATTAGAAACACAATCTTGATCACTATTTTTGAAGATTGGAATCATTTTAGAACATTTCAAAACACTAGGAAAAGTACAAGAGTTAAGAGACAGATTAAAAATAAAGGCAAGAGGTATTGTAATAAATTTAGCTAGCCCCTTATAAATAAAAGAAGGAATATTATCATATCCTAAACTAGAGCTATAATAACATCTTCTCTAGAGATATGATCAATTGTACATTTAGAACTAGACAAATTGCCAGGAAATGTGATTTTAGAATCAATCCCATGTTGTGAAGAAAATAACTCTGCAAAATGTTTAGAAAAATCATCTGCATTTAATGCAGAACCATGAGTTGTTTGAACCTTTTTCTTACCCAAGCCTGAATTATTAACAAAATTCCAGAATTCTCTAAGATTAGAAGAAATATTAATTTCAATTTTTTATATACTCTTGTAAATCTCGTTTATAGATATATTTAGCCAATCTTCTAAAATTGATAAAGTTATTATAATTAATTATATTCTGGGTCTTAAAATAAAGTCTATGATGGTAAGATTTCCTTTTAATAATCTTAATAAGAGTATATGAAAACCAAGGAGGATAACCTTTGTTAAAAGACAATTTATTAGGAATATATACATCAATAAAAACATTAAAAATTCTCAAAAAATAATCCAAGCAAAAATTCACATCATTAATTGAGAACATATTATTCCAATCAACTTCAGAAAATTTTCTACAAAGATCAACATAATTACTCCTCCCATAATCCCTTTTCACAACATTAGAACAAATAATTTTAGAATAACACATCTTAATATAAAATTCGACAGGTGGATGATGAGCAGCAATTAGAAAAGTAACAGAGACAAAGTGAAAATTACTAATTATTGGTACATTACACAGAACACAATCTAAAGTACGCTAAAAATTATTAACAGCAGGGTTATATTGTTGAAGCCCAAAAAATTTACAAAATCTAAGCATTCTTAAAGCTTTCTGAGATAATAAAGAATAATGCGTAATATTCTTACTCCTAAATAAATCAGGCGTATTCAAATCACCAACAATGATAATATCATTATATCTAATCAAAAAAATCATCAAGTGCTGTCAAGAAGTAATCAAGCTGTAAAAATGAGATATTGGGTTTAAAATAAAATTTCACACCATGTAGATTCACATACAGAAGCAGTAACACATAGATTCCTATATAAAACTTTTTGTTGATAGCAATAAGAGTACCACCTCCTCTAGCTGCATATTCTAAAGATCTATCTGTACGTAAAATAATATACCCATATAATTCTATAATTAAAAATCACTTCTTTTCTTTTCAAAAACTTTATTTGATGTATATATATATATATCCACTTATTTAGAAACAGAAAATAATATACCTATTCTCAAGGAAAGAACAATCGGAAAATTGTTGATTTAACCAAGTCTCTGTAAAAAATATCAAATCAAAATGCTCTGTTTCAAACAATTGTTTAATTTCCACACACTTAGTTCTCATCCCTCTAACATTCATATAAAAACAAGAAAGCCCTTCTATATCAAATCAAAAATAAATCAAAACAAATAAATAAATGAAATCAAGTAAAGAAAAATGTAAGCAAGTATAGTGAACAAAGAAAATAAGAAATTAAAGAAAATAAGAAATCAAAGAAAATAAATAAATACCACCACTAATAATAATAATAATAATAATAATAATAATAATAATAATAATAATAATAATAATAATAATAATAATAATAATAATAATAATAATAATAATCTGTATACTTTTATCCTATTTTCTTTAACAACAAAATCTCTGCAACTAATATTTTTTATTCAAACTTTAAGAATAATCTAATCTATGTGTTAAAAAGATGGCAGCCAAATTAAATAATAGGTTGGATAATAATTTTATCTCATGGCTAATAAGTATGTTTATGTATTTCCCTATAAGATAATGTAAAAGGGGTTTTATATACACTATCTTACCAAATCATATTTTACGTTTTAGATAGCATTATTACAACGATGATGTATTTAATCCAACACCAGACTTTTACAAGTTTGTTTCAAATTATTACATTTTATTCCATGAATGAGAAATGGAATTACATGCTTTTTCAAAACAAATGACGAAGAGAAATATTAAAATTAACAATTATTTTATTGTTACAATATAAAAATCAATAATTACGTAATGCATTTTAATAAAATATTACTATCTATTTTCTAAACTAATTCGAATTTGGGATCTGTCAAGTTTTTATCAACTTTGTTGTAAGATAGTTATATTTATATGAATAGGTTATATCAACATATCAAAAAATAATCTTCAGTTTAATATTGGAGGACAGTGATTATTATAATAATAAAAATTACATGTCTTATGAACAATTTTAATTTTGTTTTATTTGTTTACAAACCTCATTTACAAATAATGGAGATATTTTTCACTCTTCTAAAATAAACAAGTATAACTTCTTGTTTTGCAGACCTAAATGATAATTTTATCACAGCGGACTTGTTTATTTTTGCCTTAAGATTTCTTTATAGATTCAATTTCATGCTTTAACATTGAAAGGATGCTACTTTTTCAACACAAAATACAATAAATCATTAGGCTGCTTATCATACACTATATAACAGTAAAAGTTAATATTAACAAGTATGAGTAATCTATAAAAAATATTTCTTATATTCATCTACATAAAGCTAACTCTATTTAATTTGAGATCAAATATCAAGAAGTCTTAAGCATTATGAATACTTGGTAACAAACATTTAATATAAGTTTAACAACTACTAACATTTTTACAACACTATTCTCATATAAAATTACATTTAATCCCTTTAAGTCTTAACACTAATCATAATTACAAATAAAATATTACTTTTTTTCACCTGATTATTGAAATGTATGAGAAAATGTTTCTTTACATTTGCAAAAAATTATAATATGATTTAATTAATAAAGTAGAAAATATATCAAATAATCCATCTGATTCATTGGAACTATTCGTTTCACTTTTAAAATACTATCCATTCTGGAACAGAGTAGAATATAAAATTCTATTTAATAAGATTATTAAACCAAGATAATCCATTTTAAAACGCAATAATAACTTGGTAGTTCATCATATCCTATATTCGTTTGTAGAATCAGTAATTTATAAGTAGCATTTACATATTTCTTTATGATCCATTATCCTTTTGAATATTATTCACATATTTTAGCATAAATATTTTTAAATGCAATTATTTTACCATTGAACACACATTTGTAGTTTTGCCATAAGGGTTTTCTCATAAAAACGGATTTTAAGCAGATTTTATCTTATCTAAGATCTTGGTGATCAGCATTTTATTAATTCCAAATATAATGTCAATTCATTCATGATCGATCGCTGATGTAGCAAAGTTTATATTTCAATAACAAGAATAGTCTTTTATTTTTAAAGCAAAATTTGTTTCAGTAGTAGCAAATTTGAATGAAGCTATTTGACATTAAAAATTACTATTATTTAAAAATAAATTTCTTTTTATAACTGAAGATAAGATCCAAGTCATTTTCTTGAGACTTACAAATATCTTTTCATGAAGTGAAGAGACCAATTAGTTTTATATCTTATAATAAAATAATGTTCAACAACTTGTTTTAAATTTAGAAATACAATTTTTCCGAAATATATCAGTTATTAATCATTATTATTCAATTGAAAAAAATTCAGCAATTTGTTAATGATGTATCACCATTTTACCATTCAGATTGTCTATTTTATATTATATACATAGTGGGATTGTCTAAAGTGTTGACTGATTTTCATGTTTACTTATAAACTCATTTAGCATTGACCATACCCTTATAATTTAAATACAGTAATACTTTCTATGCAATTTGAAAATTATAAATGCAATCTGTAATGTTATAATTGACTATTTATTAATCTGCATTCAAAATAGGTTATATTTACCCGTTTAAGCTCTTTTATTTATACTTCTTTGTATCTGTAATTTCGATTTCTGTGGACAAGTTGCAGTCTTTAGTGTCTATATAAATATATTGGATGATTAATAAAGGTGGTATTCCACTTCTATTGTTAAAAGATTTTTTTAACAACAGGTTGAGATTGTTAATTGTTATTTATATTGGAATTGTATAAGTGTTGACTGATTTTAATGATTATATATATATATATGAAAAACAAAAAACAAGTTTTAATCACGTTAAAACCTGCTGTCGCTTGTATTTATGATCAATAGATGGCGTTTTACCAAAAAAACGCCGACCAAGAGTAGTTTGTTTACATAAACGATCAAAGAGTCAGAATTAACTATCTCTTTCATTTTAGCCCACCTTCAGATCAGCTGATTTCAAGCTGATTTGCTCTCATCAGTGAAGGACAGAGCCAAGAAATTAGATCTAAACACCAACTCCAAGTGTTTATGCACAAAGTTTCTATCAGTTTGCAAGCATGAAATTTTTCAGACCGATAAAGTCTTCAAACTCAGACAAACAAGCTAGATAGATACATGGGTCTGATCTCAGTTCAGTTTCTCCACATAGTCAAAGCCTCTGCAATCTATATCATTGCAGAAACCTTTAATATTTCAACTAGAAGTAATAATGGTAACGCAGCTGTATAGAGAAGTAATTGGCTTGATTTTCATTTTATATATATACTTATTAATTCAGCTTTTATTATTTTCATATATATGTGTATGTGTGCGCGCGCATATTAGTTTATAGATGTGAATTATCTCTTGGATTCTAATGTGATACTTTTAATCATTAGAAGATAACTGAAAAATTAGTCACAATCAAGTAGTGTTTGAGATAGAAAAGTGAAATATTGGGCTTTGATTTAAATCGCTTTAGTTCCTAATTCTAACACTCTATCACTAGAGTCAACCGCTGAAGGTAATTGCGAAAGTTCATGTTGGCTTGTCAATATAGCCTTTTTTCTTGGGTTTTTTTATTTTATTATTTTTTACTTTATTTTATTTAGTCATTTTTTATATGAGTCATCATCATGAGATTTACTTACCTTTGATCCTCTTACAATGTTGCAATAAGGTTATGTGTGTAGGCAGCCATATTTCCATTATTTAATTGCAAACATGTTAAGTATGTCTCAAATTATTTTTAAATGTAATTAAATATACGGATGTAAAAAATTCAAAGCATTTACAATTGATTAATCAGAGATAAAAATAGGTTTAAATGAATGATAGTCTTTAATAGTGATTTGCATAAAATTCTATACTCCATAATAAATAATTTGAAACTGAATTTGATGCCAGAGTTTTACTCAGAAAATTATCACATATGTAAAATAATTAAAATCTCTCAAACTCTACTTCTATTAAGGTTTTTTGCGCTGTGTTTGAATATGAAGTAAGTAAGAAATTGATAATGTTTACGATGATGTAGCTACACATTGACAATCATCTTTTTTGAGGAAGAAAATTTAATTAACCAAATATGCGGTTTTGTGATTCTTTAGAAAAGCAAATCATTCATTTAGAAAAGACTTCATGATATTGAATTTGCTATGAGATCTAATTCGGTGATTTTCAATTTGCAGAATTTCTATTTTTACCAATATTAAACTAATATTATTAAAATATTTAGCAGTTCTGTTTTTACTATATTTTATGTTCTAACATTTGATGAAGAGAATTCCGATAATAAAATTTGTTATATATTGTTGAATTACATTCTTACTAAAATACCTGAAGATCATTTTAGTGTCCAAATTGATAGAAATATTAAGTTGTATTCCAAATTACTAAAAGCAATCATATTAGTTTTATAAATTATAAGCGTTTGCCATTGTTAAATATTTTAGAATAAAAAGATTGACTATCAAGAAGATTTGGTTAAAGGAATGTGGATGTGTGCGTAATCAAAATTCCTCATGAACGATAGTTACTTATTGTTGGTACCTAATTGATTAATATATTTCAAAATTAAAAGGATAATTGCATTAAACATAGACTCTATTTCAAACATATCGATAAGAAAATTGATAATTGTTTAAAAAAAACTTTTAGCTAGATCTAATAAATTTCAATAGCTATTAAATCTCAAAACTTCCAGAAAAACTTCCAGTTTAGATTTTTTTAAACTTTAAAATATTATTGAGATAATAAAATCACTTGAAATCTTTTGCTCTCCGACTTGTTAAAAAAATATTTTTTTAAAAAAGTAATTCTCTGGCAAAAACGTAATTAATTACATCCTACAAATGTTTGTCAGAATAGTAAAATAATATAAAACTCCATTATCAATACTTGTATTAAAAAGAATTTGAGCTCTACATAAGATGATTTTAGAGTCATTGAAGGATAAAATTGCAAAAATCAGTCAGGCGTTGTTAGACGAGAGGTCATCGCATCCGCCTTGCAAGCAAGTAGTTTGTTGCAGACGGCGGTGGGTTCGCATCCCGACCGATGTTATGACATATGAGGAAAAAAAATTGCAAAAATCAATAAATAGTCTTTTTTTTCTTTGCAGGACTTTTAGGATTAAAAGTTAGCATATTAATTTTAAAATAAAATCATTATTTTATTATAAAGTTGATGATACTCTTTTTCATGACAATTATGAAATTAGAGTATATGGAAAATATACCAGAATTAAAAGGGTTTTTTTAATGACATATCTTTTCATTTAGAGCTGTCCATATTTAGATTTGGAAAAGATATCATTATTGTGCTTGGGAATCTAAAAATATAATCATGATACTTTCTGATAAAATACCTGCAGAAGTTTTTAAATATGGTAATGATATTTTAGCTTAAAAACTATTAGAATTTTTTAAGAAATGTATGGAACTCATAAATTTGTACTACTTGATTTTAGAGTGCATCTATTGATCCATTTTAAAAATAATAAGGAAATAATTTTTTTTTTTTGGAATATCATTATTCATTGAGGTAAACTATTTTCAAGAATATTATTGGATAGATCGTGACCTGTTCTAATATGAATGATTAACCAAAATTCAATAGTGTTAGAAGAATCAAAAAGCAATTATAGACATATTTTATATAAAAAATACAAAAAAAAATGTATTAAAATTCTTTAACCGCCTCTTATGAGGCATCTCGTCGACATCTGACATCACTCTAATTCTGCTAGTTTTAAGGCTAGAATATTCGTTTGACAGTTATTGATTAGGTTTTTAAAAGTTCTGTAAGATGGTGCTCTCTTCCGAATTATTTTACAAGTAAAAAATCAAAAACACCGCATTTAAAACTAAACAAAGAAAGAAGTTTGTCGGTGATTGGCTGTCAGCTGGCTCTCAGCTGAAAAGACATTCTGATTGGCTGGAAAGAACAAAGAAACCGCCTGATCAAAGAAAATAAAGAAAAACGCTGAGATTTTCATTTTGAATGCAATTTAAGTATTAAAAAAAATATAATTTGAGAAATTAAACTAGTTTTTTAAAAAATATACCAAAAAAACAAAATTATTTTTGAAAAATATTGAAGATTTTAGTAAAAATATTTAAGATTTAGCAAAAAGAAATCTTTACTTTTCGATAACGTAAAATTGAAAAAAAGTGTTTGCGTCATGCACTTTTTTGTTTAGACATTCACTTTATATTTGCCGAAATTGAATATATTTTATAATAAATAAATAGCAATTTATTTTTGAAAGAACTTTTGTTCTCTTTCATAACCTGAAAAATTAGTAATATACTTTTTATAAACGTATCTGAGTTGATTTTAATATTATAGGCGAATATGTTTTAACAATAGGCTTTGTCTTCAGTTTATGAGTTGGCCAATTAAAAGATTTGATTTTTACCTCATACAACCAATAATATAATTAGCGGTTAAAGAGTTAAATAAATTCATTGTCTTCATGCATTATTTTTGTAGATTTGATAAAAGAATTTAATTTTATTAAATTGAAATGTTTGCAGGATAATCCTTAAAATTAGTTAATGTCACCAAAGTTCATTCATTTTGTATAGCTTGTGCTATTATTCAAGAAATCATTCTTACTTGGTAAAAATTTTACTCTTATGAAATAAACACGTTATTTATGCTGATGACCATCATCTTTGCAACAGTTTATAGTCAGATTATTAAGCAGTCATTAAAATATAATGTAAACTTAAATTTTTTTTTAGTACGAATAAAATAAATGCAAAAACAAACAGCTTTTTTTAGCTTATATTTATAATATTTTTCAATAGTTATAAGAATCTTATCAATTAATAAGATGATAAACAAATTGTTCCTATATTTATTCAAACTTTCAGATCACATTTTAAGGCCAATGATAGATAAAAGTCATTAGTAATATTTCTCTTAGATGATTATCAAATTAAGAATGTGGATTAGACAAAATAATTGATTTAGACGCTGAGGTAGAATACAAACTTCAATGAGTATTTTATAATAGCGCTATAGTTACTTAAATTATATAGATACGCTATTGTTATGGAATATTATTGTAAGGAAATTAGACATGGGCAACTAAATCAAACATTTTGTTGTAATCAAAAACAACTAACATTTGGTGATATTTTTGGTCTTTTATTTATGATATTTCTAATTTCTCTAATTATCCAAATTAGATTTTTTCTATATCTGACAAATATTATTTAATAAAAGTGTTTAATTGCACTAAATGATTTTTAGAATAAACATGCATGTATATCAGGACTCTTTTCTTTGATATGGATCAGAAAATACTTTTAATAATTTATTTGATCATTCATTACATTAGAGTTTATCTACTTAATGAATAATATTTCTGAAATGCAATTCTTTTTTACTATTGTCGAACAAGATAGGGACTAGATCAGCACATATAGAGCAAAGAGAAAAACCGTCAGCAGAGGCAGTGAATAAATCTGCAGAAAAAAACGTAATTACACAGAATAAGTTATTTAAAATGTTACAAAAAATGCAACAAAAGAATGAGCTAAAACTTGAGAAAGTATAGATGAAAATCAAATATAGCAAGCAGAAAACGCTTAGATGCTGCAAAAAATGTGACAGGAAAATCAAGAAACTTTGAGGGAAAATCGGTGGTAAATGGAAGACAATTCATGCAAAGTTGCGAGAAATTGAAGAAAAAATAGATCAATTATACAAAATGCTGCAATAAGTAATATAGAAGAAAATTTTAAAAAATGTTACAAGAGACATGGCTGAAAAGTGATTTGAAATATAGAGTGGATGTAGCAGCCATGTACAATGTTAAGGGGGTATGATGAATTCTTCATTCTGAATGAATATTTGTATGATGAAATAAATGAGAAAAAAATCAACTAATAATATCACCTACTGCGAAAAGTGTTAAAGATCAATAAGAGCAAGTAAAACAAGCAAATGATAAAATAAAACCATTAGAAGAAAAAATAGAAAGTAAAGAAGAAAAGTTAGAGATTATAAAACAAATAGCAAAAAAAAAGGCAGATGCAGCAAATGTATTGAAAATTTAGAAATTAATAAAAGCTGGAGTATATTTAAAAACCTGAAAGAGTTTATATAAAAGATGAATAGAGATGGGCAATTTATGCTTGTCAATGCAATGGAGAAAAGTATATTACAGCCCAGATTCAACTTTAAAATAGAAGGCCATAAAATTTTTATTTACACATTTGATATAAATTCTTATTATCTCAATGTAGAAGTATCTAATCAGATGAAGTTTAACTCTGGACATTACTTTAATTTTGCACCTATAGAAAAAAAGAGAAGAAATAATTACTTATCAGAGTGCTCTTCTTTTCAGTTACCACACAAGAGATAATTACAAGATAAAAATCAGCCTCAAATTATATGAGAAAGACAAAAGATTTACTGTTGATAACTCTGGACATGTTTTGAATAGAGGATTTTGGAAAAAAAATTATAGTAGTGAGAAAAAAAAATATTTTTAATAAAAGAAGTTTGTAGAACTTTACATTATACAAATCCTAATCATGACCATTAAAAAAATAAACAAATAAATATTTATATAAAGGGCCATAATATGCATAAAAATTGAAAGCTAGAAGTACTTATACTAGCTCATTCGAAGAAATGGGAGTATGAAGAGATGTGGTATGTGTGTGAATATTTTCAGAGTTTTTGAAAGCAACTGTTGAGAGATCTGAGTGTTATATTGTGTGTGTTTTGTGTTCACATGATCGTGTACAATTTTATTGTAAATATATTTTGAAAATTTTAAGGCTCCAGATGGGATGTTTTATGTTATTATTATGTGCTGAGTGTGAAAGAAAATTTCTTATTTTAGATAGACTCTAGAGGAATACCTGACTCTTTTTTGTGATTTTTATTTTGCTTACTTTTTGATTGTAGATGATCCTGGTTTGTATTCACATATCTGTATATTATTACTCTGTGACATATGAATCCGGCTATAGAATCATTTGAGATATTTTCAGGAGTTTGCATCTGCATATTTTATTTAATGGGTTTGATAACAGATCTGAAAATGGATATGCACATGAGTTTTTGGAACACTCTACAATTCATCAAGATCAAATAAATTTGAGGAAGATTAGAGGAATAAAATAAATTATTTATTTTGTGTGAGAGTGATGTAGTGAAAATTACACTACAGAAATATTATTTATTAAGACAATGATTTTTTTTTCAATCTGTAGCTCCTTGGAAAGTTCCACAGATTAATTTGCATAATCATTTATGCATTCCTTTTGAACTTACTGAAATATTTTTAAGTCATTGCTATCAATTCCGATGATATTATCTTTTGGTAATGATATAAAAATAATTTGAAATCAACTTATACTGCTGAAAATTTTTCATTGAACATTATTTTATCAGAAGTCAATACTTACTATTTTTCTTATTTAATTTTTTAAGTATATTTCTTCAAGTATATTATTTTAATTATAATCTGGACAATGATATTTTTCAATAAATCTATTTATGGCTGAAATTTTATTTTACTTTCATGAATATATATATACCCTCTGAAAAGGAGTTATTTTTGCTGAATCTGCCTCTATTCTTAAGGTCTTTTAAATATTGGTAAAATATTTATCCTTGTCTTTTCTAATTTATTATTTGTTTTTTTTTTTTTAATATCTTTATTTATTTTTTATTTTTGTTTACTATTACTTTTTTTAAACGTCTGACTTAATTTTTTTTTTAATTTTCTTTCTTTTTATTCTTTTCTATTTTTTTTTGCGGATTTATTTTTAATTATTCTCTTCACTAGTATATCATTAATTTTACCAAATGATTTTCGATTATAATGAAAATACTTTGAAATTCCTTTCCTGTTCCATTTAAAATTTACACATATGTCATTTATGATCTATTTTACAAACTGTTTTTGATTTTCCGTTATTTTTTTTTTTAAAAAAAAAAGGATTAAACTTTATTGGTACAAAATATTTTACAAGGTATGCATTGATTTACATAGTATAATATGGAGATCTAAGAAGATATATTGTATTTTTTGTCCATAGCGTTTCCAAAAATTGATCCTGTGACAACTCAGAGCATTAGTGCATAATATGATTAATTATTAAAAGTAAACCAGGTTACAATTAGGAATTATTTGTAAAGTCTAGAGTTCAAATATGAATAGCGTTTTAGGAGTACAATATTGAATATTCCAATTTGCAGCAGATAAGTTGAGGGATAGAAAAACATTTGAGATAATATAAAATATGGGCTAAGCCAATGTACTGTTCAGTTCTCCAGAATGGAGAACTAGGGAAAAAACTAACCTTTGAAATGACTACTGAAAACCATTCTAATCCATCACTATGAGTCACATGAGCAGCAAAGGGTCAACCCTATCAATAATCACATTGAAAATAATAGAAATAAATAGGGCAAATCACTTGTAATTAAAACTATTAAGCCAAACTGCAGCTTTATTTGCAATAACACATGGGTAAAAATGAAAAAATCAACGTTGGAAACGATCCCAGTAGCTCCCTCATCTCAGCTCCAATATTCAATAGAACTAGAATTTAGTCTCCCAGGGCCCCTCCCGACCATCAGACTCTCCTCATCCACTCAGAAAAATTAAGTAAAACGAAGAATTTTCATGAACATGCAAAATCACTGTAGTAATCATTTGAAATTTCAAAGGCTGCCATATAATTTGCACAGTGTTTTTATAAATGTTGAAATTGTTATTACTTGTGAAAACATGTTAATGTAACTTGTATATGAAAAAAGAGCTAAGAAACTCCTCTTTTAAATAGAATATTTTTAGAAAAAATTAAGTCCCTAAACTAAGAAAAAAGAAACTAAAACAGGGAGCCAGTAACAGAGTTAACTGAAGCCCTTGGCTCAATTTTGTTTATGTGAACACCATTCATTACATACAGGCTGATGGTTTGAAGTCATATTTATTAAAATATATATGGAATGAACAATTCATTGAAATTCACACAAACCTTTACTTTATTCTCCAAGTTTTTTTATTCCATATTAACGAATACAATTTTAATCTTTCCACTTTTAACTTCAATATTTTTACTCCCATATCATTAAATAGTATATTTTGTCTGAAAAGTTTCTGAATTCTACCTCCACTTCATTACAAAATTTTTCAAATTTTTCCTAACTTATAGGAGAGTTTCAAAATATTTTTATATTGTATTATTGTTGTTTGGATAAAAATTAAATCAAATTACTGACTATTGATTATTACAGAATTCTATCCAATACTAATCCTTGCATTATCGTTCGTTAAAAATAAAAAGCCACATTATTTTTATATAGTCATCCTTAGCATAAAAATTAGATAGTATATTTTACAGATATTAATTACACCAGTCTAGTTAGTTGACTGCTTCTAAGCTATCAATTTGACCACAACAAGGCATTTTCTTTCTTAGTTTTTAGTAAACATTATCCTAAAGATATATAAGTATATATTATGAGAGTTTAGCAAAAGCAAGATTTAGTTTATATTTAAAATATTTCTTCACAAATAAGATAATTGAACTTTAGAAGCTTTTCAATAAAAGTTTTTTCAAATTAACTTCAGTCTGCCCCAAGGTTTCATTGCTTTATGATATCGTAAAATTTCCAAATGATTTGTTTTTCCATTTTATAAAATTCTAAGACAAATTATCTATTGTTTTATCACTCAACCATAAAGTTATTACCCACAGTTTATTTTTCAAAATAAATAAATATATTTATTATAAACAATGGAAAAGTTAGAATTTTAAAACGTTGGTTTTATTTAATACAAAAGTTTAAAAAATTTCTTAGTATAAAAAGATGTTTGACTTCTTGTAATTTTTAAGTCTATCTTGTAAAATTTTTCTGAGACAATTCACTATCAACTAGCTTTTTCCCCTTCTTTTTCTACTTTGTCTTTTTTTTTAACTTTTTACATTTTTCTATTCCCTCTTTGTTTTTAATCCTAATTCATTAAGTTCATTCATCTGTCTGGGTGTTATGTTCTCATTTCCGATTTCTAATATATATATACATATATTATAACGATCCGGAGAAATTGGCCACTTAACATATCTGCACTACAGGCGCCATCTAGGCATTTGGATCTAGAAAAATTTATAGAGTAGGCAGATACATAAGTCAAAAAAAAAATTTTTTTTTTCTTTTTTTTGCATCCGGTCGTTAGCCCATGTCACTAGCTCAGTGGAATAGCAGAGATTTAAAAATATAATATAAGAATATATATATAAGAGGAATAAAATAAGCCACTGCCAGTAATTAACATACAAACATTTATTTATGCACATATATATAAGATTTAAAATTATTTTAGTATTAGTTTTACATTTTAACATTTAACATTATTTTTAACTTTACCTTAGATTTTAATTTACATTTTAATTTCTATTATATTATAAGTTTACATTTTAATTAAGTTCACACAGATGGGATTATAAAAGCTTGTTTTAATATGTTGCATATAGATCGGTTACATAGATTACATGGTTAAAAACATTTCAAAGTAAACATAAACGATCAAAATATAAAATCATTGATACTGACAATTGCAGAGGGAAATTTATAAGTAACCCAATAGTATTCACCATAAGATACTTGCATTGTCACCAATGACTTAAAAGACATCCGAATAAATACATTTTAGATACTCACCGTAAGGTATCATTATTTATCGAATGTCTATATATTTTGATCAAATATGAAAACCCAAAACATACTTAACCGATAACCAATCCATGCAAGCGTCTATAAACAACTTAAATTTAATGCATTTTTATTTAGGGTCGAGTATGAATAGACTACATAGATTTGCATTTGAAAATAAAATATTCTATCCCTATTTAACCTTAGGCTAAAATTCGCAGTCAAACTGGCATCAATTCATCTGATACATCGATGTATTCAATGTAATACGGAATACGGCAGCACCAAAAAGATTAAGAGAAGACATTGACTCTCATCAGATAGGAATATTACATCTATCTAATGAGAAGAACAATAAAAAAAAACTCCATAGAAAGGAACTGCGTTCTCCGTCTTATAATTCCTTTCATAGGCAAACGGGTGAGTGCGGCGTATATATAAACGATTCTGCCAGTAGCGAATCTCCGACTACATCTACTAACTACATCAATATATCCAATCCATTGACCCAATCTAACAACGAAACAAATAACCTAAGATTACCCTCCCCTAATATAACTTTACAAATCTATACAGCCATTCACGCCCGACTTAAGTTTAACATTTATATAATTTAACTTAACGGAAAACAGAAATCATAATAAAACTTAAAGAACAAAATTAAATAAATGGAAATGACTTTAAATAAATAAATAAAAAATACATCAAATAACATTATTAATAAATTAAGTTGGTCAGATAGGATAATATTGCAATCATTTAAATATGGAAAATTTTAATTTAATGTTCATTATTTATAAAGTTCTTACGGTTTAAAACAGTTCATCTTTATCCGTTGCTTGCCATGAACGTGAATTCCCACACCGTCCTCAAAAGATTGGTATCCATTTAGCCATTGTTTATTTATTTATTCGGAGGTTTTTTTAGTTTAGTTGGTCCTCAATGTAGAAAACGATAGTTCATTTCTCTTTCTTTCTTTGGCAAAACTGAAGGGATTGAATCGTGCGTCTCTTCAATCCCTTCTCCCGCACCTCCGCACTAACACCTATCTGTCACATCGTAATAATCATAATCACTAACTAATAATTTCCAAACTTGTCCTTTTATATTACTTTGAAAGATTGACTTAACATTACGTCATCGATGTGATGATCCTTTTCGTTGAGGTCCGATTTCCCAATGGATTTATTTCATTTGCTAAAAGTTTCTATTGTTTTCCTATCTGACCGATGTTTTTACATTTAAATGCCCAAGGCTGGTTTACATTTGACTAATTAAATTTATCATTTCCATTTCTGATTAATTAACCTGTTTTCCAAATCAAAGATATATTTAAAGATAAATTTAAAGATATAATTTTATCTCCAAATCTTTTTAAAATTTAGTTTTAAAATACTTTTTCTTTAATAAAGTTTTATTTTAATAATTTTTCATTATCTGTGCGATTTAATATATACGAGTTTAAGATGATATTTAATTTCAATTTTTAATTCTTAAAGAAAATTTTTAAATGCGAACTTTTTAATTTACTTTCATGTTTAATAAATAAATAAAAAAAACAATGTAATGAACGTCTGTGCTCGTTACATATCAGTAAAGTTGCTTAAAAAAAATGATCAAAAAAAAAAAATTTTACTTAGGGTTAGTAATTACGATACACGATTAACAAAATTTACAAAACATTTGGTTAGTATAAAGACTATATACAAAAAAAAATGTTGACTATCGCTTTCCCAAGGACCATTTATGTTTACACCCCTCCCCACAAGAGTTCTATTTTATTTTATACATTTTATTTTTACACATGGCATGACAAGCAAGTTATTTTATACATTATTTATTTAAGAAGGTTGCATTGAAGTAAATATATTTTGAAAGATAATGGATTTATACGTGTATATTTGCAGCACAATTATAAATACCACCAACTTATTTATGACTGATTAAAATGCTTAAATAGGATTACACTGAAGTAAATTCCCAATGGTACTCTCCATAAAGTACCACATTTACCGTCATAAACTTACGTGGCTGTGTGCTCCTATACACATTAAAGCATAAATATATATTAACAAAAAAAACATATCAAATGCAACCTTTGACTTTCTTTTTAACAAAATACAGTTTAAAATTATTTATACTTTCTCGTGTTTAATATATGTGCTATTTCTTTCTGGCAGTGCTTTTATAAGATTTAAAGTATACGACTATATGTAAACAGATAAAAATATTTCATTTTGACAAAATTTGCTCAGGGTATTTGTGGTTTATTAAAGATCGGCCTGAGTTGGTTCGCCAGTTATAACGATCCAGAGTAAATCTTAACGTAATCTGCACTACAGGGCGCCATCTAGGCATTTGAACCTAGAAAAATTTATAAAGTAGGCAGATACGTAAGTAAAAAAAAAATTTTTTTTTCTTCTTTTTTAAATATTTTAGTTCCGGTCATTGGGCGCCAGTTATAATGATCGAAATGTAAGTGAGGATCGAATCTAACCGCGAACTACGATATCTGCTCTACAAGGCACCATCTAGGCATTTAAACCTAGAGAAATTTATAGAGTAGGCAGATACGCGCTGTTAAGATTCCACTTTATCTAAATATTCAGATCAGTAGCCCAAGTCACTAGCTCAGTGGAGACGCAGAGATAAAAATCTAAATCTTAATTTATATCTTAAATAAATAAAAGCCACTGCCAGAAATTAACACATAAAAATATTTATTTACACACATATAAAATAACATTTAAATTTTGAGGAATAAATTCACCATTTTATATTTTTCTATTAATCTTTAGTTTTACATTTAAGTTAATTACAACCATGAGTTTAATATTTATTTAGGGAGTTGAGTATGAATAGACTACATAGATCTGCATTTGAAAAGAAAATATTCTTCCCTGATTTAACCTTAGGCAACAAATTTCGCAATCAAACCAGCGCCAATCCATCTAATACATTTATGTATTCAATGTAGCATGAAAATACGATGACACAAAATACTATACTATCAGGAATGTACATCTGAACAGCAAGTAGAATTAGAGAAGACATTGTCTCTCCACCAACAGGAATGTCACATCTGTTGGCGAGTAGAACAATAAACATAAAACTCCATAGGAATGGACTGCGGTCCTTTGCCATCTTACAAACCCATCCATAGGCAAACAGAAGGTGTGTGGCATATATATATATAATCCTGCCCATAGCGGATCTCATACTACATCTACAATTACACAAATATATCCAATCCATTGAACCAATTCAACTACAAAATGAATAACCTAAGATTACCCTCCCTTAATATAACTTTACAAAACTATATAGCCATTCACGCCCGACTTAAATTTAACATTTAAATACGTTCGCACAGATTATTTTTATAAATTTGTTTTTAAAATGTTGAGTATAGATCAGCTGCACAGATTCCATGGTCAAAAACATCCAAATTAAACACAATTGATCAAAATACAAAATCATCGATAACGTCAATTGCAAAGGAAATACACAAGGCCCCATGGCATTCATAGTAAGATGCCCGCATTAACATCGTTGACCTATATATTCTAATCAAATGTGAAAACTTCAACATAATCAACTGCTAACGAATCTATGCAATGTCTATACCCAACCTAAATTTCATCATTTAAAATTTAAACAATAAACAATTTATACAATAAGAAAAAAAAATGGAAATGATGTTTATCAATCAGAAAACATATAAAATTAAACATTATTAATTTGATTTTAAACTTAAAAAATTCAGGTGGAAGTTCATAAGCTTGAACAAAAGTTCTTAATTATTTTTAAATTTAGAGTTCATATCAATGTAGCTTACGGTAGAAGAGTCCAGGTTTCTGCTTTTAATTCCCACAATGCCTCCATTGGAAGATAATGTTCTGGAGATGGCAATAGCTGGTTCAAGGTATCACAGTCTTTTCCTTTTTCTTTTTTAAATAGAGAGTGTGGTATGTGCATCCTACCACAACTCTCAAACACACAACGCTGGAACTCTCAGAAAAAACTGTATTTCCCTTTTTATATTATCCACACAGATTCAATCAACAAAACATCACTAATCCATCACTTTCATTAGGGTCCAAGCCAAGGCATAGTGCTCCCATTGGTCAAGCTAATTTCTCTTTATTTTCTTATCTATCTTTCATCAGATCATTTTAATTATACAAGAGCCCAAGGCTAGCTTGCTTTTCAAACTATTTATAAACAATCATTTCCATTTACAGATTACAAGAATTAATTAATACCAATATTTTTAAAGTTTGGCATCTGTAATATTTTTTAAAGTTTAGCATCTGTGCGAATGTATATATGTTTAACAAACATTTTAATTTTAGCATTTAGTTTTTTACTTTTATTTGCGAACTTTTATTAAGTTTTTATTTTAAATTAATGTAATGACATATTTATATATCGTTACAATATATATATAATTGAATATTTATAAATACAACAATTACTGATATGTAAAGTAATAACTTTAAATTTTTTTATCCACTTAGGAGCACCTTTCTCAACTAACACTATGAAAGGCTAATCCTCCCACAACTCCATTATCTTAATGTTTGCTACCTTTCTGTTAATTAAGTCTTGTTTGTATTTGTATATTAGTATAGCTTCCTTTATTTTCCTTTTGTTGTTATTTTTTTCAATTTGCAATATTTTTATGTTACATGAATTATTATGGCCGTGTAAAAAACAGATGCTGAAATATTATTATTTACTTTGCAATTTTGTTTTTTTCTGAACACTTTTTAATAATAGCAAATGCTCTTTAGTTCATTTTTCCAACATGCATCTTGATTCCCCTATATATCCACTACCACACCTACATATCCATTTATAAATGATGCAATTTTTATTTATAAATGAGGTTTTATCTTTAGAGTTATTTATTAATTTATTTAATGTAGGAGGTGGTAAAATGCAATGTTACATATTCCTTTATAAATTTTTCTTATAACATTTACTTGATCATTTGAAATATACGATATTGAAAAGAGGATTTCTTTTATTCCTGCATAAATACTATATCTTGCATTGGTGAGAAAGTATTTATTTATTATTAACATTCACAAAGCATATGCACAATTATCTTAAAAGGCTGATATTTGAATGTATTGATAACCATATTTTTATTAGCAGAAGAATCAATATTATTATTAATATTTCTATTCTTATATTTCATATTAAAAGTTTAATAACATTATATATAAGTTTGATTGTTTAACAATTAATTCCAATAAATATCAATATTTTTGGCTTTATCCATGAATATTTACAAAGCCTATTATTTCTAAATAAGAAGAACTTTAAACCTGCCGTTTTATATGACATTGGCACTCTTAATTTATATGGAATATAACTGCATTTTACTATTGGTTTAATGGTCATAAAATAATCCAGTTTACATTGATTTCTAGTTATTTTAAAATCAAAAAACTGAATGCACACTAAATTTTCATCTGTTAAAATAATTAGAAATCAATGTAAGCTGGATTACTGTATGACCATTAAACCAATAGTAAAAAGAGGTTATATTTCATATAAATCAAGAGTCCCAATGTCACATAAAATGGCAGATTTAAAGTTCTTTTTATTTAGAAATAATAGTTTTTGCAAATATTCATCAGATAAAGCTAAAAATATTGAAATGTATTGGAATGAATTGTTAAATGTTGACTACAATTATAATCATAAATATAATGTTATTAAAACTTTTAAGATGAAATATAAGAATAAAAATATTAAAAATAATATTGATTCTCTTGCTAATAAAAAAATATTATTGTCAACACTGTGTATTTCATATATTTCAACTCATCAAGTAAATTTTATAAGGAAAATTTATAAAGGTATATGTGACATTGCATTTTAAGCATTTCCTCCTACATTAAACAAATTAATAAATAACTCTAAAGGTAAAACCTCATTTATAAATAAAAATTGCATCATTTATAAATGGATATGTAAGTGTAGCAATGGATATATAGGGGGCACATTGGAAATAAGAACTAATTTTGATGTTATTAAAAAGGGTACAGAAAATGAAACAAAATGCAAAATAAATAATAATGTTTCAGCATTCGCTTTTTACGACCATAATAATTCATGTATTTATGTTTTTAACTTCAATTGCAATAATATAAAAATATTACAAATTGAAAAAAATAACAACAAAAGAAAAATAAAGGAAACTATGATAATATACAAATACAAACAAGACTTAATTAACAAACAGGTAGCAAACGTTAAGATCACGGAATTGTGGGAAGGTTAACCTTTCAAAGTGTTAGTTGACAAAGACAATCGAAAGCCTCCTAAGTGGATAAAATTTTTAAAGTTATTATTTTTCATATTTTAATTACTGTATTTATAAATATTCAATTATAAGATTAAGTATTTTAATATGAAGAAATACAGACATCGAATTATATATATATATATATTCTAACTAATTATAAATTAAAAAAATGTTTTTCTGGCAAACGAATAAATTTATATTGCTCTCACGAAGTTATATTTTTACTAAATGAATAGATTTTGTTAAACGAATAAGTTTTGGGCTAGGGGATCGATGTTTAATAGGCTTCCCCACGTTGTAGCCATTTCTAACTAAATAAAATTTAAGAGAAAGAAAGAAGGTTATTTCTAACAATTAAAATTTCAAGAGAAGAAGAAGATGATGATTTTTCTAACTAAATGAAAATTCAAAAGTATTATTGGTTTTTGAAAGATGATGAACATTTCTTAAATATATAAATTAACGACAGATGCATTTCTTAAGTATCAATTAAATATGCAATGCATCAATTATATATATTCTGGTATACTAAGTATAGATCAAATAATTTCTAAGTATAGATTTAATCTAATAATTTCTCAAATATAATGCATAGACTAATATATTTCATACGTATAAATTAAATATAACCTCCTTCGTGCAATTGCGTTACAGGCCAATTGTAACTATATAAAATCAATTCAAACAAATGAAAAGTTATTCTTTATTTTGTTAACTTTATAAAAACTTATTAAATTAACATGAAACGCATTTTGCAATCTCTCGATCGGTCATCCACATTGAATTTCAAACAGCATTAAACGATTGGGAGAGCTTACAAATATCATATATATTATTGGATAGTTTAAGCTAATTATAACTTTATTATAACCAATGAGAATTTTATTCAAATGATCGCACATCCACGTTATGGATTAATTATACTATATTCAAACTATATGGCATTTACACATTTGCAGATAAATTGCATGCCAATTACAACATTTTAAGAATGGATCGATGGATACTTCATCATTCCCAGCTGACACTATTTCTGAGGCCTACTGAGATGATGATGGTGATACAGAACATCTATAAGCTTAATTGCCAGGGCGCCAAATTGCAGCTCCAATAAAATATAAAGGTTAAATCTCAATTCAATACTCTTAGTAATAATATTTCATGAATGGGTTAATACATAATCGATTTAGAGAACACTGAGAACGCATTAAAATTGACAATATTAATATCTTTAAGAATTCCAGGTTATTCACAGCACAATCCCATTCACTATGATTAAAGCTACAATTAAATTTTATTCTAATTATAAAGTTCTATATTCATCTCCACCTTCCTGATCCATCCCTTCATCAATTTCACGTCCATATGTCTATTACACTATTATTTATTTTATCATTAAATTTTACATCTTTGCTAGCTCATTTCCTCTCATTCTAATCTCTTCTCAGGGTTTTTCGAACAATTAGGTGTGGAAATCGAATAAGCTGCGATAGGTTATTGGTGATAAACATTCCTCTCTTGATCGCCTCCAAGGTGATCTCAGTTGTCTTTAATGCAATCTAATATCAATTTACATTAAAGCTGGAATATTTTAAGCTTATTAAATCTTTATAAACACATCATAAAACATAGTCGCAATTATAACAAAATTATAATAAAATAAAATGCGTCTAGAGAGGCTTGAGTACAACGGATGGAGAAAGGATTTTATGCCCACCCCCTGCACTCGCTATCACTCAATACTATCTCTATTCACGATTTATACTTCAACAATATTAAATTATTTGGTAATTTTAAGCATTTAAAATTAACCTTTTAAATAGTTTTACTAAATATTAGTTACGTACATGATAATTCAAATATTCATAATATTATATTGATGTATGATTGGATTGGAAACATCTAGATAATAATAACCCACAAAAACATGGAGACACACGCAAATTTTATTTAAAACAAATAACAAATTTTATTTGACAAACTATAATTCAATCAATACAAAACATATACATTACATTATATCTACACTTTCTTTTTACCTTAAATATAGTAAATACCAATTTCTTCCCGTTTTCAATGCTTTCTCTTTTTATTACAGATATATTGTAGAAAATACATAATCGATTTTTCCCCTAATTAAATTTAATAATTTTATTTAATAAATCTAAAGTTGATATTCCCTTGCAAATTTCTTGATCTTATCCGATCATCCTGATTAAATATTCTTTGGCCCTAATCTTTACAACAGAGATATCTTAATAATAGTGAGACTAAGTTATTGCAAATAAATTGGCATTAAGATCAAACATCATCATAGTGCACTCTCTATGTTCATGTTCTTATAACATAATAATATTTTAACAATACTACCTTTCCAGCGAAGTTCTCAGCTGGCCATGTAAATATTTATTAAATACATTTATATACGCATTGCTTATGCCCAATCATTCGTAAGTTTTATTTAACCCTTAACAGTTATTAACTTAATTATTTTTGGCTCGTATGCTAAATCAAATCTACAAAAACGATATTCAAATACACCAATTGCACATACGTTATCTGCATTCATTCAGACATTAAATTGAGTTTGCGACCTGGTATCCAATACTTATAATAATGCTCATCATGGCTATCCTCTCATACACACGTAAGGAATATCAAATATTAATATGAGGCAGGCAGTGACCCGAATAAGAGAGAACCTTTTCACTAAGGTTGAGATATGCTAGGATTTTTATCGCTAGTCATATAAAAACATAGGTATACCAAATACCTCTGGCCATCAAAATAAGAAACCTTCTTACGGTGTAGAGAATACTCAAGTGGGAAAACTCTTCCACTGGGTTCAAATACTTTATGAATATAGCATAAATCTTAGTGAGTTAAACTTCACTGAATTTGTGGAGATCTTTGTCTATCCACACACATACAGGTCGAAACATCAAATTATACAAGTAAAACTTTCACAACTTTAATATTCTCGCAAATTAGTGTACTGGAATATGAGCCCATAAATTTTCCAA
The DNA here is from genome assembly GCA_028023455.1 of Epiperipatus broadwayi. Taxonomy (NCBI): domain Eukaryota; kingdom Metazoa; phylum Onychophora; class Udeonychophora; order Euonychophora; family Peripatidae; genus Epiperipatus; species Epiperipatus broadwayi. The sequence continues at coordinate 821,511 of JAQFVV010006504.1, forward strand.
GCATAAATCAGCTTGTTTCTGGCCTTAAATTTATGATAACAATAATAATAAGCAATAAGAAATGCGCACAAAATTCTCAAAACTATTTCCATGCACTTTTATAAAAAAATAAAAATAAAAATGATGATGATACTCAATAGACAAGCAATTCATTTATAAGTCTAAGCATTTGATAATAACTTCTGATGCTAATAATAATATCTCTTAATTGTTTTCTTTTTTTTTTTTTTTAAATTGAGGAAAAAAAATTGTTTGTAAAGCATTTTAAATAAGGCATATAAATTTCATCTACCCCCAAAATGACCATAATAGCAAAAGCATTTAAATAAACATATATAAAATCATCTGAAATCAATTTCTACCCCCAAAATAATCATAATAGCAATTATTACATGAATTAATTTTAAAATAGACGATATATGTGATACACTACAAAGAAAGAAATTCATTTTTTATATATATATATAAATGTCCTAAATGTCCTACACACATAAAGAGCGAATAATAATAATAAAAAATATACTTATACAAGTCCTTTAGCGGTCCTTTCAGGTTCCTGATTTCTACTTCTCTTTTTTTCTCCTTGACTGGTTTATGAGAGCATATAAGTCCATATTGTAAAAAGTTCTTTTGATAGAGTTCAGTTCCTTTTCTCTCATATATACAGTTTTATTTTGCTGAATGCATTCCTCATTTCCAATTCTAGGTAGATTACCTTTAAACTTTGTAATTTTCTGCAGGTTTCAGTTAAACAGCCTTCATTTAACTTTTTCACAATATCAGTCTGTTTTTGATTGTCCTTTTCCAATTTTAATTTCATTTTGTAGATTTAAATTGACTTATATATGCATCAAACTTTTGAGTTTTAAATTTTACTATTTGCATATATATGTAAACGATATTAAACTCAAATTTTAACTTCTGTGGTTTAAATTTTTATTACCATCTGCTGAATAGCTGACTTTTGGAGGTTCCAAGTGTGTGTGCCCACTTAATATTTACTCACTATACATTGTTATATTTAGCCAAATTATTCTGAAGAGACAAAAAAAAGTACAATAAAAATGATTTTAAATTTTATAAGACAGTTTTCTTTAAGTCAATGAAGGAAAACTGCTACAGATAAGTTTTAAAAATACAAGCAGTTTAAAATAAAAGCCCCTTTCTTTTCTCCTTTAAAACAGCTTTTATAGAGACATCCATCTGTGTTTCTTTATCTTTATAATTAATTGGCATGTTCCCCCTTCTCAATCAATTTTAACCTTTTGCCCCTTCAGAAAAATCAGGCACAAATTCCATTTCAGACAGACACGATTAATTTTACAATCTAACAATTAATTGCCAATTAATTTTTGACACTCTGACAGACCAGACAGACCATCATCTGGTCTAAATTAATGGTCCACTTAAATTCCTTAGTAAGACCTGTGTCTTTTAAGGAATGATAATTAACTGAGTAAGATAATACCAGCACTAAAAATAATCTTAATTTTTCCCTTTAATAGTGAAACCAAATATCTATTGCAGCTGTTTCAAACTCAGACTTTACATTAAATTTGGCTGCTAATATTAAACTTATTAAAATGATTTTAATTTCTTATTTAAAATTGCTTTACAACATGTAAGAAATGATTATTAATTGTAAATTGTACCATCAAGATCTACAATTAAATTATATATACACACACACATCGCAGGTATATACTTTTCTTTAAATTTAGATTTTTAATGCCTTAATCTTTATTTATTACAACTATTCTACCTATATTATTATTATTATTATTATTATTATTATTATTATTATTATTATTATTATTATTATTATTATTATTATTATTATTATTATTATTATTATTATTATTATTATTATTATTATTATTATTATTATTATTATTATTTATTTACTTTCATGAATTATTTATTTCTAACCTAGCATAAAATAATGACTATTCATCATCACTATCCTAATGTAGTTTTTAATAGTCACACACCTCCCTATCAACAAATGTGTAAATCTTGCTTTTTCTAATATTTTCTTAATATTAATTTAACCCATAAATTACAACAAAAATAATCCTCTGGCTATAAACACATTAACAATAAATTTTTAGATTGCTTACTAGTTGAACATATGCAATCCCTTATAAATATGGGTTCAAACTCGGTCTTGGCTTAAATTTTCTTATTATACAGAGAAAAAAAAATACATATATTATGAGGAAAATTTGGATGGAACCTTATTTGCATATTTAACTTAAAAAGATGGAGTCTTGGCCACATCCAAGGGCTACAATATATAATTAGGATGATTTGAACATAGTTTCATGCTTCCTTCAGTTATCTACTTTATCTTATATAATCGATACACATGACCACTTACATGTGAAAAAAATAAATGATTTCTGATATATGTATTTTGTGCTGAACCAGCACTCATCAGTTGATTCAGATCATCATTTTCCACATATATACAATCAGTGCTCAGTTTACATTAAGATAGCAAATCTTCAAACTTTAATGAACAGACTTATATATATATATATAAACCGTAAATAATATATATATATATATATTTATATATATAAACCGTAAATAATATAATTATATTAGCAATTCCTAATCAAATTTAAGTAAATCAATTTATTTGTTATTTGATTAAAATACTTCTCAGTCTATAGTATACATAGTTTAAAAATTAAATGCAGTTTTCAATTTGTAGGTTTTGACAAAACAGCACATATTTATTAGTTTAGGGTTATATTAACAAATAACTTGATATCAAAGATATTGCTTTTTATTGACTTTATCTGCCAAAAACGATTTATTTTTTAAGAATGACTGGTGTTTGACAAGAAATCTAAAGAATAAGAAGTTTCTAAAGAAATATTTTATTAGTAATTATGCATAATACTGAATTGAAAATTACTGTTGTTTGTAATATTATTTAACTAAGCCAACCAGATAGAATAATTAAATATATTATATTATTAAGAGTATGCAGCTAAAATATATATTTAAAAAAAGCTTTTATTATTTCTGGCCATTAGAAGTTATTTAATTTACCTTAAGCAATAACTCTATTAAACTCGTCTCTACCAAACTCTGAAAGTCTTAACAGTTAGTTACTTTTAAATATCAATCAAAACTAAAATATTATCGTCAATCTAGTTATAGTGCAATAGAAGGTGTATTTCTCCATTTTACTTAAATACATTTCTTGACTACAATTATTAAAAGTTCCACCATATGTAAAAGATTATAATAAATTATAAATTTGCATTTATTATAGGTACTGTCTGGTTTTCTTTCTTAGACCTCAATAGCAGAAGCATCTGTGATAAATAATCAAATAATGATAGCATAATATGATCACTTATTTTGAAACTCAAGCATAGAATAAGTGAATTAGTGAAATAATTAACATATTAACAAGCCTATTATTAAATCAAAAAAATAATATAAAAACTATCCAGAAAATACTCATAAGTAAGTAACAATGTATAATCATTATTATTCCAGTACATGATATTATTATGATTGACTTTAAGAGCATCTGTCTTTATGCTATTCTAAAACTATCTATTGTAATCTTGAATAAGAAGTACATATCAGATGATAAAGTTTTATAAAATCCCCAACTCAAGATTGAACAATTTTTGGGATTTGAATTTATCACTGAAGAATAGTATTCAAAGCTGCAATTAATGCATTTATGCATCTGCAGCCAGTCTTTATTCCTTTATGTTACTCAAGATAATAAATATATTAGTTCCAACTATAAATACTAATCTTCACTGAAGAAACAAAAGCTAGAAAACAGTCATTTTTCAAATGGGAATTTTATAACATTATATTCTCTGTAATTCATTAATTATCCAAACTCTGAAATAGGATGAACTGCTCTTGAAAGTTTATGAATAAGCATATAAAAAATGATGTTATGATGTTACACTTATTGATTTCTGACTTTTAACTATCAAGATCAAAAAATAGAAAAATAATGTATTTTGAACTTGCATAGTCTATATTAATGTGATTTAATATTTATCTGAAATTTAGTCAAGGATGAACAGATTGATAAGTGCCCAACTTTAATGGAGGTCATGAAAAGATGATAATATGTAAATAATCCAAAAGAATAGCTTTTGTAATAATAAATTCATAATAAATTCTGCATTATTTGTTATTAAGTATACAAAAATTCAAGTAAAAAAAAAAGAGAAAATATGGGGATTATTAAAATAATCGATAAGATAATACAGATAATATGCATAGGAGAAAGAAGGTGAAAATCCATGTACGTGTGTGTAAAAAATCAGATATAATAATCTTTAATTTGGATTAAAGTTTATATCTCTGCTAGAAAAAAATTCTAGTTTAATAAATGATTAATGATAAACATAGTTAGGTTTATCAAATATGTAGGAAGTCGAGGTTGTGAGTGAAGCAAGTTTGGCAGTTGTAAATAAAGATGTGACAATTCGCCATAGATAAATACTCTTTATGTAATAAAGATATATATATGAAAGCTGTGACCTGGGCCAACTGATGAGTTCTGGTTCAGTACGAAATGCATCTTGGGGATCATTTGTCTTGTATTGTATTTTTATTAATATTAAGAATAAAAAAAATGACAAAAGTATGGAGATTATTAAAATAATCTCAAGCATGATCAGAAAACAAAATGCATATTAGAATGAATTTGTACATGTAAAATCTAGTACTTACAAACAATGGAACAAGATTATTTAAGCTATATTGACAAAATAATGACAATAATACTTAATTTTAAAGCTTCGTTTGAAAATAAGATAAGACACTTTAAGTTTTCTGATACCTGAAGCTTGTAATTTTAACTAGACTAGGATGAAGTGTTTATTATTTTATTTTATTTAGGAGCACAAGCTTACAAAGGAGCAAATAGTTGATATAATAATATAATTTATTGTGTAAATTATATTATTTTTAATTGCAGCTTTGCATTAATATCTCTCAAACAGATGAGTAATTTCTATAAAAATGGATGATAAGGTTGTGTCAGATTTATTAATATTGATAACAAGTGATAATTACAATTTTAGATTTAATATAAAGATATGAGAGATGCAGGTTAAAATGAGGGGTATGATTTGAATTATACTTTTAAGACTATTTAAATTTCCACGCCTATTAATAATCTGACCAAAATATTTGTAGTTGTTACTTTCTTTTAATTCAAGATTTTCAATCTTTATTTTCTTCTAGGAAATTAATTTAACATTACTTTAGTCATTCTAGCATCAGTCTTAAATCCTATCTTTTTTTTTACTTTTAATCTGGCAACATTTACTGAAGCTTTGATTATTTCTATTGATTGCATTGATATTTAGAAACAAAGCTTCTCTTACTAACTTACTCTTCACTAAGATTTTCAAGTGATACAAACTTATCATTTGTGCATAAGAACACATTCTAAGATTTTACTTAGATTTCTAAGAGAGTTTGATTTTGAAATTTTTTGAAATTCTGGGAAGATATTTATTGCTAAACTTGCTTGTAAAGTTTTGCATAATATGGCAGGAGTAGTTTATCATGTGAATATTATGAAGATAATTTGTATAATACTCAAATAAATAATTATCAATAAGTGAAGGTTCATAGATTAAAACATTAGAGATCCCATAGTTAATTGTTTAGCAAATGAAACGACTTTATCATTGCAGAGATGGTAAACATATCTATCTTGTTAATATTTTAGACAAATAACACTTTGACATGATATGTTTGCAGCCTGGAATATTAAAACAAAATAGTGTATTGCATATTTACTTAGTAAGATTTATTAAGGTTTTTTATCAATAAAATGCCACTTGTAACAACGAATATCACCTTTTATTGAAATATCTACAAAAGTTAATTCCAAATTCTATTGGATGTACACAAAGTTATCTGGATGAGCAGAGTGACAATTTGTAGTCACTGCAGATCCGGACCCCTTAAATCAATATAAAATCATTCCTATTGGATTAGCATTGGTCTGGCAAAATCATTAGTTCACCTGGTGCTAGGACACTAAAAAAATGCTTGTTTTAATAACCAGTTGATTCAGTCCACCTTCAGTTGACCTTGATTGCCTATAAACTTTGTAACCATATATATTACCATATTGTTCTTTTTTATGTTAATTAGAAAACTTAATTCCAATTCCTATAGAATGTGCACACTTTGATCTGAGTGGGCAAGTCAATTTGTAGTCACTGTGCATCCAGATGTCTAAAATTAATGTAACCCCATTCAAATTGTCTCATTGTTCTGTAAACTTGTTTACTCAACCTTGTTATTGGGGTATGAATAAAATTTGGGGGGTTTTGAAACAACAACATTTGTAATCCATGTAACACATTTTTAATTAATAAAATTTATTGTTGAAACATAAAATGCTATTTTCATTTTCATTGCAATTTCTGCCATTTATTAAATATGTTAATTAGTTCAATTTCATTGTTTATAACATGCTGTGTAATTTCTTCTATCAAAATTTGGTACAGTTTTGATCACTCTAAAAAAAGTAATCATATTTCACAAACATAATACATCTTTTTGGAGTTCTTATTATGTTTTAGCTTTTTTTTAGCTATTTTCGCGTTACTTTAAAAGATATTCATTGGTATATGATGTTATTGTTTGTAACAATGCCAATAATGTCCAATGGCAAGTAATTTTTTTCTATATAATTTTTTTGGAAATCTTTTGAAAGAGATCAGGTTATTGTATCTATATTCACTTCCATTGTGCTAAAGGAGCTAATGTAGGTAATCTTGTTTGAAAGAATTGGTAGTTTATTTTAAATTTTTAATGTTCATTGAATATTTTAGTTTTAAATTCTGCAAAAATTTAAGCATTTATATTTAAAAAACTTTCATTCATTACTATCTAGTTTTTCTATATTATCAAAATTATGTAAACAAACTGCTCTTTTGTTTTTGGCACTAAGAAATACAATGCTTTAAAAATAGTGAGTCATTTAATTTATATCTCAGTGCAATTAATAGATTTGCCACTTCATGCTATAGAATAAATCTGATAATTAGTGAGATACATTGAATTTTCTGCTTCTAAAGTTACTATTAAATTGTTATTACTAACAAGGGTGCTCATTCGTATGCACAACCATCACTCCTGATAGTGCTGATGTTAGCCAAAAGTTGTTTAAAATTTCCTTTTTTAGGCACAACTTCTCAATTGCTAGCAGCAATTGAATGTTTTGCCTAGTGTCAACCTTCTAGTGTGTTTTGTGATCATTTACTCTCAATCATTTACTCTCACAATTCACATTTAGACAGCCCTATCATTCGATAGGTTTTGTTGTTTACCATCTATACAAATTCTTACTTTTAACATGTCCTTAGGTTTTCAAGATAGGGTTTCAATTTTTCAAATGAATACTATTTATGTAAGATGTTAATGTTTTTATTTTTTTAACAATAAAAGAAGTAGTATAAGGTCCTAAAAATTTTCCCACTAGAACAAACCTGTTTACTAACCTGTTCATGTGTGAAAGACATAAAATTTGGTTCTTTTTTCAGAGGTACTGCTGAAATATCATAGCTCGCTGTGGCAAGAGTTGAATTGGTCTAGACCTAACTCTATCATCGTAGACAAGATGAGGCTACAGCTTTCACAAGAATTGGGAATGGTTCCATTTTATTTCTTTGTTTTATGTTTTAATTTTTATGGAGTAAAAGTAACGTTAGTTGAGAATTAAAGTCAATAATTTTTTTTTTTGGGGGGGGGGGGGGTGAAATTGTGTTTTTTGATCAGAATGTAAAGTGAACAAATATTGATTTATTATTAAGGTTTTTGCAAAACCTTTTAATTATTTTAAAAAATAAGCAAAAAGGAATTATTATTATTAGAAGAGATGAGGCTACAGCATTCACAAAATTAGGAATCGTTCGATTACAGTGATTTGTTATGTTTTAATTAATGTTTATGTAGTAAAAAATAATGTTACTTGAGAATTGCAGTCCAATTTTTTTTTGTTTTAGAAATTGTGTTTTTTTTATGAATGAATTTTTATTTATTATTGTTTTTGAAAAATGTTAATTATTTAAATATCAAAAAGAGAATTTTTATGTTTGATATAAATTAATGAAAATGTTTAATCAAAACAGTTTTCTCAGTATATCAAATGTAATGGCCGGTAAAGGTATATGAAGACATTTTGTTGGAAGAACAACACCACCAAGCTTGATAGGTGTGCATTCAAATGATTACCCTAACAAGTTTCACATCACAGTGTGTATAGTGAAAGTAATATTTTAGTAATTGTTATTTTTTTTTAAATACTCAAGTTGATGAAATAAAAAAACATTTTTTTTCTTGTTTTTAAAATCTCAATTGCATTACTAATTAAAATTAATTTACAACATTTAGTGATGTTAGAGAGTAATACTGTTAAAATATATTTGTGTATGTTACTGCTAAAATAAAAGTATCGTAGATTCTTACTCTTTTCTTTTTAGATACACTTTAAATTGTTTCCAGCATTATAAAAATTGAAAAGTTCATAGGCATATAATAAGCATACACATGTTTTAGAGTACAAATCACAATCAAACTCTTTTGTTCATGTATGAGCATATAGTTAACATAAATAACTATTTAGTATTGGCCAATAAGAAGGTATATAAATATTATCGAAACTAAATATATCGTAGCTAAAACAGAAAAAAAGTTACAACAAATATGCATTGTTTAAGTAAGTAATGGTAATTATTTTTAAATAAATTAAACTAAAATTTAAAAAATATATTGATAATAACTCTTGAATAGCTTCAACAAAAATATAAAAATATATGTAGCTTTTCATTCATCGCTTATTTTAAAACAATTCATCAAAAACCATTGAACTCTAGAGAAAAGTCTCCATTGTTTAAGTAGTTAAATGTCCAAAACCAAATTGCTTCTATGTCTACCATTCTAAGAATAAACATTAATATAAGGTTATGGCAGTATATGGCTGCCTTAATAGCAGACTGATATTTTTAATGTTGAATAAGCATGGATTACTCTCGTTAACAAAGATAAAATAGTGAAGCGTGGTGGTCGAGTGATCAGCACAGCTGCCTTGCAAGCAGTTGTTCCAGGGTTGCGGGTTCGCTTCCCAGCTGATGCTATGACACATGGGGAAAAAAAGATAAAACATATTTTACTGTAATATCATTATATTAAAAACATAAAAAGGTATTTGACTTTGTTTTCAAATCTAAAGAAGTATAGCTGATTTATATTAAACATAATGCCGGAAAGTTCAAAATTAAAAAGGTGCCATTCATTAATAACGTAAAGTGAATAATAAACAGAAAATTTAATAATGTTTATTTGTGGTTAAGGATATATCTGCATTTTTTATTTTGAGTATAACAATTGCCTTTTATAAAGACACGTGCTAAAAATGCTTTAAAGATTATAATTAAAGATGTCAACATTTTCTCCGTTTATGCAGCTGTATTGCCTTCATATTTAATTTATTAGCTAAGAAGCAATGATTTTATGGGAATATAGATATTAATACCTAATTTACATTTTAAAAACAACGATTGTAATATGTGGTTTGGTTTTCCATACTGAAATAGGCGGTGCTATATTACTCATTCGTGGATGCTGAATTCAACTTCAGTATAAAGTAATACAACTTTTATTTAAAAACAAAAGTAGTAAAGCATTATTTGACAAAGTATTGTTAAGTGAATATAATGTGATTGTTTTTATGGTACGTGATTTAAAAAAGGAATAATTCATCTTTATTTATATCTTAGATTCGCGTTAAACTGCTTTTATTTGAAAATAATATAAGCTTTTACAACTAATAAAAATCGAAAATTTTTCCAAGCGATCATGCGTTTCAAATGTTGATATATAAAGAATGAGTTTTATTACTTCATCTGCGCAGAAAAATAAGCTAAAAAAGTACAACAATAGCTAATAAACATAATATATTACAAACATAGGTTTTGTTGTTATCTGTATAATATAAATATAAATTATGAAAAATAGAAGGGTAAAAGAAAATGATGTGTTGATGTTATAATACAGTATTTACTTTAAACTTACCAATTTAGGCTGAGGTCTTTATACTATTTTAATTTTAATTAAAACTCAAGAATCATTCTTGTCGCGTCTTTATTGATTTAATTTGTTCTTGAAATCCAAAAACATCATTTCCATTCATAAAGCGTTACACAGATATTTAAAAATTATTAAGCTTTCCGGAACACTATTTATTTAAGTATTGATTTCTTACTTTATTAAAATGTTCGTTTTATATACCTTGAAATTGATCGTAGTTCATTATTCTTTATTTTAAGATCAAATAGCTTCTTTAAAAAATGGGTATAAAAAAATTAAAAATATTCTTAAAAACAAATCAAGTTATATTAATATAGAAAATAAATATTTGGTCTGTATGCTTATTATATATATTACACGAAAAGTTTCGACAAATAATGGTTCACGCACTCCTTTTTTTACGCTCACAATCTTCAATTACTGGTCAGAATATAAATAAATATCTTTTCCTAATTAGGGATTAAAAACAGAAAACCTCAAGTCCTCACTACATAAGGTTAGCAAGATTAGTGAGTAATATTTTTCTTCTCTCTACTTTTAAGAACCTATTGATGACGCCATTGCCAAGCAAGAGTTTTTAAATACTTTTTCCCTTGTGTGGATGTGTGTATATATTATACTTTGATTTACAAGTACCAAATTATTTATATTTATAACTTTAATACCAGTCACTTCGATAAATACATTAATAATTATTACCAATTTTTAATTAAAGTAAAAAATGTCTCTAGTCCAGATAGAAACTTTAAATCTCAATTAATATTAATTAAAGATTAATATACATGTTGTTGTTTTTAAAAAATAATCATAAATATATAGTAATAGTGCAGTGTAAAATGCATCTTGAGATTTAGTTTTTTTTTAGATGATTTTATTAATATGTTTCAAGAATAAATGATGGAGAGAAATATATATATATGTAATATAATGGAAATTATTGTGTTTTGTTTTTTTTTTGCTCAGTCTATATCATTGCACCATCTGCTTTATTTGTCAGAATGCTTGCAAATACAAAAAGTGCTTCAATCCCAAAAGAAATCAAATTTAAAGTTTCATTAGATGTAAATAAAACTTTATTTAATACAACAAAAAACACCAAAAGCCATTTTTCTTACTTAAAAACATTATCTTTAATTACAAAAGCCATTTTTCTTACTTAAAAACATTATCTTTAATTACATATGCCATTAAGACACGTAGCACTTTGAAATTACATTTAAGACAGTGGAAATGACTATTTTACAGTGCTGTTGGCATCATTACAGCACCACTTTTCTTTTTCAGAAGGTCTGCAAATATAAAATAATTTGCAATTCCAAATCTTAAACAATAGATTTATGACAAATGATGTTATTAAACATTAAATATAAATTTAAAACAGTTGCAAATAAAGCTTTATTTAAAATAGACTAAAATAGAGAAATTGGTGATACAGTGAAATGGAAAAGGGAATCACTTCCATTGCATTACGTTACTGCAATTTTAAATTGCTGTATTTATTAATAATTACATATTTGACATACTTAATTGATTATAAAATTTAATCAGGCAAAAATGACTCATTTTTCTTAATTATATATTGGTTGAAATAAATGAATCTATTGTTTTATATACTGTGTGAATTTTAATTTAATTCTTTTTAATATCAGGAATTGCAAGTATAAATGATCTGCAGATATTCTGGCAAAAAAAACAGTGAATATAACAATTCTATTGATAGTACATAAAACAGAAGTCATTTCCATTAAAATACATTTAATTTCAACATACTGTATTTGTTAATTATTATTAAGTCAGTTATTTAGGTATTACATTTTTATTACATGGAAGCTCCCGGAAATATTTCTATGAATTCATCATTTATCCATGAGAATATTAGAATATATAATATATATATATATGTTAATACTCTGCTATCATCATCATCATCATCCATTATCAATCCATTGCAGGATGAAGGTCTCATCCATATTTTTCTATCTTTAGCTTCTTTTCTCCACATCACCCCTGCACACTTTCTTATTTCATCTATTCATCTCACATGTGGTCTCTTTCTGGGTCTTTTACAATCTCTTGGACTCCCATTTAAAATTTTAATTTTTCATCTATTGATCATCTCTTCTAGCAATAAGTCCAGCCCAACTCCACTTCAGTCTTTTAATTTTTTCAATGAGGTCAGTAATACCTGTTTGTTCACTTACCCATACATTGAGTTTTCGATTTCTTCTTGTTACTCTGCTCTTCTATTAAGTGTCCAAGTCTCAGATCCATAAGTAAGACTGGCAAAACACATTTATTAAAACCCTTCCTTTTCAAACACTTAGGCATATTTCCTTTTAGTATCAAGTTATTTCTACCAAAAGCCCTCCAACCAAGTTTAATTCTATGATTAATTTTCTCCATTATGTTTCCATCTGTATTAATAATCTGACCAAGGTATTTGTAACTGTTAACTTCTTTTAACAAATCATAATCAATCTTTATTTTCATATTTTGAGAAAATCTATTAATCATTACTTTAGTCTTTTTAACATTTACCTTTAGTCCTACTTTTCTACTTTCATCTGATAACTCCTGCAACATTTCCTGTAGCTCTAAAGCATTATTTGGAAAAACAACTACATCATCTGCAAAATCTAAATGACTTAAATAATCTCCATTTACTTTCACTCGTCTAGCTTCCCATTCTAATCCACAAAGTACTTCTTGCAGCACTGCTGTAAAAAAAAAACACTCAGATATATGTAATATATTTCAAATACATACAAAATACGTTTTTAATTGGATGTAATAAAATTGGTTACTCAAATCACATGAAATATTATCTTGACACTCATATCAGTGCCTAAATAAAAAAAAGTAGTTTGCAGTTAAATGAAAGGCAATTCTTTGATTTATCTTTGAGGCTTTAAATGTATTGAGCAAGATAAATTCCCAATGTAGACTTTATACAATATTGTTGCAGTTGTTATTACTATACGATTATTCACATAATATAAGAATATGAATGGGCTGCTTACTAACATTCAACAGCCAGCAAGATCAATTTATTCACTTTTTACTTCTGAGTTTAATATCAATCAACGTCATAATGATTTTAATTACTGGCATAATAATTTTTAATTAAAATATCATTTATGATTTCTAGAAGGTGAATGAATGTTTATGTATGAACTTTTTAACAGACATTTACAATTATAACAGACAAAACTAAATTATATTCTTTTTTCCTGAGAAGCCTCCAAGGTGGTATTTGTTTAGTTGGCTAACAGTCTCCTGATTGTAAACCCATATTGTCAATCAATAAAGAATTTTCAATTATGTATTTACAACTGGAGGTCACATCAATTGAAGAAATATTGCAGGAATTTGAAGAATTGTCTAACCTTAAATGGGGCATTGTTAGGCTTTATAAAGTTAAAAAAAAAAGTGAAAATATGATTGATTTAAAAAGAGATATATACTTTACTACAGAGGCACAACTATTGAAAGCACAAACATAATGAGACTCATTATAAACAAAAAGTAAAAAAAGACTGCTTTATAAAGATGGATGGTATATCAGACAGAGTGACAAAATTAGTTATTCAACTTAATGAAAGATACTAAATGCAAATAATTCAGATTATATATATGACTCAACAAGCTCTCATTGTGATAAATAAATAAAGAACTTTAAATGGATATGTAAAATATTTCTGTTATGGGAAAATTTAATCCTAAAATTGGTAAAAGATTGAAAGATGTTATAGTAAATTTGGTTATGATGATAAAAAAACAGAGATGCCATACATTTTCATGGGAAAAAATCGAATATTATGAATTCTTCCTTTGACCAAAAATGCTACCCAGAAATTAATATGGAAACATCTAAATATAGGTGCAGCAGAATTGAATTATATTTTGACTAACAAAGAATCTATATTTAACATTGTAATGTTTTTAATAGATTTAACACAGGAAGTTATTTTCGATTAGTAACATCTGTGAGATTTAAGAAACCGATTAATGCGAAACTAGAGAAACAAAACTACTATAAAAACATTACTTATTGATGATATTCTTAATATTCAGAAATATTTTAATGAATATAAATTAGAACATATAAATCACTTTAAAATAATAATACATGTGAAAAATGGTTCAAATTTTAAAAAAACCAATTGAAAGATAACTGACGAACTGTTAAGAAATGCAATAATAAACAGCTGGTACGAAAGAGCAGCAATTTACTAATAAATATTCTATTAAGATAAGATAATGAATGAAAAGATTAAATAATACAAAAATATATCAAAATAATCCATTATAAAAAAAGTGAATACCTAGCTGCTTTTAAAATATTAAAAAGAATGAATAAAGATAGATGACAATATATTTGTGAACTAACAGGGAGAGCTATATTAAAGATTAAGTCTCAGAGGTGTAAAACAATATCTTGGTGTTGGTAGGAAACTTATTTCAACTATAAGACAAAAGATAGAACAATTACTGTTAAAAGAGGTTAATTCAAAAAATATGTAGATCGAATTGTTCAATATTTTAAATAAAAAATTGGGCATACACTTAAATCTATGAAGAAAGAAGTGCTCCAGAAAATAATAGAATTATAATGGATAGCTTAAAAAATATTTAAAAATACAAATGTATTGTTGGCAAAGTTATACACTAAATGCCAAATAAATAAAGATCTACCAAATGATTGAAATAATACTATAGTTATATTGCTATTTAAGAAAGATGATAGGAAGTATTAAAAATTATAAACCTGTCAATATTCTACAAGTTCTATACAAAATCTTTATAAAGATAATTACAACTATCTACGAAAAAACTTTTTGATTGCTCCTTGAGTCCATAAAGTAACCAAATAGAATAAATTTTCAATTTCTATTCCATGTTCTCTTGTCATTGCAGCTGTCATTACTATTTGATTATTTATATAGTATAGATCCTGAATGACTTGCTCACCCTGTGCTTCTCACAAACACACAATGGCCATGGTGGTGAGTTTGTTGGCTGTTTAATTTTCTAATTTTAAAATCAAGAAACACCATGGTCTTTTTTCTCAGTTGCATGATAATTCTTAACTAAAATACCAATTGAGTTTACTTAAAGACAGGATGAATGTGTGTATAAAGTTTTTATTAGAAAATCCATGACAAACAAACCTAAATAATGGCTTTTACCTCCAGGAGACAATGTAGTCACCATCCAAGGCAATTATTAGTGATTTAGGGGAGAGAGTGTGCTAAGAAACTCCTGATTGCAGATCCTATCTGCCATTTAACAATTTTTTATCTTAAGAACGGAAGATCGCTTTGAGTGAAGAAAGATGGCAAAAATTGAAAAAAACTGTTTAATATTAAATAGGGCATTATTGGACTTTGTGAAAATATAAGAAAAGGTTAATAGTACTGTACTACAAAGGTACAAATATTTGAAGCACAAATGGAATAGGATTCATTATAAATAAAAAGTGGAAGAACAATATTATAGAAATTAATGTTGTATCAGTTAGAGTGACAAAAATACTATTCAAAATAATGAAAAATGTCAAATACTAATAATTCAGAATTGTTATCATTGTATTTAAAACTATCATGGGGGACCTTAATACTAAAAAGTTGGAAGATGAAAAAGCAGTAGACAAATTTAGTTACAGTAATAGAAATGAAATATAATAAAAATTTGTAGTGATGCAAAAAATAAAAATTATTATAAATTATTTGTTTAAGAAAAATACTAAATGGAAATGAACATGGAAGCATCCAAATAGAGATACAGCAGAATTGGAATATATTTTGATTAATAGAAAATATTCATTTCAATATTGTAATATTCTTTATAAATTTTACTCAGTAAATGAATACCGATTAAGGAGAGATAAGATCCATGTTAATGCAAAACTAGAAAAACAAAAATTATTTAAAAAATATTTAAGGTTGTTATTTATAACCTTCAGAAACATTCCAAAATTTAAATTAAAACTTGCAAATTGTTTTAAACTTTTAATTTATTTTGAAGATGGTTCAGATTGCATCAAAATCAATAGAATAATAGATACAATATAAAACAGCAACAAACATAGATTATACAAAAAAGTTGCAATTAATCAGTGAAATTTGTAAAGAGACAACAATTTATGATGAAAAGAAGAAATATAAAATATATAAAAATGATACATTAAGAAGGATTGAATATTTAGAATTTTGTAAAATGATACAAAAAAAGATTTAATAATAATATAAGAAAAAAATAATTGTATATTGTCAAAAAATGCTATAGAAAAGAATATAGGTCACAAAAATGTAAAATAACATCTTGGTATTGGTATTAAACATAACTACAACTGGAAAAAAAGATGGGATTATACTAAAAAAAGAGATGGCATCATGAAATGTGTAAAAGAGTTCTATCAAGAATTATATAGCAATAAATATTAAGAAAAAATATCTACTATAACTATTATATCTTTTGAATTGCTAAGGATTTTAGATGATGCAGTTGTAACATTTAATTAAAATTATGAACCCCCAAATAATGAAGAAAGGTTAAAAAAACAGAAAAACTATTTACAAAATTATATACTAAATATTTAAATAATAACAATGTACAGTTGATTGTAATAATGCAATATTAATATTAACATTTAAAAAAAGTGATAAAGAAGATATTAAAAACTTCAGACTATCAGTCTTTTATCAGTTCGGTCGAAGTTTTTACCAAGATAATTACTACTCATCTAAAGTGAACTTTAGATTTCAACCAAGCAAAAGCACAAGCTGTATTTAAAAGTAGTTTTACTACAGTGAGTCATATCCAAGTATTCACAGAAGTTATAAAAACGTCCAATAAATATGTTGTCATTATGCTTTAGATTTGTAGATAATGAAAAGGCATTTGATGTTATAAGCATTTAAACATTGGATTATCAAGATATAGACATAGGATAATGTCATATTCTGAAAATAATTTATCAAAATATTACAGCAATAATTAGATTACATAATGATATTAGGAAGATTAATAAAAAGGGTATATGACTAGGTGATTTTATATCTCCAAAACATTTTATTGCAGTTTTGCAAAAAAATATTTTGTGGATTAAAATAGGAAATTAAATAAATAAAAATGAACGAAGATTATTTAAGTCATCTAGATTTTGCAGATGATATAATTGTTTTTTTTTTTGTTTGTTTGTTTTTTTTTTTTTTATTGCAAATAATGATTCAGACTTTTAAATAAAGTTGCAAAAATTATCAGATAATAGTTTTAAAATAGTACTAAAGATAAATGCTAAAAAGTATAATGTTTAATGCATTTTATCAAAATAAGAAAATAACAGTTGATAATAATAAGTTAGAAGTAATTAAAAACTACAAATATATTGATCGGATTATTAATACATATGGAAACAACAGATAAAATTAATCGCGCGGAATTAAACTTGTATGATGTGTTTTTGGTAAAAATAATTTAATATTATAAGAAAATTTGTCTATGGATTTGAAACGAATTTTTTTTTAATGAATATGCTTTAATAATTCTTATTTATGGATCTGAAATTTAGATATTTAACAAATGAGTACTGCAGAGACTTCATAATACTCAAGGAAGTATGGAGAGGTATATGTAAAAAATAACAAGAATGAATTGAAAGTAAAATACATGAGTGACAAAACAAACAGATGATAAACAAATATTATTAAAAGAATTAAGACACTTGAGTTGGATTAAACATATTTCCAGAAGAGCTGATAATAAATGGACACTTTGATTATTAAACTGGATTTTAATAAAGATCTAAAAGAGACCACATGTGAGATGGATAGATAAATTAGGAAGTGCCCTGGGGTGATGAGAAGAAGAGAAGCTAGAGATCAGGAAAAAATGTATTAAATTTCAAGAGACATTCATCTTGCAGTTAATTGATAATGTTTAAAATGATGATGAGTATCCACAACGAATTAAGAATTATTTGCATTTATTTTGTCTCATAAAAACTTTAACTTTTTGTATCATCAGTTATGTATAGAGATCCAACATTAGTTTTTTGTAAAAAAATATTTTATGTTGATAGATACAAGTATATTGACAAATGAATATTAAAAGGATCTGTTATATGATTGTGAATGCAAAAGATCTAAAAAAAAATAGTGTCCTGGATGGTAATGTGAGACATCTATTTTTAACTAATATTTGATAATCAATATTGTATTGTCTGAAGGTTTGTAATGATGGTATATTTTAAAATGTGATATGTTGTATTTCCATCATTTATGAGTGAATGTCAAATGTATAGATAATTTTAAACTTTATTTAAACTTTTCTAAATATAAACAACTTGTTAGTAATAACACACAAATAGACTCCCTCAGGACAGAATTAAAACAACAGCACATAGGAAACCAACACACACTGGCAAGCACTTGGCATATACACCCAATCATTCAAGAAGAACTAAACAAGGAATTGTACTATCACTATGGAGCAGAGCAAAAAAGGTTTGTTCAGAAACCAGTGATTTGGAAAAAGAAAAGTTTCACATAAAATAATTGCTTATGAAGAATAGTTATCCATCAGCAATTATCAGGAAAAGCTTCAATAGACAACAGAAAGAGACACCAAAACAGAAAACAATTATTGGTATGGTAGTGTATCTATACATATCAGGAATGATGGACAAATTAAAAAAATTCTGCAGTTAATATAACATTAGAACTGCTTTCCAAAGCCATACCAAACTTCGAGGAATGCTTACTTCTACTAAACCTAAACTGAAAATGCTGAAGAACAAAAACTGCATCTATGAAATACCATGTGAATGTGGAAGGAAATACATTGGTGAGACATGTAACCCTGTTAAACAGTCATTGAAATAGCATAAACTAATAGTTAAAAGAGAAAAGACAGATGTGTCCACCATAGCAGATCATGTATGTACTAATGACCATATGTTTAATTGGAAAAATACAAAGATATTGGATAAAGAGGAAAAAATGCATAGAAGAAAATTCAAGGAAGCTGCTCATATGACAATGGTAAATAATCCTATAAGTCAACCCAGTGTGGCAATACACAATATACGGAAGCCTCTAATTAATCTTGCTCTTAGGAAAAAAACTAATTAGCCTCATTAAAAAAATTGAAGGACAGGAAGATTTGAACCAACCTTCATATATAAATATATCAAATTTAAGTCTAATTACTAATATGTATTGTCTATTTGTGTATTATTACTAACAAGTTGTTTGTACTTGGAAAAGTTTAAATAAAATTTGAAATTTTCTATACATTCAACATTCACTCATAAATGATGAAAATAGTCCAACATATCCCATCTTTCAATATTGTATTCATTTATAAGTATCTTTATTTAAAAACGTAATGCAATTGATATGATTAAGACAGTGATAGATGTTTACAACAACAATTAAAGGCGTTTTCAATAACTCAAACAAATTTATATTTTATATTTAATTAATTTAACTTGAAAACAAATAATTTTTATAAAAAAATTTAAAGCATTTTTTTTTTTCAAAAACAAAATCACTGGTATCTTTATAAAAATTATAAGTATATCTAATTTGCAGGTACTATTAAATTCTTAATATATTATATAAAAAATAAATAAGTCAATAAAAATAAAAGTAGATATCCTAATTGATTTTGACTGATCAGCCTTGACCAAGCTGACTTAAATATTTAAATTATCTTAAAATTTAACTTGCCTAAGGAAAACCTCAGCCATTTATTGTGATAATTTCTTTGCAAAAGGTAAGTTGAAGAATTAAGTCCACAATAGTAGTATCGTTTGCTATAGCATCGGCAAATATATTATATTTTTTATCACAATTATTTATTTATTTACTCAATTACTTTTTTGGAAAAGAATGATATAGATGTCACTCCATCAAATGCAGATTAAAGTAAATACTTGAGATAACGTAATTTTTTGTTTAAGCACCTGTTTATATTTAAAAATCCTAGATAATTTTCTTGTTTTAGCATAAACTAAAATGTATCATCATTATATAGGAAAAATAGTGGTCAAACTGTTTTTTTTAGGATTAGTTATTTTAATAAAATAAACAGCTTCATTAAATTTTTAGACAATTTTATGATTTATTGCTACTATCAAAAGAAAATTAATGATTTATGCTAAATTTAAAAAACTTTTTAACTTTTTAGATTAAGATTGCTTTTAAATCTATAAAAAAGATGGAAGATCATATTTTATGTTTAAATTAGCAATTGAAAGGTAATTGAATATTAATAATAATAAAAGTTGTGTGTGAATTATATGCTTTTTATATTTTGACATTTTAAAAATAATTTTATAGCGTGAATATAAAAATGATAATTTAGCTGTTCAAAAAAAATATTTTTTTAGAATGGATTTTCAATATATTTTAGTAAAACCAAGAAGTTTTTCCTTTATTACAGCTGTGCAAAAATTGATGGATAGCGTTAAAGAAAAAGGTACTTGTTTTTATGACAAGTATTTTAGTTGCAAAATATAATTGTTCGCATTGATATTATTTTTAAACAAGAGTGAGCTCTATTTTTTAGGAATAACTTAAAATTCAAATAAGCATTAATATATATATATATTGGTTTGTTTATATAAATGTAAGTATTGCTTAGATTTTGAAACTGCCAGCAGAAGTTGATTGTCTATATAGTTCAAAAATTTTGCCTAACTATATATAGCTACATATAATAACATGGATTTAAAACATAAAAAAATTGATTCAACAAAAAAATATCATTTAATAATGAATAAAACTTGTTTCATAAATTAGGCAACATACGGGATTTTCTTTTATTAATTTTTTTATTATACCACTGCAATTTTCACAAACACATTATGTATAAATATATTATTTAATATTTGTAACATTACAAGTTTATCAAAACACTATTACAATAAAGAAAACTAAGACTTTGGCTGCTGTTTATAAGCTACTTCAAACTTGAGATGAATTAAATACTAAATCATTATATGCCAAGAAATATTTTAATTAAGATACAGCAGAAAATGATTCTATTTGTGGTTAATTTATTTCTACATAACTTGAGTTACATTTTACTCCATTGAATAAAAATATATTGATGCAACAAATGATAAGGATTAATAATGCAAATAAAAAAATAAAATCACTATCATTATTTGATTTTCATAATTTCAAACAAAAATTTATTAAACTTTTCAAATCATTCAATATTGATCGTAAACTATATACAGACAGAAATCAATGTAACAAAGTGCATTGGAAAATAATATTGAAACAAATAAAGCACCAAAAATCAATAATTTATAATAAATTAGTAGATCAATGACAAGAGAATAAAAATATTATCTTACTTACAAAAATACTTTTGTTAGTTCCATTTATATTTCAATCTTCCACAAACATCAGAATAATGTATTTTTAGCTAAACTCAGTATTTTAAATAATTGTTGCTCTAAAAGTTGTGCACTAATCTTTTCTGCTTGTTGAAAGCTAATAGTCTGTTTTTATTTACTTCCCAGTAAAAAAAAATATTATTAAAAGTTTTTATTTAAGTTACAATCTTTGTAACTATGTCAGTTTGCTTTTTCAATTAATGAGTTTTATTAAAATTCGAATAAATTTTAAAAATTGATGTTTAATATATTTAAATTCAATATAATTTATTAAAATTTGATATACTTCTTATAAATCACTAGCAACACAATATAACACAAGAGTATTTTAGGTAAGTAGCATACTTTGTAAATCTGGACAACTAAGTCAAGGAAATTTTAAATATTTTGGTATCAAATTTAAGTCATTATATAATTTCAATATGTTATAAACAGTGTTCAAGAAAGAGTTATATATAGATTTTGTTTCAATTGATCACTTGATTTATGTCACAATAAAATTTACAATTGAAGTTTAATAGATTTAAATTCAATATAATTTCTTCAAATTTGAGATATTATATATAAATTACTCTCAATGGAATATGACACTAAAATATTTTAGATTGATGACCTAGTTTCTTATATCTGGATCATTGGGTGGAACAAAATAAAATAATTATATCTAAGCATTAAAATTTAATGCAAAAATATCTCTATTAAATAAAATAGTTTGGATAAGCATTTTTTTAAAAAAATCAACTTTTGCAATGGAAATAGAAAAATGTCAAGTAGTTTTCATAAGAAAAATGTCTTCATATTTTATATTGCTTAATGATTTATTATACACCTAATAATATATACATACTAAATCTTGTACATACATAAGAGATATACATATTAACATTACTGAAGTATTAAAGGATATATATATATATATATATATGAGGGGTGATTCAAAAATAATTGATATTGTTTTCTGTTTTGTGCTCCTGTTAAAAAATATGCTTCTGCTGTTATACACTTTTTCCAGTAACTCTTTGGCATCAATCTGCCAAATAACATTGTCATGTGATATCCTGGTGTCATGTAACAATTTTTTTGTAAAGTGCATTTTACACATTTGTTTTTTTTTATAATGGCTGAAGAGTTTGAATAATGTGAAACTCTATTTTCATTTACAGAAAATAGGCCAAAAAAGGAGTTGTAATGCTTGAAACAGATTATAAACAAGCTGATATTATAAAAACATAAGTTATTGTATGGTTTAATTAAAATGTTAAATTCACCACATCCTTGAAAGTGTGGCAAGTGAAGTTCAATGTCAAAACAATGCTGATTTTTTGACACAAATGGCATTTTTCTCTCAAATTTAGTTATAATGGTCAGGCATTTCATCTGAAAATTCTGAAACATTCACATGATATGGTAACATTTTGGGAAAGACAAGATGCAAGATTCACCCCCAAAAAACTATGATCTCTTAAAGCTTTGAATGTGAAACACTTTTTAATTAAATTCAGCATGACCCACCTTATCTATCAGCCATTTCACTAGATCTCACTTCTGCATTTTTTTTAAAAAATCTCTCAAATGAAAAAAATGTTTCAAGTTTTTTTTTTTTTGCAAACTTAAAAGTGGTGAAAAAGAAATTCTGCAGGCATTAAAAAACATCACCTTGCATATATTTCTGGATTACTTTGAAAAATGATAAACACATTTAGATCACTGTCTTGCATCAAATGCTTAATAATTTGAAAGCTATTAAATTTATAGCACTTAAAATATAAACAATTTTTGTAATAAAATTCTGGTTACTTTTGGTTACCCCTTTATATATATATTGTAACGATCTGGAGAAAGGACTTAATGTGATCTGCATTACAGGGCGCCATCTAGGCATTTGAACCTAAAAAAATTTATAAAGTAGGCAGATACGTAAGTCAAAAAAAAATATTTTTTTTTTTAAATTTTGATTTTGGTCATTAGCCCAAGTCACTAGCTCAGGGAGTAGCAGAGATTTAATAATATAATATCTTATCTAATTATATTTCAATATTAAAAAATAAATAAAATAAGCCACTGCCAGTAATTAACATACAAGAATTTATTTATGCATATATATATATATAAGATTTAACATTATTTTTACTTTTATTTTAGATTTTAATTTACATTTTAAATGTTATACTATTATTAGTTCGCACAGATTTGTTTAAAAATGTTGAGTATAGATCGGTTACATAGATTCCACGGTCAAAAACATTTCAAAATAAACATAAACGATCAAAATACAAAATCATTGATACCATCAATTGCAGAGGGAAATTTATAAGTAACCCAATAGCATTCACCGTAAGATGCTTGCATTAACACCAATAACTTAAAAGACATCTGAATAAATACATTTTGGATACTCACCATAAGGTATCAGTATTTATCGAATGTCTATATATATTTTGATCGAATATGAAAACCAAAAACATAATCAACCGGTAACGAACCCATGCAAGCGTCCATACCCAACTTAAATTTAATGCATCTTTATTTAGAGTGTTGAGTATGAATAGACTACATAGATTTGCATTTGAAAAGCAAATATTCAATCCTTGTTTAACCTTAGGCCAAAGGTTCGCAGTCAAACCAAATTTCAATCCATCTGATATATTGATGTGTTCAATATAATACAAATACGGCAGCACAATTAGGTTAAGAGAAGAAACTGCTTCTCGTCAGATAGGAATATTACATCTATCAGACAAGAAGAGCAATAAAAA
Source organism: Epiperipatus broadwayi (assembly GCA_028023455.1). Classification (NCBI taxonomy): domain Eukaryota; kingdom Metazoa; phylum Onychophora; class Udeonychophora; order Euonychophora; family Peripatidae; genus Epiperipatus; species Epiperipatus broadwayi. The sequence continues at coordinate 845,790 of JAQFVV010006504.1, forward strand.
AAAACTCCATCGAAAGGAACAGCATTCTACGTCTTATAATCCCTTCCATAGGCAAAACGAAAGTGTGTGGCGTATAATAGCGATTCTGCCCATAGCGAATCTCGTACTACATCTACTAATTACACCAATATATCCAATCCATTGACCTAATTCAACTACGAAACGAATAACCTAAGATTACCCTCCCATAATATAACTTTACAAATCTATATAGCCATTCATGCCCGACTTAAGTTTAATATTTATATAACTAGTTTAATAAAAAACAGAAATCATAATAAAACTTAAAGAACAAATAAATAAATAAATGGAAATGATTTTACAAAAGAAATACATTAAATAAAATTATAACAATTAATAAATAATGTTGGTCAGATAGGATTCTATTTCTTAATTATTTTAAATACGGAAAGTTTTTAATTTAATGTTCATTAATTATAAAGTTTTTATGGTTTAAAACAGTTCACCTTTATCTGTTGCTTGCCATTTGAACATGAATTCCCATGCCATCCTAAAAAGATTGGTTGAGTTAGCCATTGTTTTTTATTTATTTATCCAGAGGTCTTTTAGTTTAGTTGGTCCTTAATGTAGAAAAAAAAAAGATGTCATTTCTCTCTCTCTTTTTTTTTTTTAACAAAACTGAAGGGATTGAAGAGTGCGTCTTTTCAATCCCTTCTCCTTCAACTCCACACTAACACATATAGTCACATTGTAATAACTAATTAATTTATTTTCCAACCTTTCCTTTTATAATAATTTTGTGGATTAACTCAACATTACGTCATGATGGTGAAAACCTTTTCGTTGAGGTCTGATTTTCCGATGGATTTCTTTCATTTGCTAAAAGTTTCTATTGTTTTCCTATCTGACCGATGCTTATACATTTAAATGCCCAAAGGTTAGTTTACTAATTAAAATAATCATTTCCATTTTACAAAAGATTAATTAATTTGTTTTCAAACTTAAACATATATTTTTATCTCTAAATCTTTTGTGAAAATTTAGTTTCAAACTACTCTTTTTTTAATAAAGTTTTATTTTAATCATTATTTATCTGTGTGATTTTATATATATACGAGTTTAAGATGATTTTTTAATCTTCAGTTTTTAATTCTTAAAAAAAAATTTTTTATTTGCGAACTTTTTTTTTTTTATGTTTACTAATAAAAAATAATGTAACATACGTATGTGCTCGTTACAATATATATATATATTATAACAGTCAGGGAAATACTGAGCTCTTACCGCATCTGCCATACAAGTGTGCCACCAGGCCATTTGAACCTGCAATATTTATATAGTAGACAGATATGTATTGTTAAAAATCCAACTTTATTTTATTATAATTATATATTGACCATTAACCCTTGCCACTAGCTCAAGGAGTAGCAGAGGTTTAAAATATATTTATTAAAATATATTTTAATAAAGATATAAAAAAAATTAAATCGCTCCCAATACTAATAACACAAAAGATTTTATTTATGTATATATATAACAACAAATTTGAAAAATAATTATTAAAACAATATGCTTTAGATTTCATTATTTTTTTAACTTTAAATTTTAATCTTAGAAGGTTGATCATAGATAGGCTGCGTAGACTATGCACTTAAAAGATTTTTAAAACATTTGATTTTAGGCTAATAGTCTGCAGCCACACCAACACTCACTTCTCGATATATAGAGGCAACTAATGCAATGTGAACATTTAGCATAAAACTACTCTAGCAGGAGTGACTGCAGTGTGATATTGTTTAAAGGACATGATCCTCGTCCAATACAGAAAGGTGCATCTGTCTGGTGAAGGAATCATGTATATAAAATATTAAAGAGAAATGCTACATATGGATGGTAGAGTGGTCTATTTTGTCAACTTATAGTCCCTATCCATAGAGCTAATAGAGGTCAATGTTGTGGGAAGTACTCCACATCCATATCAACACAATGACTACATCTTTGAGGTCATGCATTCAGTGGGCACATTGCACTTTATACTAACACACTTCACATTCCATTGATATAAACATCCATATATTCCTCCACCAGCATTGACACAACTACGAAACAATAGTCTGAAATCAAAACCATTTTAAACTAACATACACTTAAATGAGTGTAAGCAGCCATCTACACCCAACTTATATTTAAGTTAATTTAATAATTTAATTTATTCTTTAAAAAAAATATTTAGTTTCAGGTATTAAACTTATTTTAAAATCACATATGTTTCTAACTTATTTTAAAATCAAATAAAGCATTTGATCTATTTTTAAAATCCAATAATGCACAAATAATGATATGAATTGATTTTATTTTTAAATTTGTTTGCAATCGTAAACTCCTGCCCTGTTACCAACAGACCTTATATTAAAGCATTATAAAAAAATAATACATATTTTAAAAAGATTGTGTTTTGTAAATTTTAGATAAGACTTAAAGTTGCAAAGCTTATAAAAGACAGTTCACATTTGCTCATGTGAGAAAGTCTATACTTCATATTTAAAGAAAAATAAAGTTAGGAGATTCTAAATTAATTAAAGAGAGTTTAGCATTAATGATTTATACTTTCCTTTTTTTCTCTGGGCTCGTTCCTTTGCGACGAAGATCTGAGTTTATGCAAAAGTCATTTCTTGTGGATGATGACGATTTATGAAGACGTTTCCGGTGGTTCGATCCTGGGATACATGGAAATGAACGCTGCCTTCAGCTGGCTAGTTCAAGAGAAGCATAATTAAACAGATTACATTTTGATAACTGCAACAATAACTCAAGTTTCTTTTCTTTTTTAATGATGACAAAAGAATTTAAGAATTCTAATTGTCTAATTAACTATTTCTTTTGAATTTTTCTTTTTATAGTCCTAAAGCATCTTATCTAGGAATCCTCAGAGCCATCTGACATATTTCATATATGTATTTTATTGGTTCTGTGGTTAAGTAGATTTTTTCTCTGTGGTCTGTGTGCATATATATATATATCTTGGGCAGGAAAAATAAGTCTTTTATTTGTATAGTCAAAATAAGAGTCATAGATCACATGACATTATCTCTTAAGCTTGTAACTTATAAACAGTGAGGATTGCCAATTCCTATACAAGCTTTATGATAAATGCTTAGCCAGAACCAGCATTTAAAATATCTCTGTCAGAAACCCCTCCCCAAATCCCTGATCATGGTTTCATGCTTTGGCATTTAGAACTAGTGTCTGAACCTACCCTGACACCTCTCTGAGGAGTGCCAAAGCATGAAACCATGGTCAGGGGTTTGGGGAGAGGTTTTCTGACAGAGATATTTTAAAAGCTGGCTCTAGCTAAGCATTTATCATAAAGTTTTGTTTGTATCTCTTGACTCTTATTTATATTGTAATCTTTATAATATTATTTTGCTTTAAGGACCTGTTTGTAATTAGAACTCTCTTCATTATTTTTAAGATTAAAAAGTTTTTATTATTGTTTTATTTTAAGATTAAAATGTTTGCTTCGATTCTATAAATTCTTTAAGCTTTTTTTTATTTTCAATATTTCAATGATACTTATTAATAAATTAATAACTCATTATTTGTGCATTTTGAATGTCTATGCATTTAACTCATTAGATATCTACAAAAAATATGTAAATGTAACGTATATAAATATCCTGTTACAATATATATATATATATATATCCTGTTACAATATATATATATATATATATATATATATATATATATATAAGCAAGGGAATTGAATTTAGATATTCAAACTTCATACAGCCATTCAATCCAACTTATAGAATTGATAGACATGACCACATGTGAAAAAGATAAATGATCTCCAATATACAAATTTTATACAAAAGCAGCAATCATCAAGTGGTTCAGATTATTCTCTCTCCTACTTATACAAAATCAGTACGCAGTTTATATTAAGATAATAAATCTTCAAACTATATTGGACAAGCTTCAATATTTGCCACTCTTCAGCTATCCATATCAATGTAAATCAAATGATAGTGGTCAAAACCCTTGTTGATGCCAATATTATTGTCATACTCTATTCACATTAAGTCAATTTGGGCCTCTTACACACAGGACTTTAATATGTTCTTTTAATTATAAAGAAGAGGAATGATCAGAATGTAGGTGGAATATATGATATTTAAATACATATATGATATTTATACTAAACTTTATGTAATTAGAAGGAACTTGAACTCAGACTTTCAAACTCTCTATTCATCATCATCAACCATTATCAATCCACTGCAGGATGAAGGTCTCTCCAAGTTCAATCCATCTTCTCTGATCTTTAGAATCTCTTCTCCACATCACCCCTGCACACTTTCTTATTTTATCCACCTATCCACAAGTGGTCTCTTTCTGGGTCTTTTAAAATCTATTGAAATCCAGTTTAAGATTTCAATTGTTCATGTATTATCATTTCTTTTAGCAATATGTCCAGCCTAAATCCACTTTAGTCTTTTAAGTTTTTTAATGAGACCAGTAACACATGTTTGTTCTCATACCTATATATTGTGTTTTCAATCTCTTCTTGTTACTCCCAACATGTATTTTTCTGTACTTTTTTGAGTAGTCTGAAGTCTCCGTATTGCTCTTCTATTAAGTATCCAAGTCTCATATCCATATGTAAAAACTGGTAAAACACATTCATTAAAAACCGTCCTTTTCAAACACATCGGCATATTTTTTTTTAGTACCAAGTTATTTCTACCAAAAGCATTCCAACAAAGTATAATTCTATGATTAATTTTATCCATTATGTTTTCATCTCTATTAATAATCTGACCAAGGTATTTATTACTGTTAACTTCTTCTAACTCATCATAGTCAATCTTTATTTTCATATTTTGAGAAAATCCATTAAACATTACTTTAGTCTTTTTAGTCCTACTTTCCTATTTTCATCTGATAACTCTTGCAACATTTCCTGAACTCTAAAGCATTATATTCAAAAACAATTACATCATATGCAAAATCTAAATGACTTAAATAATTTTCATTTACTTTCATTTCTTTAGCTTTTTATTTTATTCCCACAATACTTCTTGCAGCACTGCTGTAAAAAGTTTTGGAGATATGGAGTTACCATGTCTTACACATGTTTCAATGTTGACTTTCCAAGTATCATTATGTAATCTAATTATTGCTATTGCAGATTTATAAATATTCTTTAAAATATGACCATATCCTGGATCTATATCTTGATGATCCAATGCTTTAATCACTGAAGAAATGTTTATAGAATCAAATGCCTTTTCATAATCTACAAATCCAAAGCATAATGGCAATTCATATTCATTTATCCTTTTTATAACTTCTCTCAATACCTGGATATGATCTACTGTAGTAAAACCACTTTTAAAACCAACTTGTTCTCTTGGTTGGTGGAAATCCAATGTTCTCTGTAGACAATTATCTTGGTAAAAATTTTGTATAAAAATGATAAAAGACTGATAGGTCTGTACTTTCTAATATCTTCTTTATCACCTTTTTTTAAATATTATTAATACTGCACTCTTCCAATCATCTGGTACATCATTATTATTTAGACATTTGGTATATAACTTTGCTAAATAAAAATTTAAATCTCTTCACCTGCTTTTTTTTATATATCAATTACAATTTCATTATTACCTGGAGCTTTTCCTTTATTCATAAATTTAATTACATGTTTCACTTCTTTATTTAAAATTCTGGGCAATTCGGAAGATATAATAGATATAGGAGATACTTGTTCTTTATTACTATATAATTCTTGGTAGAAGTCTCCTCCCCATTTCATGATGTCATCTCTCTTTTTAGTAATAATTCCATCTTTTTTCTTACTGCAAATATAAATTTCCTACCAATACTAAAATGGTGTTTTACACTCTTAAGACTTTTATTCTCTTTACAGCTTTAATTCACAGTTATACTTTCTTATATCATTTTCAACTTTTTTCTGCACCATTTTACAAAATTTGAGATATTCAATCCTTTTTAATGCATCATTTTTGTATATCTTCATATTCCTTCTTTTCTTCATAAATCATTTAGTCTCAGTAGAAATTTTATTGGTCAATTGCTGCTTTTTTCTACAGCTATCTTTGTTGCAGTTTTTAAAAGTGTATCAGTTATTCTCATATTAATTTCATCCAAATCTGAATAATGTTCAAAATCTACTAATATTTGAAACCAATTTGTAAGTTCTAATTTGAATTTATTAGAATGTTTCTGAAGATTAGGAATATCAACTGTAAATATTGTATTTCTTAATAATTGTTGTCTCTCTAGTTTTGCATTAACATGTATCTTACATCTTACTAATCGATGATCTCTTTCTGTGTTAAATTTATTAAGAACAATACAACATTGAAATATGTATTTTTTGTTAGTCAAAATATAATCCAATCTACTGTGCCTTCATTTTTTGGTAAATTACGCTCAAAATTGCTTATATTTTTTGTGTGAATGTAGTCCTTAGAATTCAAAATTGGCAGTAAGCACATTCTAAACACTAAATGTTTATAATGTCTAAAATATAAATGCCATTAAATAGTGATGGCATAAAGTACTGGAGTATGTAGGAAGGGGGGAAGTGGTTTGGATTAATTCTTCATATCATTCAAAAGATGCAAAGTCTGATCAAGCTAAATGAAAAAAAAAAACAAAAAAAACTTCTAATTTCTAAATACTAAAAGATTATAACATCTAAAATACAAAGTATATTATATGCCCATATGAAATAAAGTGGATTATTTTTAAATAGCTTATAATTTCTAAAATATGAATTTAAAGTACATAAAAAGGAAAGAAAAAATAATAATGTAAATGTTGAATGAATATAGAAACAACTACCAAAGCATATTAATTCTATAATTAATAATAAATCATATTTCATTTTAAGATTAATCAAAAGAATAATTTTGTAAAGTAAAGAATATTAATTTTACAATTTAAAAAAATAATAAATCAGATTTTTTTTTACCAAAACAAGTAATATCATGTGCTTAATTTCTCACATGTTGTTATTAGCTTGCAGATAAATAAAAAAAATCTAAATAAGAGATATTTATTCATTAAATTTTTCAAAGATGATATCACTAACTACTGTCAGTGAAAAGGTTAGTGTTTATAATGCCTATTTTATTTTTGAAATAATCAACCAATTACTTTTAATAGAAATTTGTTCATTATTTTAGTTTAAAACAAGTATTGGATTTTACATAAGATAAACCCTAACCTTTTCACTGTCATTAGTAGCATTATCATCTTTAAGAAATTTTATGAATAAATTTCTCTCATTTACATTTTTTTATCCATCTTCCAGCTAATAATGACATGTGAGAAATAAAGCACATGCCATTACTCACTGTGGTAGGATAAAATCTGATTTGTTAATTTTTTATTAATTATAAAATTAATATTCTTTACTTTAGACAATTATTCTTTTGATCAATGTTAAGATAAAATGCAATTTATCATTGATTGTAGAATTAATATATTTAGCAGTTGTTTCTACATTTATTCAATATTAACTGTTATTTAAGCATGTGGCTATTGGTTATTCTCATTTTTAATATTTTGCATATTTAAATCATGTGATTTGATCAAGTATGGTTGTGCAAAATTTGTGCTTTAATTTTTTTAATTATTAATGTTAATTATGAATTTGTAATGAATGGTCATGGCCATGAGGGGATTATTCAATGTCATTTATCTGTTGAATGTTTCAGCAATGGTTTTGGCTGGTCTTTACATTTCAAATGGAGGTGAGTACAAACTAAATCAGTACTGGTGTATATTTATATTTTTTTATAATAATCTTATAACAGGAGTCACCAACCGTTTTGCACATAAGAGCACTTTTTATAATACTGGCCAGGTGGCAGACACCATTTATTTTTTCAACCAGGTGGCGGGCACCATTTATTTTTTCAATGTAAATTTATAGTTGGATATTGTTAATGATACACATAATGTACAAAAAAATATTTATTTCAAAAATAAAATTTTAACATATAATTAACGTTTATAATTTTACGCTGTAAAAGTATAGTATGCCCTACAATATGATTTCAATATAATACAATATTTATAAGAAATTTTAAAAATTAAATTTATTTGTATTAGATGAATAATTTTTTATCATGTTCAGAAAGCAGCGGGCACACGTAAAATGGTCTGTGGGTGCCATGGTGCCAGCAGGCATAGGGTTGGGGACCCCTGTCACATAAAAACATTTAAAAAAAAGTTGGTGTATTGAATTATATATATGTTATTGAAATGTAATTGTCCTATTATGATTTATATTATATTTAAAATTAAAAAAATTGTAAATGTATGAACTATGACAATTTTTCTAAAAGAAAAGCGCCACTAGGGCATAGTAGGAAAAGAATAAAGTTTTAAGTAAATATATTAATTTACATAAACAAATAAAAAGTAGATTATTTCATAATTTAGTATCCATTGATTCTTCTAATAAGCATCTAGTTTAAAAATACAATACTTTGAACATTATGTTATTGACAAGTGCTTATTTTGACATTAATAACAAATAAATCATCGTGCTTATATTATAAAATGAATAAACATTTGTGTCATTATAAAAATCATTAAGATTTTAAATATTCGAGATATCAATTACTTATAAAACGTCTATTACGTCATTTTGTTTCTTGCTTTTCATTATTTCAAACATAGGACTAAACATATTCATACATATCATTAACTTAAAAGAAGGTTTATTGCTTTGAGTACTTTGAAAATTAATTCTGTGAATTTGAAATAATAATTTTGATCATCGACATTATCTACTATATATTTCATTTCATAAATAATAATCAATTTTATGTTTATAAAAATTAAACTTTTTAAAAACCCGGGTAAGAATTGATTGCATTTCTGATTAATATGTTAATTTACAAGTTTATATTTACAGACTTAATAAAATTTGACTTGTCAACATTAACAATATAAACGTTTCTATAGTAACTACTTTTGTTTATTCTCATTTTACTGAAATAAATTATATTAGGATAAGCTAATGTTTCTAGTTAATTTAAATGACATAAATATATAACTATTGGCATTAATGAAAGATAATAAATTATGCATAATTTTCAGATTTATTAATAATATAAGTAGTAATCCAAGTATAAAATATATATTCACGCACACACAAAATAGCGTATCATATAAACCTTTCATAAATAAGTCAAAGATCAAACGAAAAAAAAGTTATTTAAAAAATTGTAGTTCTCTATGAATAAATAATAATAATGATGATGATAAGGAGGAGGAATAAAAATGCTAAAACTTAAACGAATTTTAAAGTAAAAATACAATCGTATACATTTGAATACAAGTATAATAATATGCTTGGAGTTCAGATGGAATTGTAGGAGATTTGAACACAGACTTTCAAGATCCACTCAACTATCCACTCTATCTCATATAATTCTGTGTTTAAATCTTCTATAATACTGTTTATTGAAACAAATAACTCGTTTGCAGGCAGACATGAACTCTTAAAATGGAGAAAACTAAGTGAAACAACAAAGACTTTTTTGAATGTTGTTATTAAGAGTAATATAAACTATTATTAAAATTTATATGATTTATATAAGATGATTTAGAAAAAATTGGCAGCAACATAAAAAATTAAAAAAACAACCGGTTTTATTAAGGAAAATATTACTTAAAAATTGTTCACAAATTTAAAGATATAAAATATCCAATGCAGATGAATATTCAGATAATCAGTTGACATTGTAGCATCAAATTTGGAAAGTAAATATAATAACAATATTCAAAATTGAAAATGTGAAGTGTGCTTCCATGTAAAAAAAAAGCATATGTGCTCCTATTGATGATGTATTTTTTAATAATTTCATAGTCTTTTAACCATTAAAAATGGGTTTTGCAATTTCCAAGATGCCGTAACTAAGTGTACTCTCTTATTTATTGATTATATGACTCATACAATAGTAAAATCCACATTGTGATATAGATTTTAGCGTTGCAAAAAAAATTTATGCATATATATTTTTATTAGTTAATATTAACTTTAATATCAATCATTTGAAATAAATTCATTAATGGTTATTACTAATCTTTTACAAACTCCAATTTTTACTACTCCATATAAACCTTAGATCTCAGTTAAAAACATAATATATTTGTTTTTTTAATTATCTATAACACATATAATAACTCAACTTCATTTCTCATTTTCCATATGTACTATTATTTTAAGGTATATTTAAAATTTTCAGTTTTTATGGAATCATATTAAGAAATCGCTATCTAAATTAATGATTAATAAAGTAAAATAGTTCAATAAAAATTTCTTGTCAAAAATTGTTAACAAATTTAAATATATATTAATTCACATATAAATTTACTTTGTAAATATTTAGGTAATCAACTGATTTTCTAGCACCACATTTGGAGAGTACATATACTAAAAATATTCAAATTTAAAAATAAGACATCTGTATGCAAAAAAACATGGATGTGTGTCTATTTTACTAACAATGTATTCTTAATAACTTCACGGTCTCTTGTTTAATAAATTTGGGTTTGTCAGGGATGAAAAAAGGGTCACCAGTGCCCTTATGCAAAACAGTAAATGGAACCACCCTCCATCAAAAGATGTTTTAGTACTTTATTAAAGATAACAATGAAAAAAATTATTATTACATAATTTAAATAAAGTATATTATATATGTTGACTTTAGATGTATTAGAGGTGATTTGAATGAAGAATATCAGGCTCCATTCAACTATCCCCTCCATTTTATATAACTGATACACATGCCCACATATATGTAAAACGATAAATGATTTTCCAGTATACATATTTTGTGCTGATCCTGCACTCATTGGTTCATTCAGATCATCATCTCCCATATATATATATATATATATATATATATATATATATATATATATATATATATATATATATATATATATATATATCAGTGCTCAGTTTATATTAAGACAGACAATCTTCAAATGTTAATGGACAGGCTTTAATCTATTCCATCCTCCAACTCTTCAACCATCCATATGATGGAATGCTCAAAGCCCTTGTGGAATATTGTTGTCATATCCATGTTCACTTTATCACTATGACACCTCTTACATAGGACCTTAATTGATCCATTTAAATACACAGAAGAGAGATAGACAGAATTTAGGCTGCCTCTGTAATATTTTAAATACAAGTACATTATATAAACTGAACTTTAGGTGCAATTAGACAGGACTTGAACGCAGACTTCCTAGCTTCTCTATGCTATCCACTCTATCATATATAACCAATGCAAGAGTAGGAGAGTAGAGAAGATTGGAGCTTCGGCATTAAACTTTGAAGATTTGCTATCTTAATATAAACTGAGCACTGATTCTATATGTGAGGAAAATGATGATCTGGAACACATGGTGAGTATTAGTACAGCAAAAAAAAATGTATATTGGAGATCATTTATCTTTTTACATGTATGTGGTCATGTGTCTTGGTTTTATAAAATGAAGTGCATAGTTGAAAGAAGCTTGAAAGTCTGTGTTCAAATCGTATCTAATTACATCTAACATTCAGTATACCTAATATATTTGTATTTTAAAATATTATAGTTTCAGTCTGAATTCTGTCCATCCCTCTTCTGTATATTTAAATGGACATATTAAGATCCTATATATGAAGAATTAGAGTGACTTAAAGTCAATATCAGTATGACAGCAATATTGTCATCAACAAGGTCTTAAGGGTTTTGAGCATTTCATCATCTAATTTTCAATATTGTGAATGGTTGAAGTCCTTGAAGGTGGAAAATATTGATGCCTGTTCACTAAAGTTTGAAGACTTATTACTTTAATATAAATGAGCACTGATTGTGTATATATGTAGGAGGTAATATGGACCAACTGATGAGTGCTGCTTCAGCACAAAGGTATATATTGAAGATCATTTATCTTTTTACATGTATGTGGTTACATGTATTGGTTATATAAGATAAAGTGGATAGCCAAATGATATTGAAAGTCTGTGCTTAAATTCCCTCTAATAATTACATAATTATAAATTTACTTTCTGAACTTTTACAGAACTGAATTTAGATACAATATCATCAGCATTTAGAGTATTGCATATGTAATTCTTTATAGCTATCATTGACAAATTTACTAGCTGATTGAATGTTAATAATTTTTTTATGATTTTTAACTTCATAAATAATCTCTCTCCCACTAGCTACACTTGTAGGAAAAATTAATAATATTCTTAATGATATGCTCAAAATTTGGGAATGAAATGACAAAATCTTTTCATGAATATAACTTAGAACATCCAGTGGATTCTTGAATTGAGATAATCCATTTGAAAATAAGTTTTTAAACTGACATAGTTTTTCATACAATTTCTATCCATTTATGCTTTTATTATTATCACTGTTACATAAATTTGTAGATTAAAATATTCTTTTACATTTATTTTAATCTTCATCAATTTTATTTATAGTTGGCAAAAGTAATTAATGATATAAGTATTTATCATAAATTCTTTAATGTACTTACATTAACATTAAATAACAATCTCTCTTCAATACAAATGACATACTTACTAAGACATCAATAGTGAAATTATACTAATATATATATTTTAAATTATATTAACTTCAGAACTTCTTTTTTTTTACTCCAGCTTAGCTTTCCTCTTGTAAGAATTTTGAAGCAACTATATTATATAGTCTACATATTAATAAATAATAAATAAGAACAAATATCCTTTATAATCTAAAGTTCACTTAAAGTCTTTAAGAGTTCCAATTATTTTTATTCTGCTGAAAACTTTTAGAATATTTTTTTTCAAAAAATGATGGAAAGACTAATGAAGTATTATCTTTTGAATCAATCTATTAATATGATAAACTTTTCACAACATGTTGGTTTTTTTAATTTTAAACATGCAAAGTAATTTTTTAAAAAATAAAATTTGCTATTTTTTGCCATTTCTTACTTAAGTGTTTACAGAGTCATTCAATTAATTTTAAAACTGATATAAAACAAATATCCAAATGCAGGTGTTTAAGTAACAATTTTTTAAATATTTGCTTTAAACTGTAGCAGTACCACAAAAAAAGTGAGCATGTCATATATTCAAAATCTAACACATAAATAAAAAAGATCATTATCTTCTCACAATAACTGAGATTTTACTTCAAATTTAAAATAATATACTTTAAAATATTTTTTTATATTTAAATATATCAAAAAAATATACACATTGATAAATGCATTGCCATATTTAATCACTCCATTAAAAATTTGTCATTATTGCTTTGCTTTCATGTATACACTAATATAAATATTGCTTTAACTGATTATATTTTAACTAATTTATCCATATATATATATATATTATGTATTTTATTTATTCATTGTCTTGTGTGTTTTTAAAACAAAACCAAAATTGCTCTAAGAACTTAAAATGCTATGAAAATATGTGGAGACAGCTTGTTTTTTTTTTACATTTTGTTTGATACAATAAATTTAAGATATTATATTTATTATTACTATTTTACAAATATTAAATAACCATCACAATATATATATATTTTTTTATTTTTTATTTTTTTTTCTTTCTGATGAAAACCAGTCCTCTGGTTGAAATATTATATTATTTATTGGATTTATAAGTCTTTATTTTTTTGTTTATATATATATATATATGACAATAGATGGCATTATACCAAAAACACCTTCAAGCGTTTGTTTACATAAATGTCAGAGCGAGTATTTCACTATCTCTAACTTAATTTCCACCTTCAGATCATGATTTCAAGCTACTTGCTATCATCAGTGAAGGACAGGATTAAGAAACTAGATCTAAAACACAAACTCTGAGAGTTTAAGAAACAGTTTCTATTCAGCTTGCAAGTGTGAATGTTTTAGACACATAATGTCTTCAAACTCAGCATAGCATGTCAGATAGCTACATGGGTCTGATATCAGTTCAGCATCACCACATAGTAGAAGCCTCTGCAATATATATCATTGCAAGAAAGACCTCAAAGGTACATTTATGAAAAACAAAAAACACAAGTTAAAAACTTGCATACGCTTGTATTTATGACAGTAGATGGCATTGTATCAAAAACACCTTCAAGCGTTTGTTTACATAAACATCAGAGCGAGTATATCACTATCTCTAATTTAATTTCCACCTTCAGATCATGATTTCAAGCTATTTGCTATCGTCAGTGAAGGACAGGATTAAGAAACTAGATCTAAAACACAAACTCTGAGAGTTTAAGAAACAGTTTCTATTCAGCTTGCAAGCGTGAATGTTTTAGACACATAATGTCTTCAAACTCAGCATAGCATGTCAGATAGCTACATGGGTCTGATATCAGTTCAGCATCACCACATAGTAGAAGCCTCTGCAATATATATCATTGCAAGAAAGACCTCAAAGGTACATTTATGAAAAACAAAAAACACAAGTTAAAAACTTGCATACGCTTGTATTTATGACAATAGATGGTGTTATACCAAAAACACCTTCAAGCGTTTGTTTACATAAACGTCAGAGCAAGTATTTCACTATCTCTAACTTAATTTCCACCTTCAGATCATGATTTCAAGCTATTTGCTATCGTCAGTGATGGACAGGATTAAGAAACTAGATCTAAAACACAAACTCTGAGCGTTTAAGAAACAGTTTCTATTCAGCTTGCAAGCGTGAATCTTTAGACACGTAATGTCTTCAAACTCAGCATAGCATGCCAGATAGCTACATGGGTCTGATATCAGTTCAGCATCACCACATAGTAGAAGCCTCTGCAATATATATCATTGCAAGAAAGACCTCAAAGGTACATTTATGAAAAACAAAAAACACAAGTTAAAAACTTGCATACGCTTGTATTTATATCAATAGATGGCGTTATACCAAAAACACCTTCAAGCATTTGTTTACATAAACATCAGAGCGAGTATTTCACTATCTCTAACTTAATTTCCACCTTCAGATCATTATTTCAAGCTATTTTCTATTGTCAGTGAAGGACAGGATTAAGAAACTAGATCTAAAACACAAACTCTGAGCGTTTAAGAAACAGTGATGCTGAACTCGGTTCAGCACCCATACATTTTGGTGTCTTTGGCTCTTTAACAACCATATCCACCACTATCCTATTAGGCAGGATTGGTGTTAAACCATTAAGCATCACATGATCACTATCTTATACTAGCACATAACTTGTTATAAACAATGCAAAACTCTCCATACAGTATTGCCACCCTGTGCTAACCAGAGTAATCAATGAATGCCAGAAGGCTTGTGCATAAAATCCCTATCTAATACCTACTCATCCAATATCCCCAGACTAGTTTCTGGCTTGTGACCATCAACAGTGAGGTGCTTTGGATCTGAGTTCAGACCCATATAACTATATAAGCTATTGAGCTTAGATTGAAAATATTTTTGTGTTTTCAATTTCATTCGTATAGGTTTGTAGTTAAATAGAGATAAAAGGTGGGTGCTGGAGGGTTGCATTAGATCCTAAGATCTAGGTGCAGTGCTCTCAGATCCAAAAAACCTCACTGACAATGCCCACAAGCCAGAAAGTAGTCTGGGGATATTGGATGAGTAGGCATTAGATAGGGATTTTATGCACAAGACTTCTGGCATTCATTGATTACTCTGTTTAGCACAGGGTGGCAATACTGTATGGAGAGTTTTGATTTGTTTATAAACAGTTATGTGCTAGTATAAGATAGTGATCATGTGATGCTTAATGGTTTAACACCAATCCTGCCTAATAGGATAGTGGTGGCTATGGTTGTTAAAGAGCCAAAGACACCAAAATGTATGGGTGCTGAACTGAGTTCAGACCCATATGACTATATAAGCTATTGAGCTTAGATTGAAAATATTTTTGTGTTTTCAATTTTATTCTCATAGTTTTGTAGTTAAGTAGAGATAAAGGGTGGGTGCTGGAGGGTTGCATTAGATCCTAAGATCTAGGTGTAGTGCTCTCAGATCCAAAGCTTCTCACTGATGATGGCCACAAGCCAGAAACTAGTCTGGGGATATTGGATGAGTAAGCATTAGATAGGGATTTTATCACAAGCCTTCTGGCATTCATTGATTACTCTGGTTAGCACAGGGTGTCAATACTGTATGGAGAGTTCTGCTTTGTTTAAGAATTTATTTAGTTGTCTGTAGTCTTATTGCTAATCACCATACACATTATTATTGTTATTGTGATCAACATATCAGTAGATTATATGTTGAAATCATCATCGACCAATATAGTACTATTAACTATATGTTGTTATATCATAATAATTTGGTTAAGCCCTATAATTTATTAGTACATCTAATGCATCATCACACAATAATCAAAATGTTATTAACCTAGAGTACAAATTATTTTAAGTAATATATTAAAAGATAAACATAATACTGATTTAGTTAAATCAGCAGGGCTATCATTCACTGATCTTGATCACATGGTTTAGAATTATTTAAGAAAAGGAATTTGGTAAGTTATTATGTTTAGTTATTAAAAAGTTATTTCTATTTCTTAAATAGTAAAGTTATAAGAGTTATTTACTTCATAAAGTTTATGTGTAACTGCTAAATATAGTTGTTAATTTGAGTTTATATTGAGAGCTGTTTTGTGCATTCTATTCGGGTAGTGGTAAAATCCCTCTCACTGACCCAAGTATATTTTGTATAATGATTTTGAGTGTTTGAACCCTGAGAAGAATTAGTTGTTAAGTTTCAAGGTAGAATTTGAATTTGCAGTAAATTTGATAGCTGGTTATTTATTATAATTAGACTTGAAAATAGATTACTTTCGCTGTTTTAGGAAAGTCAACCAAACTTTAAGGTGGAAATTACTTCTTTGGATACAAAATGTATAGTTTGTTTTTACTTTATGATAAATGCTCTAGTTGTGTCAAGCTTGAAATCCCTATTTTATTTATCTTATCTTTTTACCATTTAATACGATATTAGTTTATAGTTTAAGATTTCAGTCTCCATCATTAACATTGTTTTCCAATTTTATCTTGATCGTTTTTTTATTTATTAATTCTCATTTGATATTAATTCATTATCATAATTGATTAATCATACATAAACTTTTATTTTTTTATCATCTTCACTATTCATTAACTCTTATTCTATCATTACCTTAATCATTCATTATTCTCAAACATCTTTATTCTTTTCTCTTCAGTCTTAGACTTATCTTATTCTACTATTTAATTATTACTTATTTTCATCATCCATTTAGTCATCTACATCATAATTTACTTATCATTTCATTTAAAAGTTCAATTTCATAATCATTCCAGAGATATAAATTATTAGTTATTTATTAGTTTGCTGAATATCAAATTTAACTCATCACATTTTGTTTGTGGGTATTTTAAGGCTGGTTTGACCAGAAGTTATTATCTTTATTAATCACCTTGTGATCTTCCTTAGATCTATAGTTTCATGCTAGTTTTATTCAATACAGGAATTATTTCATTAGTTTAACCTTTTTGTTTCTTTATGCTTAGATTCTTGATAATGAGAGTACGGTAGGTTACAAAGGGCGGATTTGGTGCCATAAAAATGTGTGGCCAGATTCGTATATATGATTCCAGCTTTCAAAAGGGCATGTCATAAAGATGGATTATAGCGCCAAACATGAGTCTAGATTAGTTGATGATCATAAGAGAAGGTCACAATATATATATGTCATTATTCAAACATGATTAATATGATGAGAAACTTAAGATTACTGGGTATATATATAAATATAAATGGCCGATTACAGTAAGAAACAAAAACATACACAAGATACAGAAAAGAATGTTTGAATCAAAAACAGTACCTAAATTTTGATAGTTCAAAATTTTATTCTACAAAAAAGGGTATTTCTGAATGTGCACTATTTATTGAAATAATTAATCCAACAATTATCTGAAGATCATTTCATTATTCTTCACTTCTAGATTAATCAATAACATAAAATTTGAATATGTATTGAAGTAAATTCTTTTTTATATTTACATATCAGTTACATAAGGACAAAATGATATTGAACTACTGATTCATTTTTAAAGATGTATAAGAATTTATATATAAAAACTTTTTTTTATAAACATGTGGTTTAACAACAAAAATTATATAAGATTGTTTAAAATATTTTACTTTTCTATCCAAAACTTGCATATACTCAAATAATAATAATAACTTTAGACTCACTAGCTTTTAATTATTGTTCAATATTTTTGTAACAACCGCTACAGTTTATTTAAATTTTTACTGTTATCATTTAATTTATTCAGAATAGAAATTGAACTTTTCACTTTTATATAATTTATACATTTCAATATATTATTTATTTCGAATTTGTACACTCATTTTTAATTAAATTATAAATGATATAAATTTATTTATAATAATTTTAATCATGACTATAAAAGAGCTTAATCAGAATAAAAGCATGATATATAAACAAGATACATACTTACTTATATAATAATACATTTTAGATTTTAAAAAAAAAACACTAATTTAAAAAACAACTGATTAACAAATTGCTAAAAAATGATGTAAGTAAATTTCTAAAATTATATATATATATATATTGTAACGGTATATAAATATGCCATTACATTAATTTAAAATAAAATCTTAAAGTTCGCAAATAAAAATAAAATCTATTAAAAAAAACAACTAAACGCTAAAATTAAAATGTTTGTTAAACGTATATATTCGCACAGATTCAAAACTTTAAAAATATTTTTTTTATAAATAAAAAAAAAGTAGTTGAACATATTTTTTTATAAAAAAATACAAGATTTAAATATAAAAATATTGTAATAAAGAAATAACGTAAGTTAAAATAAAAACAGATATTAATTAATTCCTGTAATCTGTAAATGGAAATGATTGTTTATTAATTGAAAATAAGCTAGACTTGGGCTCTTGTGTAATTAAAAAGTCAGATGAAAATTAGATAAGGAATAAAGAATTAGCTTGTCCAATATAGAAGCAGCAAATAAAGGCCCGGACCATAATGAAAAAATGGAACAGTGACATTTTTTTTCATGGAATCCATATGAAGATTATAAAAAGAGAAATATTCAGTTTCCTGACAGTTTTCGAACTTGATTTGGTGAGACAAATGACAAGATGCACTTGTCATTCTCTCCCACTTATTTTAAAAAAATGAACTGACTGTGATTTCAAAATGAACCAGCTAATGCTACCTCTGGAACATCTGAACGGGTTTTCAAATAAAGACTCCGTGGAAATTTACATCAAGAGCAGTGATTCTTCTACTGTAAGCTATTGACATGAACTCTAAAATTTAAAAATAATTAAGAACTTTCGTTCAAGCTTATGAACTTCTATCTGACTTTTAAGTTTAAAATCAATTGGTAATGTTTAATTTTATATGTTTTGCTTTTGATAAAAATCATTTCCATTTTTTTTCTTATTGTATAAATTATTTAAATGCATGAAATTTAAGTTGGGTATAGACATTGCATGGATTCATTAGCGGTTAATTGTGTTGCTGTTTCATATTCGATTGGAATATATAGGTCATTAGTGTCATTGCGGCATCTTATGTTGAATGCTACTGGGATTCTTGTATTCCCTCTGCAATTGATGTTATCAATGACTTTGTATTTTGATCGGTTAAGTTTATTCTGGAACATTTTAACCGTGGAATCTATGCAGCCGATCTATACTCAACACTATAAAACAAATTGTATAAAATTTATCTGTGCGAACATATCTAAATGTTAAATTTAAGTCGGGCATGAATGGTATATAGATTTGTAAAGTTATATATATAGTTTAAGGGAGGGTAATCTTAGGTTATTCATTTCATAGTTGAATTAGCTCAATGGATTGGAATATTTGTGTAATTAGTAGATGTAGTATGAGATCTGCTATGGGCAGGATTGTATATATATATATGCCACAGACCTTCTGTTTGCCTATGGATGGGTTTGTAAGTCGGCAAAGGACCGCAGTCCATTCCTATGGAGTTTTTTGTTTATTGTTCTACTCGCCAACAGATGTAGCATTCCTATTGGTGGAGAGACAATGTCTTCTCTAACTCTACTTACTGTTCAGATGTACATTCCTGACAGTATAGTATTTTGTGTTGTCATATTTTCATGCTACATTGAACACATAAATGTATCGGATGGATTGGCGCCAGTTTGACTGCGAACTTTTGGCCTAAGGTTAAATAAGGGAAAGAATATTTTCTTTTCAAATGCAGATCTATGTAGTCTATTCATACTCAACTCACTAAATAAATATTAAACTCATTGCAATCTTTTTAAATGTAAAATTAAAGATTAATATAAAAATCTACAATGTTAAACTTATTCCTCAAATTTAGAATGATTTTATATGTGCGTAAATAAATATTTTTATGTCTTAATTTCTGGCAGTGGCTTTCATTTATTTATATTTAAGATATAAATTAAAGTTATATTTTATTCTCTGCTTCTCCCTGAGCTAGTGACTTGGGCTAACGATCTAAATATTTAATTGAAGTGGAATCTTAACAGCACATATCTGCCTACTTTATAAATTTTTCTAGGTTCAAATGCCTAGATGGCGCCCTGTAGTGCAGATTGTGGTTAGATTCGATCTTCACTTTCTTTTGGATCATTATAATATATATAATTAAAAGGGACTTGAACTCAGACTAGCAAGCATCCTACAATTATGCACTCCATATTATTGCAACTAATACATATGACCACCCACATGTAAATAAGATTAATGGTCTCTCATATATGTATTTCACACTGAAACAGCAATCATCAGATGGTCCAGATACTCATCTTCCATATATCCAGATACTCATCTTCCATATATATATATATATATATAATTAGCACTCAGTTTATACTAAGATAACAAATCTTTAAACCTTATTGATCAAGCCTCAATACTCTTCATTTTCCAACTCCTCAGCAAGTCATATTATTAAATATCCAATGATGAAACACCCAAAGCCCTTGTTGACACCAATATTACTAATGTACCTAAAAATGACCTTAAGTAACTTTGACCCATTACATATAGGACCTTAATAAGTCTATATGTAAGGGATCAGCAAGTCAGGGGCAACATGGGTATGACAATAATATTAACATCAACAAGGGCTTTGAATGTTCTTTCATCAGATTTTCAATGATATTGATGGCTGAGAAGTTGGTGGGTGAAGAGGATTGAGGCTCAGCCATTAAAGTATAAAGGTTTGCTATTGTAATATGAACTGAGCACTAATTGTATATATGTGTAAAAAATAGTGATCTGGATCAGCTTGGTGAATCTTGGTTCAAAGTGAAATACATATATTGGAGATCATTTATCTTTTCACATATATATAGTCATGTGTATAAGTTGTATAATATGGATTGCATAAAGTCTCTTCGAATTACATTATGTTTAGTGAAGATAATATACTTGTATTTGTATATTAGTAAAAATTAGTCACATGTCACATGACTTATATAGCTTGCATTGCCAATATGTAATATATAAAAATAAATAAATAAGCTTGTTTAGAGCTATTAGCAGGCTCTTTATATATATATATATATATAAATTAAGGCATGGTGTCATTTCCATGTAAATTAACTTAAAATGTATTAACAGTGATGTTGCTTATGAAAATGTCAATCACCATTGAAATTCCCAAGGTTATATGAAATAATCCACATTTTAATTTATTTGGACTATAAATTCAAGAAAAATCTAAATTTAATATATATTATATTTAATGTTTTCACGGTTGTATGATGTAGATAAATTGTTATTTTTGGAAATAAACCATGTATTATTTTGCATTACAATCCGATATTTCAACAGACTAGCAACCGCCATTATCAAGGTTAACTTAAAATATTAACTTAAAATTAATAGATGAAAAAACTGAGGGAAATAAACATTTTGATAAGCCTCCTATTGTGAATGCTGAACTATTTATTTCAAGTTGAATCTCATTTCTCATCTTGCACTGACTCACGTTATTGTTTGAGATCTAACGATTTTTCTTTCAAACATTAACCTTGATAATGGCGGTTGCTAGTCCGTCAAAATATCGTATTGTAATGCAAAATAATACAGGTTTGTTTCCAAAAATAACAATATATCTATATATATATGCATATTTAAATCTCGAAAATTATAAACTTTTCGTAAAATATATTATCATATAAAACTTGTACTATACAAATTTTATATGATTATATGTATATTTAATAAATTTAATTTTGAAAAAAACTTAAAGAATTTATAATTTATAAAATATATTACAAATATTATATCAATGAAACATCTTACAAGATTTTCTGCTTATATTCAACATGCATTTTTAGAAGCATTAATTCATGTAATTAAACTTCACAAGCATTGTAAACTTCTTTATTCAATAGATCCTTAATAAGAATCCTAAAGATCACAGCAACAAATAAGTTTCTGATGAATGCTTTGTATTAAAGAGGAATTTCAAGCTACTTACATCCAAATATTAGCAGTGATTTCTAATTCTTATACTATCAAACTACTAACCTAAAATTAAAAACCAACTTAGTTTTGAATTTGAGCCATTTCAGATTTTTTATTAACTTTATAAATGGCTCTCAAAAATTTAAATGCAAGTAGTCCACAATCTTCTCTGGAATGTGGATTACAGCTTTGATTATCACTATCCATTCATTATACCCAAACATACAGTAATTGACTTTAGAGTAAAGGGAATGAAGTACTAATTTTATAAATATAATGCAAATGTTATGTCTCATAGTGTAGTGTACTGTATGCCAATGAGACCAAATCCAAATCTGCACCTATCTTAAAAATTATTTTAATTAGCAGAAAAATTATTAAGAAAAAAAGGAATATTTTAAAGCAGATTATTTCATAACTTGTAACTTACAAACAATGATTGTTGTTGGATATTATCTAACATTTCTAATAAATATAATTGTCAGGATTGAACTGCTTCATCAAACTTTACCACAAGTGATCTAAATGACATAGTTTCCTTTATTTTTATTGTAAATATGAAAATCTAATTTTTAATCTATTATTACAGTTTTTATATTACATATATTTGCGTTAATTTTTTTTTTTTAAAAAGCTAAGTTCTAACATTTATTTGTAAAAATAACTAGCATTTAAATAGCCCACTGCTGTGGTAAAGTCCCTTCATTAACCTTCAGAAATGAATGTTTTACCAATTTATCAATGATTTAATCACGGTGGATTTACATTTTTTCTTGATTTTATTTTTTAGCTAAAAATGGTTAGATACCTGTACAATATACTATGTATGCTCACGTATTTACTTTTATTAAAACAGACAAAACTCACTATATATTGCCACACACAGCAAGCTAGAGTAATCAATGGATGCTAAAAGTTTTGTGCATAAAATCTCCATCTAGTTCCTATTCATCCAATATCCCCAGACTAGTTTCTGGCTTATGGCCTTCGTCAGTGAGGAGCCTTGGATCTGAGAGCATTGAATCTAGATCTTAGGATCTAATACAACCCTCCAGCAAACACCTTTTATCTCCATTTAACTACAAAACTATGAGTCCTAAACTGAAAACACCTTAGTGTTTTCAATCCAAGCCCATTAGCTTATATAGAAACTAGTCAGGGGATATTGGATGAGTAGGCACTAGATGGGGATTTTATGCACAAGCCTTCTGGCATCCATTAATTACCCTAGCTTGCTGTGTGTGGCAATATATATATATATATATATATATATATATATATATATATATATATATATATATATATATATATAGTGAGTTTTTGCCTGCTTTAACAACAGTTATACACAAGCATAAGAGCTGGTCATGTGATGTTTATTGGCTTAACACCAATCCTGCCTAATAGGATAGTGGTGGCTATGGTTATTAAAGAACCAAAGACACCAAAATGTATGGGTGCTGAACTAGATTCAGATCCATATGACTATATAAGCTAATGGACTTGGATTGAAAACATTAAGGTGTTTTCTGTTTAAAACTCATAGTTTTGTAGTTAAATGGAGATAAAAGGTGGTTGCTGGAGGGTTGCATTAGATCCTAAGATCTAGATGCAGTGCTCTCAGATCCAAGGCTTCTCACTGACGAAAGCCATAAGCCAGAAACTAGTCTGGAGATATTGGATGAGTAGGCATTAGATGGGGATTTTATTCACAAGTCTTCTGGCATCCATTGATTAATTTAGCTTGCTATGTGTGGCAATATATATAGTGAGTTTTGCCTGTTTTAACAACAGTTATACACAAGCATAAGAGCTGGTCATGTGATATTTATATTTACTTTTATATATACATATGACAGCAACAACTTTTATGGGCAAATAATATAATACAGGTTTATATACAGATAAATCCGAAATCTGACTTTATATATATATAACCAAAAATTTTCATCTTAACAGATGGTGTTGTTTAGTTTTTATTTAATTTTGGAACAAAATTGACTCAGTTTGTTTCTATATATATTCTTTTTTATATACAGCCTAAAATTCTTAAATTTGACATTTTTTCATAAAAATAATTGATTTCTCTATGGTATCTTTCAGTTGCGTTATAGTGATTAAAGGTTCAAGATATTAGAACATTTTCCAACTTTAACAGCTGATTTTTTAAATATATATTAAAAACTGTCTTGAAGAACACAATATTAATGATTTATACAGCTTAGCTAAAAAGGACGTTATAAAAACGTGTTTAACGTTAACAAAAAGTTTCACAAACTTGATTAAATAAGAAACAAAATATTTCTCAAATTTTTGTTGTTGATGATGATTATATTTGTCATATTTATTACAAAACAAAAAAATATGTAATAATAATTTAATTTTATTTGTTAATTATTCTGTCTCAATATTAGTAAATTACATAATTTTAACAAAAATAGTTTATAGCCATATGATTTATACATATATAATTTATGTCAAAATAGCCAAAACTTTATTGGCACTTAAAAAAAAGAGGTGTAATATTCTTAATTACTAAAATGTTTGGATAACATAAGAAAAATATGTAAGAATATCTGAGTTTTACAATTCTCAAATAATTGTCATTGTGAAAATTGAAATAGCAAGAACAATTGCAAAACAAAACATTTTCAAAACCATCGAATTAAAATTATCAATTGTCTTATTTTTCAATTGCTATTTTTGTTGCTAAAACAGAGACTCTCAAAAAAATTCTGATGAAATGAAGACAATCATTTGATATTTAATATGTTAAAGAAGTGCTTCTGACTTTTATGCTGACCATAGACTTTTTAGAAAAACCTAAAGCCAACATATATGTATTTTTAACAATAAGGAGACAGATAAATCTCCATATTTTAAAAGCATAGGGAAGAGACTCTACATTCTAGAAAAAGTTATCATTGAAGGGAAAGTGGAAAGTCACATCTCGTCATTTTACAATGCAAAGATTGACCAGATTAGGCATACCATTATTCATGAGATTTATGAAATATTTCATGTGATTCAAACACCTTTTATTTACAGTTGAAATGGTGAATTTAAACAAATAGAAAATTTAACAAGATTAAATTTAGTATAGAAAATTATAATACAATACTTTAGAAAAACACTTTTTATTTTGTTTGAAAAAACTATTTTCATATTTTTATTTATCAAATCGTCACAATTTGATTTACAATAATTAAAACTGTTGCAGTCACCACATTGACATCAAGTATTTTAAATCAGCACATTAATGATTGTTATTACTCATTTATTAAACTAGATATTATCTCTAGTCTAGATATAATTTTAATCCTCACTCCAGTGTTACTATATTTGGCTTTACATCACACATGGAATAATTCAATTTCATATCAACTTTTCAGTGTTTAATATGTTTTAAGATATAGTTAAATTATATATCACTCACTCTTTATCCATGTGTTTCAAGAATGTACAGTGGAGTGGAGATTTTAAGTATATTTTAATTTTATTTATATAAATAATATAATATGATTATATCGTTTTGGGAGAATTAAAAAATAGAAATTTGTTTCATTAAATTTCATTTCACAAAGAAAATGTAAGTGACAATAATTTGTTAAGAGAAGTTTTACTATTAATTAGTGTTACCATATTCACAGAAAATTTACAAAAATAACATATATAAAATTTACAAAAATAACATATACAATAAAAAGATTTATTGAGGTTGTAACCTCAAGCATATGCGTGTAAAATGCGATAGTAGGGACCTCTACAGGTGTTTAACCACAAGCTTATGCTATGGAAGAAAAGATGGAAAAGCTTGTGGTTAAACACCTGTAGAGGTCCCTACTATGGCATTTTACATGCATACGCTTGAGGTTACAGCCTCAGTAAATATTACTTACGTAATCAATGTGCGTTTAATAAATTTATAATAAAGAGATTGTTTTTTTTATTATTTTGTCATTGGATGAATCCTCCAATACTATCAACATATTTGAAATAGAAGAAAAAATAAAAATTTGTAATTAGTTTCTTTTTATTATTAAAATAATATGGTAATTCAAGCATCAAAGTGGATAAGTGGAATATAAAATTCATATTTATTTCATTTAAAATAAACTTTATCAAATCTATCAACTCATAAAAATTCACTATACCATGTGCTTCTTTTTTTAATTAAATATCTTTTATTATTAAATTAATATTTAAGCAAATCTAGTCATCCATTTTCAGATATAACAATAAAAAAATTTAAAAATGATAATAATAAAAATTGTATAATTATATAATTTAACATTATAGTTAGAAACTCAAAACCTTTAAATCTGTGCAATAATCAACACTAACACTAATGATTGTGCTTATGTAAATAAGTGGCAATCCCTCATCAATAGTATAACATTCTTCATTGTTCATTTTAAAACATTTTTTTTAATTAAAGATAAATCAATATCATCGTGCATTTTTATTGGATTTCAGTGTACTTCTCAACATTGTGGTTTACAAACATATAATATTTTCAATACATACTTGAATTGTTTTTTCTACCACATATTCTTGAACCACATGAATAATGACATCCAAAAAAAGTAATTGACCCATAAGATGTTTGTATCATGATGTACCAGCATATAACAGTTAGCCAGTTTTTATTTTTAGCAAAATTTTAAAAACTTAATTATTCAAAGTATTTTGCAATTGTTCTAAAGATGGTTAAAATTTTATTTTTATTAAATATACAAATTATATATCACATTAAAGTTAAATCCAAAGTGAATAATTTGGATTATCTGGTTAGACCCAAAGTATATATGATTGATTGAACAAAAATATTAAATAAATTTATGAGAACATAATAATATGACATCGTTTTCATAACCCCAGAGATCCGTATATAGTTTTATTTTAACATATTTTATTCTCTTTACCTGCTTTTGTGTTTTAATTTTTAAAAAAATAATTTTAGATTATTCAAGCAATAACTTGATAATATATCAAAATTATAAAAGAAGCAACAGTTGAAATGAGGAAGTTATATTGATAAATTATTAATATATTATAAGAATTTAATGTTTTTCACTTTAACATATGATAAAAACTAATTCAAGAAATCATTATTTGCATTATTTTAAGTACATTTTTAACCACAAATGTGAATTTATACAGAGATCAATATTAACAGTCTAGAATTGCACTTTATAGATTTCTGAGAAATATATTATTGCTAAAAAATTTCATTTAAAAAAAAACTATTTTCATAATTGAAAAATATTGGACTATTATGCTTCACATATGAATGTTAGTGTAGCAATTTTTTCTGAATAAATAATATTAGCACATATTTTATCTTTTAATAAATAATTCAAGCATTTTTTCATTCTTTTTAATATCATTGTATAATTATTGTAGATATCTACAATATAACGAATGCAAATAGAATGTCCATTTATATATATATATATAAAATTCCTTGCAGTTTTGTTTTAAATTGATTGTAATATGCGTATGTATAAATTATCTTAGATTAGTAAAGTTCTTAAGTGAATGAAAAAGTTACAGAAGATATTCATTATAATATTTTGAAAGTTATCATGAGGAAATGTATTGTATTGGAATCAGGCAATGATCAAAGATATACAGGGTAAAAATGTGACTCATTTTCAAAAAAATCAAGATAAGAATGCGTGCAGTTCATATTATATTATGATATCTCTCTCAGCAATAATAAAGGTCTCACTTTAACTACTTTTAAGCAGATGACCCTGACTAAAACCAAACTGAATTAAACTGGGACAATTATTTTTAGTCAATAGTAGTTAAATGTCTATTCAATAAATTCTATTGAATGATTAATGAATTGACTAGAGTCATCTGCTTGAGAGGAAAGTGCCTAAACATATTTGTGATGGAAAACAATTCAAGATTCATCATCCTGGTCTTGAATTCTATGTCTTAAACATTGTAAATAATTACAGTAACAATATTGTCTTAAGCATTTTTAAAGATCCAAATAAATATTAAAATTTACTCATTTTGTTATTAATAGTGACATTAATAATATGATGTTATAATGATATATTTAGGCCATCTTGAATATTACTATATAATGTAATGTTCAACTTATGTAGCTCGTTATTGAGAACTCTTCTTTTCTTACTCATGCTTTTTTCATTCTCCCTCTCATTCACTCTCTCATTCTCTCTTCCTTTCAATCACTCTTTCATGCTCTTTTTTACTCTCTTTTTTCACACTCTCTTTCTTTTTCTCTTTTTCTCTCTATCTTCCTCTTTTTTTCTCTTAGTCTCCTATTATAATGTTGAAGGTAGATATAATTGGTTGAGTAATGACAATAGTAAATATTATGCTATCAGCATAATATCATATTTATTTACCAATAAAGCTATATAAGTTTAAGAAGTTATTTAATATATAAAGTGTACTCTGCAGATAAGCATAGGCTTCTGGGATATCTAATACATTTCAGAATGCCAAATATACTGTTTTTACATTCTGTTAATTTTCATTATAGTATAATTAGGTATATACATTCATGGATCCTAGTAATAGCTCATGTCAGTAATATTGAGCTTAAATTTGATAAAGAGCAAGAGATTTCAAAACAAGGAGTTACTTTTTGCTTTGCAATTTATTGATGATAAGGTTATGAACATATTTGGATTTTGTATCATTAACAGGATATCTAAGAAGGCTTCATAAGTGATATTTATGTTTCTATATGACTGCTATAGTAAGAATTTATTATAATTTACTGATAAACTTTGGCTGGATATGAAATTACTGGAAAACATTTATAGTTGCATAAAAATTAGGTAGTTTTTGGAAAATAAAAAATTGTCAAAATATGACACACTTTAAATTGTCATAAAAATTGATTGTTCATGATCATTTCAAACTTTTTGATTTCTAGTTTATATTTACTTATAAGCATTTTATCAAATTATTGGTCTTATAATGTACTGAATATTTTATCAAACCTTCAATATTCTGATGATAACATTAATTGGATAACTATTGTAAGTTAGAAAAATCCATTGCCTCAATTCTTAATTTTAAAAAAAGGTTACAATGGCTTATTAATGTAATTATTATTGGAAGTCATTCCCTAATGTTGTCATCACTATAAAGCAATTCCTTTTACAGATAGTGTGTGTCACATCACATGAATTGCAATAGAGTTTTTAATTGTCTATTGTTACTGTAAATATTTATTTAAATATTGTTGTTTTCTAATGCAATGAAAACAAATAATCAATAATAGTGTTTTTATGTTTAACTTTATTTGATGTTTGTCTTTTTGGTATCTGATTTTTATGCACATGAAGCCTACATTAATCTCAAATGATGAATGGTTTAATTTGTAAATTTTAAATAATTTTCTGAAATTATTTTTTTATTATGGATTAAAAATAATGAATAGCTTTATAGCTCTAAAGTTCATAATAAGTTTGAGCACTTGAAGTGTCAGAGCTG
This sequence comes from Epiperipatus broadwayi, assembly GCA_028023455.1. Taxonomy (NCBI): domain Eukaryota; kingdom Metazoa; phylum Onychophora; class Udeonychophora; order Euonychophora; family Peripatidae; genus Epiperipatus; species Epiperipatus broadwayi. Next base: position 875,818 of record JAQFVV010006504.1, read on the forward strand.
TTATCAATTCAAGTGTCTTCTATCCAGAATCTGACACTTTATGAACTAATTCTAAATAGCCATAAGTCCATAATAATTTATTTCCCAATATAAGTATATTGTAATTTTCCCTTCCTGTTTTTCCAACACATTTCTCTACCTTACCCTACCTTCTCTATTTACCCTCTGCTATACTAGATCAACAATAAACCATTAATTATAACAACAATAAAGTATAAGTTTCTTTATGGGGCTTGAAACTTGCTTAATATTAAAACATAAGATCGACTTTAGGGATGATTACAAGAGAGAGGTTTCAAAATTGAGAAGTATATCAAGTACTCTCCACAATGGCATTGTCATTGTAAAAGCCTCCTACTATCATCATGATATACCCCACAACAAACAATGACTAACATAATATTTTATTTAAATAATGATTTAAACTACTCTTCTATGATTTAAGAATCTCAAAATAAAAATATTTACAAAATTACATTACTTAAAATAATTGATGCTATCCTATGGCTATCTCAGGGATCATAAATATTCTATTCTAAATATAATATAACCATTAGATTGATAATTAAATAATTGAATCACAAGAGGGATTTTACTGGGATCCAACCATTTAATAAAAACATAATATTACAAACCTTGATTAACTTCCTACTGGAAACTTAATCTAGCTATAATAATAAGATATGGAAATGAACAATCATTATCTACTCATTACCTTTCCTTAAATAATTTAATTTACTATTCCTAAGATTTATTCTCATGCTAACAACAATTATTCTGGAATACTTATTTTCTTATAATCAAAGCTTCATGACACCATTATTATCTACCAAGTCTAATTCCATGAAATACATCTTTTAGTTAATTAGTATTCACTCATTGTAATTAACTCCTTTAGAATTACAAACCTTAAAATATAATTGATTAGTAACATGTACTCTGAAATTTTATAATACTTTTAACTTATGATATATATTTCAACTTAAATTACAAAATTAGAATGTGACTCTCAAACATACTAATGACTTTTAATATATGATCTCCCTTTTATAATACTTAATAGTATTTTTCATATGGCTCTTCAAAATTATTTTGCATTTAACAAAAATATGAAGTACCATAAACTTTCTTTAATATAATTATAATTTAAAGCAATTGATAGTTAATGTATTAATTATAAGCTCTTAAGCATAGCTTCTCAAATGAGGCATGTAATTATAATTTAGCATGTATAATTTTATGTAGATAATGTGCTTTATTGATATGTCCTTGTGATGGAAATGACTTTCAGACTCAATAAAATTACTATGATAAAGTTTAAATTAAAATATTCATTTATTTACAACATTAAGAATAAATAACAAACAATTATACATATAAAGTTAAATACTTCATTACCAATAAAAAAAGCATCAAACTGTTTTTCATTGACAGCAAAATATTTGCATTCATTACATGTACATAATGGGTATTATGTAAAACCAACCCTTCCCATAGTTAGTATTTAGTTTTTTTTCTTTTAATTATAAGTTTATTATTATATTTTTTTCATTATGTATGATTTCGTACTAATATGCTATAGTTACATTAATCATGAGACATTTGGTGTCTTTACAACCATTTTCCATATTACCTAATATTTTGTAACTCACAATATATTTATAATTTTGTACTAGTTAAATTATATTTTATTTAAAATTTGATTTAAAATATTCCACTTCCATCTTATTAATAAAGTTATTACTGATGTGGGAAATATAAAAAACAATAAAATACAATATTTATAATGTAATTAAAATGACTACTAAGCAAAGAATTTTTTCCATATCATACAATTCATTTATGACTCCATTCTCACTATCACTTATATTTTATAGTGTTGTTTGATCTCAGTTATTTTTACTCATCTAGTAATTTATTCAAATTACTATTCAAACAAAATATTTATTCTGTACATGGTTTTATCTTCAAGTAAATCCATTAATATTTAGGAAGAAATTATAAAATCCTTTAAATATTTCATCTATCTTTATTTACCTAAAACTTTATCGATGAGAAACTGATTTTATTAAATAGTATATTCAATAATACATCCTAATAAAAAGGATGGAGATTTTTTTTTCTAAATATGAGATGTCATATTTTGGCAGTCAGTCATTATCTTAATGATTCTACCCCCATTTTACCTTAGCTTCTTTCCTGAGCACTTACGGTATATACTATCCTCATTTCTTTGTAGGATGTTTTCCCATATCTTTCCAATAAATATATGGTTATTACACAGATTACTCCCACTTAACTATTCCTCAGTTCTTCAGGATGATATTACACCCTATCCTGGAATTTTAACTCATCTTTTTCAATTGTGTATTTAGCATCTATTACTCTACTAATTCTAGACTAACAACTTAATATAATCTTTTCTATGCAATAATTTTCTAATGATATCTATGATCATGTTACACAACAAATAATCTATTTCAATTATTATTATTATTAATAGGATTTTTTTTCTTTATAACAAATGAGGTCATGATATTGTCTTACATCAACATTCATTCTTTCTTACATTCATTAATACATTATATTTTATAATAAGTTTGTCATTCCTGTCAGATAATTCTATTACCCTTAATTTCTAAAAGTATATATGGTTCAAAATATACAGTTAACATTATGCTCCCCCCCATGCACACATTTACATTGTAACTCTGATTACTTTCTTCCTATATTTAAGCATATCTTTAACACTATATACCAGTTTGCAAGCATAAATTCTTTAAATTGTCACTATAACAAATATCTTGCATTTATATTTCATTTTAAACTAGAGAAATATTAGTGACAAATTTAAAATTACCATCTTATTATTTTTTTTCAAATCCACTTCCAGTTTCTAATTTAATATGACCATTGTTACTCTTTAAATGTGTACCATTCTTCATGAGTTGAGATACTTTCTATTTTTTCTTAATTAAAAGACGTATAGTTAAACAAAATATGAACAAGCACACACGAAATGGAAAAAAATTTAAATTGGATGCATCCTTGCTTCTTAGCTAGTTTGAATGTGCATACACACAGTCTTGCTCTTCAAAATGTACTACAAAACATTTACTAAATATTCTTAAAATCTCACACTATTCTCCCATGCTGCACAAACTTTAAAACATATTCAAATATGTCATCAATAAGTTTACTTTTTTGATTTCTCTCATTTTCCTCGTATTCATTAGTCTTGTAAATTTTTAAACACATATTGGATAATTCATTTAAATTTTTAGCTTATAGTACATATTAATCTCAGTTATCTTTGCTCACCTACCTTTTTTTTTCTACATATATGTTAAATATTTTCTTCAGAATTTTGCAAAAAAGATTATTTATCATGAATCAATTGTTTAATTCAAATTGAAGATTACTTTTTTTTCATACATCCCTCATGACTAATTAACTATTTTTAACATTCTACATAATATTACTATCAACTTTACAAATTTAGTTCTAGATATTTTAAATCTATTTTTCATATTTAATCTATGATCAATAAAAATGCTTAATTTAAAATAAATAAATAAATGCTTCTTATATGAGTGCAGTTACATTTCTTTTTGAAGCAGTATAGTTGTTTTTCCTTTATCATGGTTATCATAAGCACTATTAAAATAACAACTTTGATTTTTCAAACTTCTTGGTGGTATTGTTTTGGATATATGAAGATGAACAAGATTGGCACTTTAGTTACAATGAAGATTAGTTTAAACTTACTTCATGGTGTTAATAATTACTTAAAAATATTTTATAGTCTTCTACTATTTTTTAAAGATATTTTTTTTACTACTTAAGACTTTAAATATTTTTAAGTTTTATAATTGTTTTTTCTGAGAAATAAATTGAGATTGCTATCTGCTTTTAACTTTTCTTGAATCTTTTTTTTCTCCTAGATCGTTTGCTGTATTATTTTTTTTTTTTAAAAAAAAAAAAAACACCAGGATAATGGGATAAGGTGACATCAGAGAAATATTTATTCAACTCTCATTTGTCAACCCCAAATGAACTTGTACAGTTTTTTTAACTTAAATATTTTTTTGTTTCTATTTTTAAAATAATTAAAATCAACAACAAAAAAATATTTTAGAAATGAAATTAATTTAAATAATTACTTGAAAACCAATTCTGATCATCTTTTCAATAAATTGTATTTTTTTTTTTTTTCTAAAAGTGTCATAGCATCGGCCGGGACGCGAACCCGCAACCCGGGCAACTGCCTGCAAGTGCAAGGCAGTCGCGCTGACGTCTCGACCACCAATGCAAGACATAAATTCTATTATTAAGTGAATTTATTCCTAAAGTTTGATAATAAATATTTTTGTTTAAAAGATATTACAATTACAATAATTTTAAAATAAATTTTTATCTTGTAGTAAATAATTGTTCCTTCTTTCATTGACTACAATTTTCTGTTTTTAGCTTTTTAAAGAAGTATTGTATTGAAAATAACGTCAAATTTGCGTTACCTTAAAATTCAATAATCAAGAATCTAAGGACCCAGGTTCGAATCCCATGCACTGTCTCTGGTCAGGCCAGCAACACCTGAAGAAGAGGGTAGAAAATGCCTCTTGAAACATTTTGCATATACTAACCCATTTGCTATGATATTACTAACAGTTGGTGCATATACTAACCTGTTTGCTGTGATATTACTAACAGTTGAATGTATCGGAATATTTAAATAAAATTAAATTTTTCTAAAGACATTCAACACATATATTTTATGATGGAAATAGTCCAATATAAAATACAGCTAGAACATCATCATTACAAAAATTCATAAAAACACTATAAGCAAAGATGTTTATTTAAATTGGCATCTATTGTATTAAGATTATATAGTAGATTATATTATAAATGATTATAAATAGCAACAATCTCTATACAATTCTTTTTTTAAACTTTATATATTAAATCATTTATTACTGTTATATCCAAGTTTACAGCATTACTATTATCTTAATTTAAAATTTCAATTTTTGGAGCTATAATTTAAATTTTATATGCCATTCTTACCATGGATAACCGATCAAAAGATTATATATATTAAACAAAAAACTTTAGAATAAAGTCTACAATATTCAATCCTGAGTAGCATATTATTGTTAAAATTAAAACAATAATATAATTTAAAGAAGATCATGCAACATTAACGTTCTGCTGTAGTGAATTATTTTCCATAATATATTTATATGTTTATAGGTAATAAATGCAAATTATAATGCCCGTTATAAAAAATATTATATGTAATATACAAACAATTTAACGGTAAAAAATAGTATATTTTAAATTCTTTAGAAAAAACTTGTAAATTTTAGGTTTACATTTAATATTAACGAAATAAAAATATTAATGTAAGAAAGAAATCATAAAAAGAGAAGAATTAAAGAAGTGATTTTGATAGATAAATATAAAGATAATGTTATTAATAGGTCCGTTGCAAATACGGCCATACACAGCTTATGGAAATTTACATAACATTAAAATTTGAAATTCCTTTACAGCTGACAAGGATTACTACGTAATTGAAAGCTGAAAGCGCTACTAAGGAATTTAAAATATACTATTTTTTACCATTAAATAGTTTAATACATTGTACAGGCTTAAAACTGCATTTGTATATGTAATATATGCGGGATTCGAACTCAGACTTTCAACATGTGTGTGATCAGATGAGTCAGCAATATGAGATGGCACTGAGAGTAGTGGGTCGTGTGAAAGTCTGAGTTCGAATCTCGCATATATTACATTAAACAGTTTGTATATTATATATAATATGTTTATATGTGTGAAAAAATCGTGTAGTGCGATTATAAGAACGTCCATTTGATATGTTTACAATCTTGGTTCAAATTTTGGTTGAGTAAAAAATTTTAAAAAAATCAACTGACTTTTTTTTTTTTTTACAAATAACCATCCACAGACAATCTAACAAACCGGCTCGTGGTAATTTGATATTATTTTAGCAAAAATTCAAATACGAATGAAAAACTGTATAAATCTTCACCACCAGACAATCAGAAAGCCTAGTGTGTTCTTATTTATCAATGATTCTGTATATGGAGCTATTGGAGAAGAATTGTTCAACAGTGAATATTTTAAACACGGCTTATTTATATATATTATCGAAAAATGAAAATGATTTGCCTATAAATAAATAATACCAAAAAAAGTTATTTAACAAATAATTATGCAATATTTATTGTTAAATAATCTTTTTGTGTGATTTAGATGTATATGTATGTGATCAATCAAATTTTAGATTGATACTTTTCATTTTTTGAATAACTCGAAATATTTCCTAGAGTATAAATTTTCAGACAAATATCTCTCCTTCTACGTATATTTCAAAAATAATCCTCTGTTTGTAAATGAAGCTTGAATCTTTCGCTTCTCCACATCAGAACTATTAGTGCAATTTATATACAAATATCGTGATGGTGTCAAGCGTTTGGTGGCCTAGTGGTTAGCATGGCTGCCTTCCAAGCAGCTGGCCCGAGTTCGCTTCCCGGTCAACGCATTTGACGTATGAAAAAAAATAAAAATATTGTGATGGTGACTTCTTTGATTTTAATAAATGCATTTATTTGCTATCAAATATACACGGCGCATATCATCACAATATATATACGGTTCAAGTGATTAATCGATTTATATTAATAATAACCGGCTAATATTAATAATAATCGAATGAAAAGTTAACATAAATAATTTAGAAGGATTTATCGCATGAACCGGAGATTATTAATAATTCACAACTATCAACAGTAAATATAATATTTTGCAATAGATTCAGTTCGAGGCTAGCTAAGAGCGGAAAAACCATATCAGTAACCGTAAACATTTATCAAAAAAATCAATAAAAAATCATGTCAATCAACTCTTTGGAGGATAAATTTATCAAAAATAAATAAATAAATGGCATAAATATGAATTTAATTCTCTAGGTAACTTTGGTTATAATTTTCTAGGAATTCTTGAATGTGTAAAAACATGTTTTTTGCCGACAGAAAGAAATTTTTTATTGCAATTAATGAAGTTCCAAATATTGAAATAAGTCTAAGAGAGTGTGTTATCATGAATTCATTCCAATATTACAAATGTACGGGCGATTGTAACTCAAATTATTGCAATTCTAAAAAGTTAAAAACCCTTCAAAAGAGAAGCGTAAATAATCGTGTGTGTGTGCTGAAAATCAGATATATTAATCTTTAACTTGGATTAAAGTTTATATCTGTGCTAGAGAATATCTCTAGTTTAATAAATGACTAGTAATAATCATTACGTGTTTATCAAAAAGTTGATATAGTAAAAGTTGGGAGAGGAGTAAATTGACGCTTGAAAATAAAAATGAGACAATTTGCTCTACATAAATACTCTTCATGTAATAAAGATATATATGACAGATGGTAACTTGGGCAAAGTGATGAATGCTAGTTCAGCACGAAATGCGTCTTGGGGGTTACTTGTCTTTTATTGTATCTCTATTTATAGGAATTTTTTTATGAAAATAAAAATATGGAAGTTGTCTATCTATAAAAAAAAAAATCTCTTCGTTATTCCAAGAGCCACAGAAGCTCATCCTACAAAAATAAATAGTTTGTTTATAACTTATATAATAAAGTATACTTACAAGAATTTATTTGTATAATAAATTACGTATGTATATTTTAATAATAATGTAAGAAATATTATAAAACATACTTCTATTAAATTTACCAGGCTTCATTGCTAATTTTTAATATTTACCGGTAGACGCAATTATCGTATGTTAGTAATTATGTGGACCAAAAGATGCGGCTATTATTAATATTAGCCGGTTATTATTAATACTAACAACATATATTACATGAACTGTAACATACATATGTATACATGTGGTATGTAATCTATTAATATAACTCTATTCACTTATCCTCGCTTTGGATGCGGATAATTTATTTTCACATTAAGACATCCACTCTATAACGAATATGTATGTAATAATTGACTATTCCATCTAAATATGTAAACAATCAAATTTTAGATGTTATAATGCGATCTTGAATGAAATCATAAATTATCTTCCAGTATAAAAATTTCCAAACCAATCTGTTTCTGTACACATTTGCTTCAAGTCACAATGAGAATATTTTTATATAAATTAAACTATCGATTCTGATGTAATAATTCGGATATTCATCCTCGTCAATACAATATTGTTTTTGAAACACACACACATATATATATATACAGAGAGAGAGAGAGAGAGAATGATGGTTTGGAAATTTTTTCACTAAGAGAATGTTTACAATAATAGATTTCATTCAAAAAATGCACTATAATATCTGAAATGTAATTGTATACTTGCATTTTAGATTTAACAATCAATTCTGCTTATATAAATGTGACTGTGATCATGGAATTAGTAAGCCTAAAAGGTTGTAATACAAACAATTCACACAGCAAACTCAGCAAGGCATTTTAATGTGCTTATAAATAACCTGTATTTTTTAATATCAATTCTAATTTACAAATTACACAAAATTTTAAATTATCTACAATTTTTGTAATAATTTTTACAGCCTATATTTTCGTATAATAATAAAGAAATAAATTCAATTTTTTTCTAAATTTGAAAGTTTTAGTCCTTTCAAATATTGGCGATTGATTTATCTATCATCTATAAAAACATGATAGTTGGATAAAAATGGATATCTGTTGCCTAATTGATAAATTAGCAATGACATGAGGAAATTGGTACTATTTACAAGTTCCTTAAAATATTTCTAATTTTGACATGAAATGTTGTTGTGAGAGAGTAGTTGATTTGTTTATTCCATATATAGTATTAGGTATTATCAAAGTTATATGTCTAATAGCCAAAATGTATTTATGGAAATTTATTAAAATTACTTGAATTTACATTTTGACTATTCTTTGAAATTGAAAACTAGTTTGAATGTTAAGTTACAAAAATTATCTGTTAAATTAAAGTTTTATCTCTTTCAAATGTTAATTAATAATATACTGGCATCATATGAAAGTATGGTAGTTATATCAAAGTCATTATATTTCATATAACTTGAAAAGTAGCATTGATGTGAGAAAGTAGACATTATAAGTTTGTTTAATTATCTCACTGAGTTTGACTTGTGAATAGTTATTATAATAGTGTATTCAACCCATTTGCTCCATAAATAAGATTATATTATTGCCAAATATAAATGATGAATGATGAGAGAGGCTTTCTATGTCCTATGAATTGAAGCATGAAATTGTAACTGTAACATGCTGTAGAAGCTGATTGTTCAAATGCCCCACAGATTTGAGTGGCAAATTGTAACTGTAAGTATGATGATGAATGAAAACAAAGAAGCTTTATATGCATCATAAATTGAACAAGTCAAATTTTAGCCATATAAATATGGAATAGGATAATTTTAATCCATACTACCACATGATTGGATAAGCCAAAATTTTAATGATGTACAATGGGGTAAATTCAAGCTTATTATTTCTATATTTTAAATTTCTAACTTTAAAACTAACTATTAGAAATATATTAATGAGACCCAATATTACTTGTTAAATATAATACAGAAACAAAGGAGATATTTTAATGAATCTAAATTATACCTTGAATAATAAATAACTATAAATAATTTACTCTAATGGTGTAATCCTTTAACATTCAATAATGTAGATGTGTATTAAAAGTCAAACAAATAACCAAAGTAATATTTCAATATTCTCAGGGTAAAATAAATAAATTGATAAAAATTAAACACTTTTATATGATCTGTAAATGTAGATAAGTGATGAAATACTAAAGAAAAATAAACTAAGTCAATCTTTTAAATAAAATAATTAATTCATATTTTATTTATGCATATATGTGAGAATTACAATAAAACTAAAACAATAACAATAATAACCACATCATACAAGCTTTTTTATTTAAATAGTGAAACCACACCTTGAATTATTAGCAAGTCCAACTTCTTAACAGATTTTAATACGTTTATACAGAATAACATTCCTTTTAAAATCTAATGAAAAAATATGTAAAAGAACGAAAAACTAGTGCACAGTTGTAGATTTTATAGAGTGCCAATAATATTTTTATGGTAATATTTAATTGAATATACAAAAGTTTAATGTGTACATGTTTTTTTTCTAAAAAAATATAAGAGTTCTATGGAAGACGTCTATTAAAGTACTTACATCACAATCATAATTACTGCCAGTCAGCTTTACAAAATGATTGTTTTTAAAAATTTATTTTGATCTAATCTTAGTTAAATGAAAAAAATAAAAATAAAATTTATTGCATGGTGTTATGAGTTTTAATCTCAAATGTTATACATTCATATTAAAACACTGGATGTATTTCATTATATATTTTTGTTTGAATCACTGTTGATAATGTTTAAATTGACTAAATTATAAGGCTTTCCAACTATTGTAAAAAAAAATTATTTAGATTCATTGCAGTATTGATTTAAATATTCACTATTTTGAACCTAAGTGTTATGTCAAACCTCTATATTAGTAAATGAGGCATGAGAAAATTCTCATTAAATATTGTGTTATGCTGGGTTAAAGAATATTTTTAAATATTTATGGTACACTGTTATGAGTCTTAATCTCAAATGTTATATATATAATAAAGCATTGGAGGTATTCTATTATTTTTTAAATTTGTTTTAATTGTTGGCAATATTTAAATTAAGAAACTCTCAGGCTTGCCAACTATTGTAAGAAAATCAGTTTGAAGCATATTTGGATACATTGCATGATTGATTTAAATATTTATTCTTTCTGACCAAAGTGCTTTTAATGAAGCCTTTATATTTATGCATGATGAATGAGAGTATGTAATTGCTTTATTTTTATTGAACATTGGCTTATGCTAGCTTGGAGAGTATTTTGAGATATTCATTGTATTGTGTTATGATTCTTAACCTCAAAGGTTATATAATTAATAACATTTTATTTGTATTATATACATATTTTAAATTTAAAACTGATCAAAGAATGCAAAAACAACAGAATTCCTACAATCAAGGCCACCATGTTGATCACCAAATACCAACAGTGTAACCTTCTGTGAGATGCTAGACTGCAGGAACAAAGGATTGGTTACACAGGCACCATAACACCTATGAATATGAGTTCTCTTATAGACAACATAATAACTAATTATAATTGTTAAAATGCCAGATTCTTTTATCAACTTAAATCTTATCTAAGGTTTCATTTTATTTAATTTAAATGAAAATATAGATTTTTCTTACAAATTTAAATAATTTCATCTCAGGTTCTAAATGTTTATATCTCAGGGTTCAAAATTAAAATGCACTTGGAACAAGAAAAATTATAATGATAATAAAATGGGTCAATTATTCAAGTTACACACTAAACATTTTATATTCTTCTCTTAGCTTTGTCATTAAACATTACTATTTTAAGTAAGCAGAAATATGAATACACAATAATGAATTATTTAAATTCTAAACAACATATGGCTAGCAAATTAAAATGTTTCTAAATATTTTAAAGTTCTTTAAATACACATTTCTACCATTTATAAATATTTTCAAAATGTTATATCTCCTGATACAACTTTCATTAAGTACTAACATGGGATAATGGAACAGGTAGGAAAAATATATTTTATACTACTATCTACATTACAAGTACATTTGCAAATATAAAAAATGAACATAGTATTTTTCTCTCTATAATGCAGGTAAAACGAACAATAAGCAAAGTAAGTAAATAAATTCTATGTGGCCATTAAAAATGTATTCTAAAATAATTAATAATAAAATTTTATTATGTAAGATTTTCTGAGTCATGAAGTTCATAATGTTACAATGGCAACAAAACAGAAACATATTTAATTAATAGCAAAAAATATTTATTTACAGCATATGACAATATTTATACAATAAAATATTTATTTACAATAAGCATCTTTTTTTTTTATTTAACAAACTAACAAAATATTAATAAATTTTACACATAAGTGTCTCTTTCTATAAAACATCACATAAAAATTTACAATCAAGCAATTATCATCACCCAGAAGTTTTCACTTTTATCTAATGCAATCTTTCTTTAAATATTATACATGCAGAGTAAAACAATACACCTTTATGTCTATATTCAGGCTACCACTAAGACATTATATACTTTACAAAGTAAAACTAGGTTTAAAAATTAGTATGGAGACACTTTTTATAAATTTACAAAAATATGAAAAATAATATGCAAAATAGCCACAATAATATAATATTACTAACACCTATGATGGGTGAAACAATTAATATGCTCGATACTCACATTGTACTTTAAATTTAAGTTGTAGAGAGCTAATAATATTTAAATGGTATGTTTGTTATATTAGCTCATTTCACCTACTATGTCACATAATAGTATCTTTTCCCCAGTTCAAACCCTCCCAAGTTTGTGTATATTAACTCAACTTGATTATAAATAGTATATATAAAGGGTATTTGCATGTATGTGTGCATATTATGTATAAATGTATTGTAATAATTATATGTTTATGTTTAAAGCATGTGTATTAAAATAAATTTAAAATGTAGAATTAAAATAAGTTGTGTGTACATTGTTATATGTGTTGAATCACCTACATATATATATACAAAGGAAACTATAATGCAGTAAATTTAAAATCATTTCCACTCTTTTGAATTAATATAGATTTGAATTATTATAAGTTAAAAACTCTTCATTTATTTGCCTTAGCATATAAATTTCAATTTGTGGGGGGGGGGGGGTCACACACATATATAGTAAAATATTTACAAAACTTAAATTTTTTTTTTTTTTAAAAAAAGTTGTAATTCTTAGGTGCAAGTAATTAATAAAACTCATATTGGAATTTGAAATTGTTTTTTTAAAAAAGATAATAAGTTAAGAACAATGCTTGAACCTGACTTGGTTTTAAAATAAAAGTTAAAATTCTTAGAAAGACCAGGGTCAGCAATTTAAAAGAAGTTAAGATTGAACTTCTGTATAGATTTAAAAATACTAAACTAAGAACAATGCTTCAACTAAGAAAGGATGCTAAGTTAACAAAGAAAAAGGCCAAGGGTTTTATTTTTTATAGATTTTAGGGTCCAGATGAAATTATAGCTAATCTTCAAAAATGTTGTAAACATATTTTATAGCTTATAGGAGGAGGGGGTAGACAGAGCCTGTATAAAACTCTCAATTATTGTAATTGAGGTTCAGTCTTTATTATCTATATATAGTAAGTGTTGCTAGTCAAAAGACTTTATTTGAAAATGATGTTTGACAGCTAAAAAAGGCCAGTTGCTGCCTTGTGAGACAGATCTACAACTATGGATAGAGTGTAAACAAGATGTCTGCCCAGAAGAAGGTGAACCAGTGCAGCCAGGAATAGCAGTGCTGATGCCATGGAAAAGACTCGCCAAGAAAGAAATCGGTAATATTCAACTGCAGAGCTCTTTTGACTAAATTTATTAAAGAATATCTAAAACTCTAAGCTAGTTAATCTGTACACCAACTTCTAAATCTTAAAAAATGTTATAATTAAAAGCTAATTTAAATCATTAAAATATCATGTTAAACTTTTAAAATAATACCTGTAAACTTTTCTATTTATTAAATTAAATTCTAAAACTGTAAATGCTTGTTAAATGATAACTTATTCAGTTATTATATTACTATCTAATCTGAGATTATGCCTTTCTTATTTGTTTATATATGTTTATTTTATAGTTTATGCTGTAATGGTCAGAATTCGTATGTCTTGTTAACTAGTTGCACAATCCTTCCACCACATTCGAAGAGCAGAACCACAGGTGGATTCAGAGCCTGCAGTACCAGATTTGAACCTAGTAGATTGACTACACAACATTACTATTGAATTTCAAAAATCTTACATGCTTTCACTTTTCAGCAAAAAACTTTTATTATTGATTACAGTTTTGACTGTACAATGCAGTCTTCATCAGATCTACAAAATTTGAACACACACAAAAATACAACCATTAAAATACATTATTTTATATAAAATTATTAAATTCTATCAAACTTTTAAATTTTTTTAAAAATATTTCCTAATCTTTTCAATTCATATAATATCTTTAACACATTTACCATCCTATTTTATATTCTTTTAAAATCTTTTCTATCCTCTTTCTCTATAACATATACCTATACATATAACTTTAATACATATAACATTTACATTATAAAGTAATTTTAATTACACTACTCCAAAAAAAAATAATCACTATCAATATAATCTTTCTTTATCTTTTATTCTAACTAAATACTTATTTCCATTCGTATTACCTTCTTAATTATTCCATATAAAATCTTCTTATCTTATTTTATTCTTTCAACTTTCTCTATCCTCCATCTTACTCTAGTAATTCAACTTCCTTTTAACCTCTCTTTCATATTCTATCCTACAGCTTCCTCTATTAACTATTTTTATAACTTAATATTTTTTATTATTTCTATCACACCCAAAAAACTTCCTTTTCTCTTATACTATTATTCTTTTTAACCCTCCCTCATTTTTATTAAGATTTGGTTTAATTTTTTTTATAAATATTGCTTCCTTTATTTTCATATCTCTTATTTTATCTGTGTAACTAATCATTCTAATGCTCTCTTTCCCAGTATTATGACCTGTTTTCATAATATACATATATATTGATGACCTTTTATCGTATTTATGCTGTACTAATCTAACATATATAGATTTTTTTGTTTTTCCCACATACTTATTTCTAATTCTTTATCTTTACATATTTTACATTCTATTTCATAAACCCCATTAATATTCCTCTTCTCCTCATTAATATGTTTATTATCTAATATGTCCATCACCTTGTTTCTCTTTCTGTTCACTATTCTATACTTTATAGTATTCTTAAAAGGTTTATTAATTGTTCTAATAATTCTATTTATCCCATTAACTACTCTATTATCATTAGTTTTAAACATTACTATGGGACAACGTACCTACCACCACATTAGCAAACATCTTTCTAGGCCATGGGGGTCAGGGAAATCCCAGAGACTAATTAACTATTTAAAATGGTTGTTACTATTATTCTAATAAATGACCTTTCTATATTTAATTATTTCAATGTGAGACACCATGGCTATAGGATATTAAGGAAGAGTCATACAGATGCAGTTATTACTAAAATACTATATATATTTAATATTAATCTCAAATGTGGTTACATATTTGAGTTCGGTAATTTCTGAAACTCCTTATACAAAATTAAATTATTAATATAACCTTATTTTTTTGGATCTGGCCCTTTGGGTATTTAATGGAAATACAAGGACTCCATGCCTAATATTAATGATATTAGCCATCATGTGAGGTCAATATGTAATGAGATATGCAGCCATGAATATGCTCACCTCAACAATAGATTATATATTCAAAAGTTTTATCTGTGTAACTCATTCTAAGAGTCCTGTTATTGGAGGGCAGATAATGTGGGAGACTTGGGAAGTGTAATCATAAGCATATAATGAAAAGATAAAAACGGATGAAAGGTGTTATTTGTAGAGATGTCAAGTAATAATTAAGTAGCAAATTGGGATATGATGAGCCATTGAGAAATATAAAACTCATGGATGGGCTTTCTTTTGGGGACTTTACAAAACCAGTCATAATCACAGGTTTGAGTGTATGGGAACTTCTTCCACTGTTACTACCCGACCACATGACTGACTCAACTATCCATTGGAGCACTTCCAAATATGCTCTTCTGTATGGGAGCAGAACGATACCCTTGAGCATAGTATCCAGTGATTTCCATGGCTTTAAATGAGAGGATTTGGCATTACTATACTATAACACCTATTGTTTATAGAACATAATAATATTTATATTTAATAATCACTTAAAAATAATAATCCACCCCCAAGGCCCACATTTAGAGTTATTTACTTGCAAGCCCTTAAATAACCAAATTGGTTTGTCAAATATAAGTAAATCAAATATAAACCAATTAATAATAATAATAAAGAGATCAAAATTCTATGTTATGTCTATTGCCAAGTTGAGATATCCATCTACAATAAATTATAGTACAACCACATTAATAACTAATTATGAAGATAGGATGCCTCTCTCTGATCATAACAATTTATTTGAATACAATATAATAAAAAGGGGAGAGTATAGTAATATAAAATGAGAACACATTCAACAAATAAAATATTTACAAATAAGAATAGATAATTTCCAAGCCAGCAGCTTTATCAATATCATATGAATTTATTATAATTATATTAGTGTAATGGTTTTGCACATTTTGGTGTAGATTATGAAACCTAGTATTTAATAAAGCTAATGATCTAGATCAGAAATTATTTAGGCTGAAATCAATTACATCAATAAATAAATAAATAATAAATGGATACCCAAGTTAAAAGGGAAAAATTTGATATTAATTGGACATTTAATAGAGTTACAAATTCTTAATTATTATAGTTTCAACAGAGTTTACATAATAAGAAAGTTGTATATAAATATATAGATTTGAGAAACGAGCTGTAGTTAAAAGGGTCAAAGTTCTTAGCAATTTTGGGTACCAGTTATTTTTGAGTTCAGATGAACATGCATGTTTCTGAGTGATCATTTCTTGTCCATTTGAACATTAAGCAGCAGTTTTTCTTCAACAGTTTATTTCATGTCATTAGTAGCATTTTGATCAGACAGCAGCATATGGATTTAACAATAATTCAGTTTATTTTCAAGCAAGCAGGGTATCCAGCATATTTACCATTCTCCAGAGGAGAACAACATGCCTACTCCATAGCAAGATATAACATAACAGCATAATTTAATAAAAAATAATATTTCAACTATGGTATAAATCAGAAGAGTGAGCCAACAAAACAAACAAAGGAAAGAGAGCCAACAATTATAAAGATCTGACATTATATACTCTTTTTCTTTCTCTTCCCTTATCTTGTGGATCCATCTAACATTAAGTAGTTATTTCCTTTATGGTCCATTAAGTAATATCTGCAATTAATTTAATGCATTAGAAGCACACATTCAGTTTATACTTTCAATCTGAGAAATTTTGCTTAATACTTTCTTTTGTATTTTACTTCTGATTTGATTATAATGCATACGTTTCTTACAACTAATTAAAAAGCTTTTAGGGATTTCTCAGTATTCTATTGTCTCTCCCCACCCACTATGACTTTGCAATTTTACTTAAGCAAGGGAATTTTTATTTTTATACATTTATACATTTAAGAGTTAAAAACCAGATTTTATAATTTACAAATTAAAATGTTATTAATAAAATTGCCCTAAATAATTATTTACACCAAAAAATATTAAATATTATAAATTTAAACAATTTATTTAAAGTGTGTTATTTAATTTAATATTTATCTGATATTGGAGTGTGTGTGTACACACAGCATATTTAATAAGCATTTATATATATATATAATACTGTTATATGCACACAGTCCAATATTGAGGGTTTAGATTTAGGTGAAATGGAGGAGTAGATAGAAGATGATAGAACAACATATAACAGGTGAAACTAAGTTTTGAACTTGAATCTTATTGTTTCAATGCTTTGCCCAGTTCAGAACAGAGACTGATTCTATAAATGAAACTTGGGGGAGAGATGATTAGAAGCTCTCTCATAATTTAGTAATGTCACTCTTTAGCACACACACATAAATCTCCACTCTTAAAACTTAAATACATTCATTAAACTATTATGTTTAGTTTATTATTGTTGTTAAAACCAGGTTTGCACATTAATAAAATAATTGGTTAATAAATGCAAGAATGAGTTATAAAGCATATTATATGTGTAATGCTTAAATCCCAGATATGCTTTAACTTATAGTATAAACTATGCAGATTTGTCAATAAATTAGATTACATTAAGTATCCCTTTAGCATGTTTTAAGAATGCTAATTCAAGAACTGGTGTAGAGTATTTTCACAGACTGAAACTATAGAATTTGCTTATGTTAAGTTAAATATTAATTGATATTGTATTTAGTTTAGTGAAGGTGTCTTTAGAAAGCACATACATGCTTTTAGGTCTTTCTGTATGTTTATTATATGAATGGGTTTCTGGTTTTAATGGCCATTCCATATACTTAGTTCAGATAGCTTTTCTTTAGAATTGGACCACAAGGATCCAGATTGTTTTTATGGGCTGCTCTGATAACCAAACTGAATGTTCTCCTAATTCACAGCAAGATTTACAGTCCTCAGGAATCACAGAGTAAGAAATCCCATGATCAATGGCACAGTCAAGATGCACACATCTCTAGTAATATATAACACCATAGTATCTAAAGTCCTACTACAAAACTCCAGTTCACCCTTCCATAATGTTAAGAATAGTTCAGCATTGATCTGAATCAGTAATCTAGTTGTGTATATATTAATCTGCATAGGGAGCAAATAAATGCTCGATTTGTATTGTTAATATATATAATTATTATTAATTATTTTTAAATATATAGCCATAGCAAAACTCTAGAAAGGGTGTAGTGTAAATAAAGCATGATTGGCCATAGATTATAATATTCAAATTGTTAATTTTATAATAAATAAATTAATAGAATGCATAACGATGAGCTTATGTAATGATTCACTCATCAATATTGTGAGCACCTGTGAATAAAATCAATGCACTTGTTATTTACTGTCTTTGTTAAGTAAATCTGTCTATTTAAACTATATTGAATTATAATATTGTGTAGTATCTTTTTCCAATCTTCTGAAATTCCTCCATATCTCAATAATTTAGTTCATATTTCATTAGAATATGAATATGCATTATCTAATTAACCATATATGTGTGTGTTTGGTTAAATTATTAGTGATTTTGTTATTATTCCCTGAGTCTCATCTTCCACCCTTTACTACTGCCATCAAGCAAATTAAGAAACTCTTAGTGTGGCCTCATATATGTCATCCATACAATAGTAAATCATGGAGCTTTGGTGAAGGAGCTGATGTGCAATTGGATTCAAGGTCTCAACCACTTATCTAGATCAGCCTTGATATATATTGCCAAAAGTCTGGATTTTTTTGTGTGAATGTACAAATATAGCCATTACAATATATTATAAAGATTGACATGTCAGATAATATAACATACTAAAATATGCATTATATTAAATTCCAGGCAATGTGGATAATGAAAAATATGAATAAGCACCTGGTAACTTGATCTGGCAGTGCTAAAAATGAGAAAGCTACACTCTCTCATGAAGAGGCTGAACAATACTAAATCATGAACATGCAGCCAGTAACTATGTGCAGGCAGTGCCAATGAATAAACCACGCTCTCACTCAAGAAGAAGTTGAATGCATGCAAAAGTAATATACTACCGACATAAATTTTCTCAAATGAATACCACTAACCATACAAGACATATATTTGATAATAATAAACAAATAAATAATTAAACATCTTGAACACTCATACAAAAGCATATAATGCATTCATTCAGTCCAACATTCTGTGTATGCTGACAAACTATAATTGCATAATGATAATAACATTTAACTTTGAAAGTTATCTCAATTCTCATATATACCAATGTTCTTAACACTTTTATTCATAACCATTTATATTGAATATGTATTAAAAAAGGCAGTTATACTCTGGGTACAATATTTTATTTAGGCTAAAACACAAATACAAGAACACTAAATAATAAAATAATTCATAAAATAAACTTTTTATTTGATATTTCTTACTCAACTTTGTTCACGCATGCATACCATCATAGATATATTTTACAATATCATAAATAACAGTAGCAATGAAATATCAGGTATAAATTATAACTATGTGATATCAATAATTTTTAATTTGACCAACATATGTAACCATAAAATTAAATATATATACATTTTGTACCACTAGTGAATAGCACTACATGTTTTGTAAAACTTGTATGGAAAAAATAATTAGTTTAAAGTTTTAAAACAAAATTTTAAAGAAATAAAACTACTGCAGAATCAGTTATCAATAAATGATTGGAATAAATTTTGTTAAAAGAAATAAATAAAAGTTTTAAAAAATAGAAATATAATTCATAAAATGTTTTAAGAAGGAGAAGTGTAATTTAGAAAGTTTGAAGAATTTTTTTTTTAGAAATGCAAATTGCCAAATGACAAAGTGCTGTGGCATTCTGTTATAGTAAAGTTTTGCTAATTAAAGACCAAGTAGAGAGGAAAGAAATTTAACTAAGTAAAAGGTTAAAAAATAAAATTCTCTTTCTTTTAATACACTTAAAGAAAAAAATGTGTCTATGTAAAAATGAAATAGAATTAAATGTGAAAAGAAAGCACATAAAACTTAAATCCACTTAAAAGATTGCTCAGCTGATAAATAGAAGAAAGGGAATAATAACTATAAATTGCAGTCAATGGAAATAATTCAAGCTGATATCTTATCCAAAGGCCAGATTAATCTATGCACATATGCAGATTAAAACACAACGGGAATTTAATTAATAAAATTTATAAATTAATTAAACTAGATCAGAGTGATAAGTAGAGAGACAATAAAGAGGAATCATAAAAAAGAACTGAAAATCCATTCATTATTATTTTTGACTCTTGATTCTTGATTCATGATTATTCTTTATTATTTTTGCATATTAATCATTAAGATCAAGACTATTATAACCATATAGTGCCAGCAGGTATATTCATATTGCTACCATGGAAGAGCTGCAGAAAAGAGAAGATGTGAAAAGCCATTAGCATCTCCAGAATGCAAGCAGATGTCTTCACATTTACCTTGAAGAACTATTTAATAGCATGCAGTGCTAGACAGTCCCCAGAGTATGCAGTTAGTCTCCAGTCCCAGTCCTCCAGAACATCAGAAAGCCTTCATCTAGAAGTCATACCCATGTAATAATATGAATAGTCAAGAAATGTCTATATCAGAAATGCAGAAAGTCATCCAGGAGCTAAAAGCACTAATGCAGTTCAAAAATCCAACCAGTTGGTGACTAATGCTATAAAAGAAAGTGAGGAATCATATTCACAGAAATATAAAATGCAAAAATCCTAGGCAATTATGAATTTCCTTATTCCCATTCATGAACTGATTATGTTTGAATAAGAGACTTCGTTAGACTTTGATAGTCATAGTAATCTTTTAGTGCCTCCCATAATTATCATATAAAATAAACCCTAATATGTGTGTGCATATGCAGGTCTATAATTTTCAATTGTATTATTCTTTATTATCATGTATTTTAATAAAAGTATGCTTAAATGAATTTATAATTTTCCTTATTGTAATATTCTTTAATATCATGTTTTAATTAGAAGTATTTTAAATTAAATTGTTTGTTTGCTAGTTATTATTTGGTCAGTTCTCTTTAATAATTATGTAACTAATAGACAGTCTTTTGTTAAGTGTAAGCATTAACATATAATAACCACGTTCTATTCTTTTTACACTTTATATATTAGAAAAGCAAAAATAAAGAAGGAAAGAGGGAATGAAAATATTGTAAGTATTAAGTGGTCTACTATAATTTGTCTTCCAACAAATGAATAAAAGAGCTAGTTAGAGATTAATCAAGCACTAAATTGTTTACCTGTCATCCAGGCATGCTAATTATAACTTATAATTAGCTGGTGCCTGAGGTTTTACCTCAAAACAAATAGAAATGCTTTGGATGGCAATGGTTTGAATTTAGTAGCTGAGTAATTCTATAGCCTAAACATGTGGCTGCAGGTTTTACCTTGTACATCCTAAGAATGGTTATAGGTGTGGTTGGTCTTATACACCAGTATTTTACTTCTCCACTTGAAGGGACAGTGTGTTGTGGTAAAACTGCAACTGGAGAGATTGAGATTTAATAAATTTTTTGGTAGTCTTTTGCTGCCAGGCATGGCCACTTGATGGCATTGTTTATTTGTAAAAACACATAAAAATGTCATTTACATGGCCATACTTATGGCTAATACAACACTTTTGTTGTATTAGCCATTTTAAGCAACTTGATGGCATTGCACAGTAATATTATGGCCTGTTTTGTGCTTCATGATATTTTATGCAAATTTGTACAATTCACAGTTGGCAATCATATCATGTTACAGTGTTTGTATTTGAAGTGGGCATAATTTTTTAAATGTCAAATACATAGTATTTTAATTTCTACTTAAATCAGACAGTCTGAATTATTACAAATTGTCATACTGTCACCATCCTTTTCTACACAATTTAAAATGTGGAAAAGATTGGCAAAGGATAGGTCCAAACATGATTTGGAAGATGTAGTGCAGAAAGTCACATTTTTGTGAATAAATGTATGAGAGAAATAAAATGGCTAAAGAAAACAATCAGCTTTTTAAATTGTCCAGTTGCCAACCACAGATGCTGATGCTGTGGCCTTTTGTACAGAGTAATAATATCTTCTCAAATGACAAGTGATAAGACTGTGGAAAACATGAAACTGTACACATAGAAAAGTATGTGCCAATTCCAATGTCAGTGATGTTTGTGTACTCTAAGGTGTTCCATTCAAAACAAAACTTGGTCCATCTGTTATTATGGTTAAAAATGAAAAAAAAATGTTTTCCAGAAATTAATTAATCAAAATACAACAAAAGTTATTTTTGGTTTAGAAGAACAATAAACAAAAATAACTAAAGCACCCAAAAAAAAAAAAACAAGATTTCATTTAAAAAAGTGTTTTGTTTTTTTTTAAAGGTATGATTTTTTTTTAATTTTGTTTTGAAAAACTGGTAAAATAAAGTAGAACAAGATTTTATTTTTAAAAAAAAGTTAATACAAATATTGAAAATTAAAAATGTTTTTTTTTTTTTTAAATAACATAAAAAAATTAAAGATGTACTATAAAAATAAAGATCTTGGAAATAAGAAAGGTGTGATTGTTTTTATTTTTTGTTTTGAAAAATCAAAAAGAAGTAGAACAAGATTTTATTAAAAAAACAAATTACAAAATAACAAAAAAAAAGATTTGTTTTTATTTTTGTTTGGTTTTATTAATAAAATAAAAGTTTTGGCCAGGTAACATTACATTTTATTGTTTTTTATAAAAATAATGACATCAAGGTCATGCCTGGTTATCAAATAACTACTGTTCCACCTGTGTCAATATATATATATATATGCTAAGTATTTTGTTTTACATTTTAGATTGGGATTTAAGATTTTTAATCTTGTAATAAAAATAATCCTTTTTTATTCACATCTTTTTGTATTGTCTTTAAGAAAATACTGCAATAAAATATTTTCTTCCAACAGATAAAAAATCCATGTAATTAAGAGCAGGAGTTTCTTTAAGTGATGTTCATATTTAAAGCACAAATTTGAGGAAATATGAGCAGATAGAGGATAGTAAGTAATAACAGTTCTTTATAAAATTCCATATTATAAAATTCACACATTTTAATAATAGCAAGTATGACATAAGTTTGAATCATTTCTTTCTTTAAAGTTATATATATATATATATATATATATATATATATATATATATATATATATTTATTTTTTTATATATATATATATATATATATATATGCTTATATTGCTATATATATATATATATATATATATATATATATAAAAGCAATTAAGCAATTTAGAAATATTCTTAATAAATAGGCAGATGACTTCAA
Source organism: Epiperipatus broadwayi (assembly GCA_028023455.1). NCBI lineage: Eukaryota > Metazoa > Onychophora > Udeonychophora > Euonychophora > Peripatidae > Epiperipatus > Epiperipatus broadwayi. The sequence goes on from JAQFVV010006504.1 coordinate 899,561, forward strand.
AATGGATAATCATAACAATTCAATGTTAACTTGTCTATATTAGTAGAAAATTAAATAAATAAAGTTTTTTTTAAAGTATTGAAGAATCTGCTTCTTATAACTTGTCCTTTTTTTTTAAATTATATAATACCATTCCAAATCATTGCAACTTATATTCTAAATGCAATCAATGCTTCTATAATAATTCATTATTATTATATTTTTAATTTGACACAAATATAATGACTTATACATATTTCTAAAGCCAATTAAGAGGGATTGTTTTTCATAAAATTATTCATCAATTATTCATCTTTAGGTCAGAGTTTTATCAAACATAAAATGCTGAAAGTAATTACTACAGCCAATGTTCAAATTAATTAATATTCTAGAATAATGGTAAAATAAACATGTACTTCCAATGGTTGGTTAGTGTCCATTGAGTTCCTTTAAAAATTAATAGGATTTATGGTGTCTTTTGATGATTTTCACCTTGATAAACTGGTCAAACATATACCTTAAAATATTACTGCGATGAACAACTTTTAATTCTTTTATTCAAACAATTAAAATGATGAAAAAATTCAATTAAAAACTTTTAAACTGATGTAAATAAATGAAACAAAATCCAATCAATAAAATCAATAATTTAACATAAGCTCAGAAATCATTTTAAAATAATTTTAATAATAATTTCACCACACTAATAATTACTTCCTGATTTTTTCCTTTTTATATCAAAACATGTGTGTGTTTCTCTGCAGTTCCTATCAGATGCCCTAGTTTAATCAATCTCATTTAAATATGAGGTTGGATATCTAAATTGCTAATATAGTTTAAACTCATAATTAATTATTTTGCCTGGAACTTTGTAATCAAGACTATTTATTCACAGGTTATCTAGACTGATAATGAGTTTTATTACTTGCAATATAATTATTAAATAAATGATTTCTAATAAAATTAATTACTTTTTTAATTAAACATTGTTTACTCAAAATACACTATATTTTATTTCAAGGGTTCTTTTTAAATCACATTTATTTAAAAGTACTTATTTTAAAAAAAATATAACCTTTAATAATTATCTTTGAAACATTCCATTCATGCAAACATATGCACCAATACTCACACATATATAATAGATATAACCATTATTCTAAAGGAAATAAAGTTAACTTTTTACCTATTTAAAACTTATTTAATTTAAAACTTACTTAAATTGAAATTTATCCCAATTAATTATTTAAAAAAATTCTAAGCTTCCCGCAATTCATTGATTTTTTACTATTGCTGCCTATCTGTTTATTAAGTTATATTTACATTTACATATTAACATAGCTTCCTTTTTTTTTTATTGTTTCTTTCAATTTGTAATATTTTTACATCATTATAATCCAAATTAAAACCATATATACATAATGTATTATGATCATAAAAAACCAATGTTGAAACGTTATCATTTCCATTCAAATTTTGTTTGGTTTTTTTAACTGTTTTTAATAACTGCAAAGGCTCTTTTATTCTTTTCTCCAGTATACATATTGATGCATCTACATATCCACTGCCACTTTTACATCCCTATTTATATATGCTGCAATTGTGATTTAAGAATGAGGTTTTTGCTTTTGAATTATTTATTATTTTGTGTAATCCAGAAGCTGCATAACATCCAATATCACATATATCTTTATAATTTTCCCTTATAAAATTTGCTTGTGTGTTTGCAATATATGGCATTGATATCCATATCTTTTGTTTATTATTAATAGAATCCACTTTATTATTAATATTTTTATTTTTATATTTCCTATTAAAATTGTTGATAGTATATCCAACATTTAACAATTCATTTGCATAAATTTCAATATTTTTTTCTTTATCCAATGTATCCTTACAAAGACTGTTGTTTCTAAATAAAATGGATCTCACAATTGCTGTTTTATGTGATATTGGCACACTTGAGTTATATGGAATGTAACCTCTTTTTTCTATTGGCTTAATCATCATACAATAATCTAGCTTACAACTCAAATATGCAATTTTGTAATTACAACATAAAAAGAAATTATTTTGAAAAAGATTTATCAAAAGGATATTACTATATATTACAGATATGTGGATAATGTGTTTGCATGTGGTAAGCCACATATAATTAAAGAATTGTTTAAACAACTAAATAGTTAGATGGTATAAAATGGATTAAAGTGGATAAAAACTCAATGGGTGTCCAGTTTCTTGATTTTAAAATAACAAGAAATAGTTATAAGCTAGATTACTGTATGATTATTAAGCCAATAGAAAAAAGAGGTTACATTCCATATAACTCAAGTGTGCCAATATTGCATAAAACAGCAGGTTTGAAGTCCTTTTTGTTTAGAAACAACAATCTTTGTAAGTATACATCAGATAAAACCTAAAATATCATAATTTATGTGAATAAATTGTTAAATGTTGAATATGATTATCATTTTGTGTATAATAATATTTAAAAATTTAATAAGAAATTAATAAATAATAATAATAATAATAATAATAATAATAATAATAATAATAATAATAATAATAATAATAATAATAATAATAATAATAATGTGTTTTCTAATAATAATAAACAAAAGATATGGATATTAATGCCACATATTTCAAAGAAACAAATGAATTTTATAAAGGAAATATATAAAGATATATGTGACATTGCATTTTATGTACCTATTGGATTAAACAAAATAATGAATAATTCAAAAGCTAAAACTTCATTTTTAAATGAAAATTGCATTATATGTAAATGAAGGTGTATCTGTGGCAGTGTATATATAGGGAAATCAAGTTGTACACTGGAGAAAAAAACAAAAGACCACTTGCAGTTATTAAAAAGAGTTCAAAAAACCAAACAAAATATCAGTTTTTTTATGAGATTATTTACATATGATTTTAATTTGAATTATAATAATGTGAAAATATTACTAATTGAAAGAAACAATAATAGAAGGAAATGATATAAAGCTATGTTAATATATAAATGTAAGCATGACTTAATAAACAGACAGGCAGCAAAAGTAAAAATCAATGAATTGTGGGAAGGTTGGACTTTTAAAGTGATAGTTGGCAAAGACTAAGAAGCTAGTTGAAAATGATCCTAGATGGATAAAAAAATTTAAAGTTACACTTTATATATATTTATGTTACTGCATTGATTAATAATTAATTACAATATTATACATATGGAAATATTTAATGTGTAGAGTTATCTGTTTATAGTTATTTAATTAGAAAGCACTTAATTTAGAACAGTATATAATGTAAACCAGCTACCCCAGACCAAGTGTTAATGTAAAACTGATAGGTTTGATTACATTCAAAAGAAGGGCCTCAAAAAGTATGATCCTCTTTTAAACATGACTGGCTGTAATATAAAAACAGAGACTGCAGTTTATATTTATAGGTGTAAAAAATCAAAATATAACACACATTTTAAATTTCTTACCAGTTATAATAAATGTCTCCACTGGTAAGTTATAAACAATATTTTTAATGGATGTTTTAAATGGATTATCCGATTATAATTATTTAATTTAGAAAGCGTTTAACTTAGAACAGTAGTTAATAAAAACCAACTGCTCCAGACCATTTGTTAAGGCAAAAAATTTGTAAAGTTTTTTATACCTTGATTTCTTACACCTATAAAGGTAAACTGCAGTACTTTATTTTCTATATTGTATCTAAAGTAGTATTTTTATAAAGTTCTATTTTCTTTCAGTGTCTTCCTTTTGAATGCAATCAAGCCTGTGAGTTTTACTTTAACACTTTGGACAGGGCAATTGGTTTTCATTAACTACTTTTTTAAGTTAAGTGATTTCTAATTAAATAATTTTAAATGGAATAATTCCACACATTAAATATTTTCATCTAAAACATCCAACAAAAATATTGTATTACTATATATATATATAAATTATTATTTTTGGTACTAAACCGTGCATTATTTTGCATTACAAACCAATATTTCAACAAACTAGCATCTGCCATTGTCAAAGTTGACTTTTGAAAGAAAAATCTTTAGATCTTAAACAGTAATGTGACTAAGTACAAGATGAGAAATGAGATTCAACTTGAAGTAGTTCAGCATTCACAATATGAGGCTTATCAAAATGGTATTTCCCTCAGCTTTTTCATCTATTAATTTTAAATTAATATTAGAAGACAGAGATAAAATGAGAGGTTTCCCCATAGTTGGAATATGTTGTGCTTTGTCAGTCCTATTTAAACCAGTAGGTCTCTTTAATATTTGAATTGAATTAATCATAAGTCAACAGTTCCAAGATAAAGACGTTTCAAACGACCTAAGTGGATAGTAGATACCTCAACTACATATTACCATCAGGAGGCTGATATCAAAGAGGAATCAGTGGAGTCAGTAATACCAAATGAATAAATATTGAAAAAGAAACTTGCAGATTAATGTTCAAGTGAGAATTAGTAATTTAAAAATAAATACCTTGCTGAGAACCTAGATTACTTTATCCAGAGAGATGGAGCCAACTGGGAGTCCTGGCACATCTGAATGGAAGATAAACCAGAGAAATACATCCAAAACTGACCATGTAAGAAGTTATGACTTCAATATCTGCAATGCCACATGTCTCAATTCACTGTGAGAATGTAAATATCAGAGGAATAGCAAAATCATGAAAAGAGTCTACTATGATTCAAATTTATGATTGCCTATGAATAAGTCCAAACAGTGACCAGTCTAGGTCTATACTGCAAACATATTATCATCTTAACAATGATTCTGAAAACAGTAACCAAGCTAATTGAAGAAAATTTGCATGTCATAATCAGTATGTCATATATACATATACTCAACCATAGTATGTGCTTTAAAAGACATATTTTTGTAGTTATTATCAAGGAAATTTGCATGTCATAATCAGTATGTGCTACATACATATGCTCAATCATAGTGTGTGTTTAAAAGTTAAACAACAGTACTTCCAAACACAAGAACCCAAGTAATTGGTAATATGAAACCAAAATCGTATTAATAATTATTGACATTTTCATTTTAATTTATCCTCTTTTCTCTCTCCTCAAATATCAAAAAAGATATTAATGATTAGGGATCTTGTTATCACTAAATATTATATTATTATTATGCTATTTATTTATTTTTATATTTTTCATTTTAATTGTTTTATCAATAATATTATATATTGATTTATACACATATCTGTCGGTGTAGCTTGACATACTTAATTTTAAATTAGATGTTCATTTTTTGATTGAAATATTTATGTAAAGATTTTATGATGGGAGGGATTGTGTGTGTGCATAAATGTATGTCAATGGTGGACTGTCCTAAAATAAAGTGATAAAGGGGTATGAAATAATAATAATAACCAAGTGATAGATTATTTTATTTAGTATTGATTCAGTGAGTGCAGAAATTAGACAGAGCTATGGATGGATACAAATTAATCATGGGATATGTACATTATAATATTGTTGACAAGATGTGGTATAAATATGCATTTTAATTTTGTTTATTAATTATATGAATGTACAAAGGGACCAAATTATTTAGGCTAGATGAAATAATATTTAAATATCATAATTAAAATATGTGTGATATTTTTTTTCTCTTATTGTTATTAATTATTAAATGTTCATTAAATTCTATGAGCAGTTCTATTTTTATTGTTTTATGATGGAAACTGAATCAGATGTTGAAAATAAACCATTTATATATTTATTTACGAATCACAAAACTCCTTTTGAATGTTGCTCATAAGTCATCATCAGGTAAAGATACATTATGAATCCCAGTAAAAAGGTGAAAAGGTAATTTTAGTCATTATATATACATATATATATATATATATATATATATATATATATATATATATATATATATATATATATATATATATGCAACAGTCTTAGTGGATGAATATGTATTTAGGGTCTAGTTCTCTTTCGTTCATATGAAGGAGGATGGGAGGGATATTATCACCAGAAATTATTTATATAGCAGGATAAATATTGACAGAATAACAATGCAAGTGATTTGTTTTGTTTTATCTCTGAGTTAGGGGTTGACCTTCCATCGATAAGTCAAGTGACTCTAACACCCGTAAGATGATTGTATAGAGATAGGGTACAGTAGGATGTCCCATGGAATGAATATTAATCATCCCATTTTGAATAATAGAACGCAAACAGTACTAGGCCAGGGATTTGTGTATGGACACTAAAGGTCTCTATATTCAAATGAATGAAATCTTTTTGATATATATATGTGCGTGTGTGTGTGTTTAAATAAATGTGTAATTTCTTATATGTTTACATATGTCAGCTGAGTTAGTTTATTTTTTAATCAAACATTGTCATAAGCTGAATTAGTGTTATTTAAAATTATATATATGGAAGAAAATGAGAGAAAGATGTATTTTGTTGCCTTTAATTTAATACTCACAAAAAAGCTTTAAAACAAATCAATAACGCATTTAATAATGATAATAACCTACTAAAAATCATAAATATTTAAATCTTTAAATATTTTAGAAGATATTTTACAATAAATTTTAAAAATTGGTTTATAACTGATTGTAACAGTTGAAAAATTTTCTAGCAGTTGCTATAGAAATGAATAAAAAATTTAAAAAATTCCAAATAAGTTATTAGCAAAACCATTTACATAAATAATATTTTAACCATTTTTTCTAAGTATTTATTATAAAAATAAATATTCCTCGGACTGTCATCATCATTATTAGACATCAGACAACTTAATCCATTACACATCATATTTCCTGACAGAAAAACTGGAGAAGTAAAATAAAATGTTCTAAATAGTTTAATGCATTATAAATTCATTCGCATCTCTTCATAAATGCTTATTATATTTAGAATAACAGATGCTTACTTTCTGATAAATTGATTACAGACTTGTGTATGTGGCAAAAGGTTTTATTATTTACCTTTTTTTATTTTGCTGTTAAAATAACCAGATATCTATTTACAAACTATGAACCAGCAATTGAAAAAAAAAAAATTAAACTTATATGGAAAATATTCTAGTTGTCTAAAAAAACTTTTTTTTCAAATTTGAACCATGAAGCATGACTACAATAGACTAACGTGTTATTCATATTTAAAACGAAAAGTCGAAATGAGCACAGACAAAATGCACATATATAATTACTTGGAAATAAATATAAAATATTATTATTAATCAGTTGTTTGATTAAATGTTGCGCCATAAAAGAGCACTCTATTAAATAAAATGAATGTTAAGTGAGAAATTGTATGGTAGAAAAGAACAAAAATGTAAAAATTCCGTTATATATTTTTTTTTTTTGCTTTATGAAAGGATTATCTTGTTTATAAATTTATGTTTTAAGATTTATAAGTTAATAAATAAGAATTATTTTAATGAGTTGTAATTAGGTGATTAGGTTTTGAGAAACAGCTGGCCAATAAAATTAAATTCTTTAAGAATGAGAAAAGTATTTAGACGGTAATTTTAGAAAAAATACAGATCGACTTTTGAAAAAAAGCAGTTGCCAATTAAATGCACACCCGTGAAAACATTGACAAATAGCTAGCAAAGAAAATAGAAGTAACGAATAAAAATAGGCAATATTGCTGCACAATATCATAATGTTATGGAAAAACTAGTATCATTGAAAATTTAAGAGCGGGGCCTTACACTACACAAGCTACTGATTTTTCAGAATGTCAGCGTGCCTTGATACTCGCTTAAATGAAAATTTTTTAAAAGCCTTCCTAACAAAAGTCTATTTTGAACCTTCGATCAAATTAGTATAAAAAAACTTTTTTTCATGTGTCAAAGCATCAGCCGGGAAGCGAACCCGGGAAACTGCTTGTAAGTCAACTGTGCTGACCACTCGGTCACCAACGCTTGACAGTATTAAAAAACTTTAAATGCCTTTTCTCACATGTAGACAAAACCGATCAATGACAGATGCTTACCTTCAATATAATACAAAAGTAAAAAGAGAAAGTTAGAGTAGTAAAAATTCAAAGTCAACCACAAGAATTAAAATTTTATATTGAGTAATTATAATGTAAATAAGTGCAAAGCAACAATTACTTTTGCATTGCTAAAAAAAAAAAGTACATCTTTTCAAGTAAGAGAAAAAGACTGTCTTGTCATTGTGAATACCATACAGAATACATTCAAGTAACAAAAACAATCTCCTATGCATGTGCAGAAAAAAAAAATATTAAATTTCCATCTACTCCTTCAGAAAACTGTAGTAAAATCGTACTATGTTTATTATTTTTGAGAATTCAAAAAAAGTTGAAAATCGAAAGTGCCTAAAGACTATTATATTTGTCTAACTCATTACTCAATTTTTTTATGTTTGATTTGTAAAATATTTTATTATAATTATTATTCAGTTTTAACTGTAGCTTTTAAATAAGAAACTGTCTTATAAATATTTATTGGTACGTATTTTCTTAATAATTTATTTATATGTAGTAAAATGTTGTTCTTGTTGTAGTCAGAACTTTACAATTAGTTATTATTTTTGGCTTATTAAAATAATTTTGTTTTGTTAAAATATTTAGTCTTTTTCTCTATGTGTAATTAATATTGATGTATCAAATTAAATTTCACGATTTGATGTGTGTAATAATTCTATAACTATTTATTAATTACGCGTGTAAACCACATGTGGCATAGTTAGCATGATGATAAATAACGAATGTGTGGAGAAAGTAGATAGTTTGGCTATAAGATGATGATGGTGCTGTATTTTAAATCTATATCTGGTGCTTAAAAATAAATTCAAATTATTGTACCACCATCACTTTACTCTTTAATCTCTACTTGTTAATCAACCCGTTATCTATAATGCTTTTATTTCATTTGAAAATTGAAGATTGACAATATATATTTTTTCAAATACACTCCACTCTGTACAGTTACAACTGATGCAACTAACATGTGATATGAATATTATTTCATATCACACTTTGTATCATTATAACCCACACTTATCAATACCCAAAATCTTCAGTCTGCTAAGGTAACATTTCATAATATTATTTAAATATAAGTATATTATCTATATTGTCTATTCTGAACTTAATGTAATTAAAAGGGAGTTGAACTCAGATTTTCAAGCCTCCTATAGCTATCCACTCTATCTTATACAACCCATACACATGACCACATATATGTAAAAAAATTAAATGATCTCCAACATACATAATTTTGTGCTGAATCATCATTCATCATTTGGTTCAGATCATCATTTCACACACACATATATAATCAGGGCTTATTTTATTAGGATATCAATTCTTCAAACTTCAATGGACAGACTTCAATTTTCTCCACCTTTCAACTCTTTAGCCATCTATGTCATTAAAAATCTGATGATGGAACACTCAAAGACTTTGTCGATCCCAATCTTATTTTCAAACCCAGGTTGATTGTAAGTCACTCTGATCCCTCACATGTAGTGATCTTAATATGTCCATTTACATACATGACAAAAATATGAGCAGATTACAGGCTGAATATGTAATATTTAAATACAAGTATTGTCTATATTGAACTTAATGTAATTAAAAGGATTGAATTCAGTGTTTCAAGCTCCCTACAACTACCCATTTCATCTTATGCAACCACTACACATAATCACTACATTTGAAAAATATAAATGAACTTCAATATGTATATATTTCATACTAAACCAGCACTCATCAGTTGTTCTAGATCAATTCCACATACATATATAATCAGTACTCACTTTATAATAAAATAGCAAATCTTGTCTTACTCCACTCTGCAATTCTTCAGCTATTCATATCATTAAAAATCTAATGATGTAATGCTCAACTCTCTTATTGATGCCAATCTTATTGTCATACCTATGCTGACTTTAAATCTCTCTGATCTTTTCATGTATAAGAACTGAATATGTCCATTTAAGTACCTAAAAGAAATATTGGCAGAATACAAGCTGAATATGTGGTATTTAAATACAAATATATTGGATACGCTGATATTAATGTAATTAGAAGGAATTACTCAGACTTTCAAACTTTCTACAGCTATCCATGCCATCATATACAACCCATACATGTCAAAATATAAATGACCTCTAATGTATATATTTTGTATTTTGTGCTGAACCAGCACTCATCAGTTTGTCCAGATCATCAGCTCCCATCCTTATATATAACCAGCGTTTAGCTTTATATTAAGATAGTAATTACTATCTTCAAAATTTTAATGAACAGGCTTTAATTTTTTCAACTCTAATGATGCAATAACGCTCACAGCCCTTGCTGATTTCAATCTTAATGTCATACCCATGTCACTCTGATCCCTCATATACATAAAATAGGACTGGGCAGAATACAGGCTGAATGTATACTATTTATGTACAAGTGTATTGTCTCTATAGAACTTAAAGTAATTAAAAGATTTGAACTCAGACTTTCAAGCTTCCTACACCTATCTATTTTAACTTATACAACCAATACACATGACTACATAATGTGAAAAAGATAAATGATTGCAATATAGGTATTTTATGCTGAATCAGTACTCATCAATTGATTCAGATCATCATCTTCTGTGCATATATATATATATATATATATATATATATATATATATAGTACCGGTCAGAATTGTATGTTCATTTAACAAGGTTTAGAATCTAAGCAAAAGTACCTTAAATCCACTCATGCCCGAGATACACAGGTCAGGAGCAATCATGAATTCTCCCCCATTTGCTCTTCTCTAAAACTATAACATTATAAACAACACTTCTGATGATAACATGAAATTTTATTCATTCTGGTCCCAGAGACACAGCAGAGAAACATGAGATCTATAGGGTAATTAATATAAATAAATACCAAATATTGGCTCAATCAAATATCTTATGTGAAGGGACAATTTATAAATTTTAAATGAATTGCACACAGCTAGCATTGCAAAAGAAACATGAATTATAGAATAGTATCCATCCAGAATGAGCAAGAACAGAATAACCCAGAGATAAATATCTATTTGAAGTAATCAGTTATAACTTCTAAATATTACTGACATTATTATAAATATTTAATGGAATTCAATGAGTGAGAGTCAGTAAGACACAACGCATGAGTAATTATTAAAATATAATAATTTAATAAATATAAACAATTTAATTTACATTAGAAAACATAGCACAGATTTAATGCAATTATTACTTTGCATATAAGCAACTGATTTAGTATGCTAATGAGTTATAGTATAATAATAAATTAATGTTATCAATGTGGTGATCATTACTTTAAGTAATGATAAGGACGTTTACAAATTCATCTCTAAAGAGAGGTTTACTCTTAATATGATAGTCAATAATTTATCGTTTATGAGCATATTTGGGCCTGTACAAATGAGGAATGGGTTAGCCTAAATTAGTTTAAATATTCGACTAATTACAAAATGAGTGGTTTATAAACATCACTGCACCACGTCTTATAGATAAAATGAGAACTACATATAAAGAACTCGCAGTGCTAACTATAATGACAGCGTTTAAAATGGAGAAGATGTCCGTCTTTGGACTGGAAGGCTTTATCACATATATGATTCCACTTGTATTTATCACAAGGCGATATTCGAAAATATGAGTGGTAAGGATTCCACGGCATGCCCTCCAATGTGTCACACGCATATCCTTAATACTCTACTGTTTATCCTGAGATCGGTTATACCAAACCTCATTCCTATACGAGTTACGTGAAGAAAATCCGGATCTCGGATGAGTAAATGTGATAAAGCAAAATATAAGTACTTTTAAATGCTATCGTAAGTAAGCAACGCGAATATGGCTTAAGTCTTAAATGACTAATGAAATAATTTAAGCTTAAATAAAGCAATAATATCATGCGTAATGCCATGATAAAATGATAACCCACTCAGCATCGTACCTATAACTTTAATAAATTTAGGATGTCGAATATAAAAAAAATTATTTTTCCTATTTAACTAAACGACAATATATTAATTAATTTAACTCTTAATGATCTACAAGTAATAAATAGTTATAAAAGTATATTAATAATCAAATTTATTAAAAGAACATAAATTGCATTTAAATATCGATAGTGATATGATTTTTAAACAATCCGCCATTAACCATAATTTCAAAATATTTAACCGAGCGAACAGCGTTCAATAAGAAATTTTACGTTTAAACTATTTAAATATTCCAAAATATCGGAATGATGATTGAAATAATATAAGTTCGCTAGATTAAAACATTAGCACACTAAAACTAATTTAATAAGATATATTTTTAAAATAAGTTTTGCCGCATGAAATAAAATAATTAAAGTGTGAAACTTAAAAAAAAACTAATAATAAATTTACAATACGTAATTCTGTGCTTAGCATTTCAAAAAAACAAGTTTAAAACTTAAAAGAGAAAATCATAAATTTAATGATAATTAAGTTTATAATCAGTTATAAATTAAATAAAAATTACATTCTGATTACAATTAAGATTTAGGAAAGAAATGAAGTGAGGAGAATTAAGAGTTCATTCTTCGGCAAAACGGATTACCTTTAGAAGTTATGGTGGCCACTTATAATAACATATACGAAGTTTAGCAAAGCACAATATTAATAAAATAGTGGTAGGCATCTTCCAATATTTTTTACAATTAAACATAACAGTTCTCAAGCAGCGATGGCATGGCAGAAGGCAGGACAGAGGCAAATTCCTTTTACTCACAGTCCATTTTATTACCACTCTCTACACAAATACCGGAGAGAAGAGTGATTTGAACTCTTTTGTGCATTCCTAGAACTTCTGCTCCTCCTATACTTGAAATTTAGCAATATTGGAAGATGTAAATAATACGTTCCAGAAAGCAGATTATTTAAACGTATTTTTAAAATTGCAAATAATTTTAAAATATGATTTTTGGTTTGACTTGAAATGAGAATGACATTTTTAAATTGTAATAATATTTTTTTAGAATTTCTGGCATTGCTTTATTTCTACATTAATTGTATTTATTTTTATATCTAAGTGAAGGGAATTTACAAGCTTGAAAATAAAATATACTTAAGCTAAAATAATAATTCAACTGGTTACACATAACCTTTTTTTAAATAAACAGGGTGGAAGTGATATGTGCATATGTGTGTGCTTAACATTCCTGGATGACCAAATAAACATGTAAACAGGTTCAAACCCTACTTTAAAGGTATGTAATGTCATCAGGCAGTGAAGTTAAATATGTACTACAGATTTACCACTTCACATTCCCATAATTAGAGGAACAAACAAAAAAAAAAATTGTTAAAAAAAAAGATTTTACTTATACCTTTAAAAATTGTTATTAAAAGTGGCAAAGATACACATGGTCACCTAATAATAGCAAACTAGTCTATCTATTCCCCAGTATTATGTTTATATCTCACTTCATGAAATTCTAATCACAATATACTAATTGGAATCTCCCTATTCTCTTAAGTCTTTTTCAAAATCAATGGTCTGTTCTGGTGCATTATGCCGTTCTATCAATCTCAAAACACTTTTTACTATTCTTTTCCCAGGTCAGGTGGTATATATAACTTTAATTGGCATGCAACATTATTATACTTAAGAACCTTAAGCCACACTTGATTTACACAAATTTTATGATGAGGAATACGTCTCTTTCTAACCCTAATTTTTGCTATGTGGGCTAATCTTAATCTAGCATGTTGCTAGTTATATCTTTGATGGACACAAAGACTCTTGTCCAGTAAGGATTTACATATCTCTGTATCACTATAACTAATATTTCTAAAAAATTTAGGTTTATCTAATATTGGGTTTGTAATCATCTCCATCTCAAAAAACATTATTACTACCACTAAAGATGGTATTCTTATTGGTTGCAGAATCAATATGTTCAGCATTAAATAAATTCATTTCATGAATCTTTACATATTCATACTTTTCAATAGTAGATATAAATGCACGGACATTTTCTTTATCTATAGCAGTTTTGATAGATTTATTAATAGAAAACCGAACATTTTCTTTACCATAAGCAATTTTTCGAAAAGACTGTCCTATAGAAACTTCATCAATACACTCTGCTATTTTCATATCAATATCTTGAAATTTAGAAAAATAATCAGAATCTTGTTTACTGATCAAAGAATGTCTATCAAATTTCTTTTCAAAATTATTAGTAACTATAACATCCATCTCTTTAGTGTTTAGTAAAGTCAATTTTGAATCCACAGAGAATGAATTGTTAACATAATTTTCTGCTTTCATTGTAGATGCTATATCCCAATTAGAATTTATATTCTTAGCATGGGGTTCACTAATATTTGAGATTAGATTTTTCTCAATCTTCCCAAAATGACAATTCACTTCAATTTGCTTTTCAATTATATCACCCTCACCCAAGAGAATTTATTTCTATATTACTTCCATTTACTTCATCTAGAGAATCTACTTCAATGGTATTTCCACTATCATGCACCAAATAGTTCAAATCCATCTGCATCTCATTAGCATCAACTACATTAGGCAAACAAGTAGTTATTTCCATATAATCTTTACTTAAAGAATCACTAAAATTCATCTTGTTCCGAGAATCCACTTCAGCAATATCCACAATTGAATCCTTTTCATGATTATGAGTAATATAATTTAATTTAGCTTCATCACCAATTTTGTTAGACAAGCAAGAAGCAAATTCCATATCATTTCTGATAAAAGGATTATCTAATTTATAAAAATTACTAGTTTTCTCAGATATCAATTGACAATGTTGAACATTAACAATGTCTGGAGGAACCTTATCATTTTCTTTATCAGTGATGATAGTTTTCTGCATATATTTCCTGCCAGTTTTAGCAATATTCACACCAGTTGTCACTTCCATATCATTAGTTATTAAAATATTTATGTTCTTATCAACTTTGATAAAAAAACATTTAAATAAGTTGCCATTTTTATATCATCTGTTATGGTATTTAACTTATTACACCTTCTTTTCTTAAAATTCTGAGCAGTAAAAGTAAAATAATCATTTGGCATGAGGTTTCTTTTTCTATAACCTAAACATTGCTTTTCAGAAAATGTTTGTTTTGATAAACAGTCATGTGTTTCTTCAAACATTATATTTTTATTTGAAAACTCTTTATTAAGACTTTCAAAAGATTTTGTAGCACATTCAGATAAAAAGACACCCGGTTCAATTTTATCTGTTAAAAGAGAATCACTTTTGTGAAAAGGTAGCTCTTCATTTCTGTTATCTAATGCTTGAACTTTACAATTACTTTTATCAAACTGTTTATCAATCAATACATTTTTACCACATTCATTTAACAAAGCACTATTTAAACATTGAATATCACTAGAACTATCTTCAAACTTGTTCTCAACATGAAAAATAATTCTATCACTATCCATTATTCCAGCAACTCTATTTTTAACACAAGATTCAGTCTCAGTCTCTTCATTAATTGATAAATCTTCATGCAAATTCATTGCAGAATTGAAACATCTTGTTGACTTATCATTGCTGAAAGAATTCAAAACAAATGGCTGAATTTGGTTTTCATCAGGCACTGTGTTAGAATCAAGTGAAATTTCTTCTTGTTGATAAATCTGACTAACTGTAACAGATTTATTAATGGAAGTATCAATCAAAGTTTCACAATTTGATTGATTATTTGGATTATAGAGTGGATCTATAAACGTTTCAACATTTTTAGACTGATATTCCAACAAAGAATCTCATTTGACTTCTGTTGGAACATACAATTTTGATGATTCCATTCTGTTTGTTTCTTCTGCCTTTAAAAGATAACTAGAAGCAAGCTTTTCATCAGACAAAAAGGAATCCTGAGTAGAAATATTTTCATCACATAAAGTTATATTTTTGGGTAATGTTTCAACATTAGTAGCATTTCTATTAGTTTCTTTAACCATATTTTCCTGATAGTTCAAATCAGTTTCACATTTATGTATCATAAGAGAATCTAGACCTTTCATATTTAAATCATTATTTTCAGATTCTCTAAAATCCATTTGTATCTTTGTCTGAATTTCTTGAAACATGTCCTTAACCTCATTTTTAGACATTTTACACTCATATTTAGCCTCATTATCTGGCTCATAAAGATGATCACTAATTTCTCCTTGGACTACTTTGAAATCTCTTAACTGATCCTCATGCTTTATCACGTTCTGTTGTGGATATTCCATTTTCATCTCTTTGACAGCAAGTGATACTTTTACATGAGTTTGCTCCATCCATTCTTTCATCTTCTGTTGCCTTTCATCTCATTTTTCAAATAGACCCTGCATCCTCTTCCAGAATTCTTCATTTTTTTTCTTCCGTTCTTCAGCTTCTTTCTTCCATTCTTCAGCTTGGTCCTTTAATAGGCCCTCAGTCTTTTCAGCTTGGTCCTTTAATAGACCTTCCATCTTCTTCTGGGATTCTTCAGCTTCTTTCATTCTTCAGCTTCTTTCTTTCATTCTTCAGCTTCTTTCTTTTGTTCTTCAGCTTCTTTCTTTCGTTTTTCAGCTTCTTTCTTTCATTCTTCAGCTTCTTTCTTCTGTTCTTCAGCTTCTTTCTTTCGTTCTTCAGCTTCTTTCTTTTGTTTTTCAGCTTGGTCCTTTAATAGGCTTTCTGTCTTCTGGGATTCTTCCACTTGTTTCTTCTGTTCCTTTAATAAGCTCTGCATCATCATAAATAACTAGTTATTGTTGATGACCTCTGGTCTCTTCTTTATATCTCCCAGTAAAAGCTCTGGCTCCTTGAAAGTAATTTCCAGGCTTAGAACCTCCATTGAATTGGCATCTCCTAAAAAATCTTGTTCCAATTCCCATTACTGCTTCCATTCTCATCTTCTAATTTGTTAATCTCTTCTGAATCTTCATATCTGTATTCTTTACTACTTATTTCATATTGTTTCATTTTACTGATATCGCTAACTCTATGACTCATTATTATTTGCTATTGGATATTTGCCTATCCCTTTTCCCCAATCGCCTCTATACTACCATTTCCACCATACCTACTACTTTCTTCCTGCCCTGCCTAACTTATATGATGCCCAACCACTTTATTATTTATGCTTACTCTTCTCACTACTTGAATCTGCCTATATAATTTAAGCTATATATTATACTTGAATCTGCCTATATCATTTAAGCTATATATTATACTTGAATCTGCCTATATCATTTAAGCTATATATTATAAAATTATTAACTATTAATTCTATAACAAAATATATTTAAAAATTACCACGCCTTTACTTCTTTTGCCACTTTTCATCTGTTCTCTTTGCCCCTGGAATTGACTAAAAATCTTTATTAGTAAATTGATAATACAAAGTATAACAGAAAGCCAAAGCAAAGTATGATTTTCTCTCTTTTAAATATTTGCTTGCGTTTGAATCTCACTCAATGTAAGTTATGTTAACACATGAACTTACCAGTTGGCAAAATTTATAATTGTATAAATACAAGGCACCATGCCAACACGGCAATATTAATGACTTATTACATAATATTTAGGTTATTCATGCTCACAGAAATGGATACCAAAATTTCCTTTTGCAATGATCAAATAATTCACAACTATTATACTACATAAATATATATTTTATTTTCAATGCTGTTTTGAAATCAACAAGATATATCCTTATATTTATCTCTTTGCAATAATCTGCAACAGCTATAAAATTTATTTCACATAAATAAATCTTATGTTTACATAAAATAGTGTTTAAGTTGACTTATGTTACAATCCAGCAAAATAAAGCTAAGAAAATATTATGACAATACGCAAGTTATACAACATGGATTGACATATTTAGAATAAAACAATTTATTTCATGAATAGTTATTATTTATTACAAACTAACAACGAGTGACTAACCTAAGTTTGAATATAGGAACTTAACTCAATTATCTATATCATTTCCAAGAAGCGTGAGGCTATCAAAAATGTCAAAATTAATATTCTTCCCAGTAATTTATATTTATCGATATCAACTTTCACTTTCGCTTGCATAAGAATATGTAAACCATTAAAGCATTTTGCCAACTACATCTGGCTGCTTGGTGTTACATAAAAGGTCTTCACCTGCTTCAGGGTTACTCTAATAATAAGAAACGAACATTTAAAATATCAACTAGCAAGCAACTTTTCTTTTACTAGCATGAGAACATGTAAACCATTTAAGCATTTTGCCAACTACATCTGGCTGCTTGGTATTACATAAAGGGTCTTCACCTACTTTGAGGTTACTCTAAGAATCAATGTCATTGAAGCGTAATGTCCACTACATCGGACCGCTTGACATAGAATTCTATTTGAAGGTCTTCACCTGCTTCGAGGTTACTAATAATAGGAAATGAACACTTTAAATATTTGCTAGCAAGCAACACTTTTAAATCAAACGTTTTAACATAATATCGATATTGGATACTTCTAAATATCAAAACTGAGATATACACTACTTAATGTTGACAAAGAAAAATTATTTTTTTCATCTATTCTACTCCTTACTTCAATCTACTCTTACTAATCCTTATTGTCACGAACACGTATTAACAAATGTATAATATATATACACTGAGATAATACAAGCTACGCATATAATTAATTTATATATATTAACTATCTTATTACTTTAAAATAATTATTTTGACTAACAATACTGTTTTACTCATATAGCTTATGGTATTTAACCAACAAAATTAATTAATGAGCCTACATTTAGATAATCTTGGAGACATTAAAATATAAGCCATCAAAACATAAGCACTTTACATGGTGTAAGATTTAATTAATAGAGGCCTCAATGATTGAGCCAACAACAAGATAAGCAGTCTACAGGGTGTGAGATTTAATTAATCAAGCCCCAAACGTTTGGGTCGCCAAGCCCAAGAAAGAAAAAAAAATTCTGTATCAGTCAGAATTGTATGTTCATTTAACAAGGTTTAGAATCTAAGCAAAAGTACCTTAAATCCACTCATGCCTGAGATACACAGGTCAGGAGCAATCATGAATTCTGCCCTATTTGCTCTTCTCTAAAACTATAACACTATAAACAACACTTCTGATGATAACATGAAATGTTATTCATTCTGGTCCCAGAGACACAGCAGAGAAACATGAGATCTATAGGGTAATTCATGTAAATAAATACCAAATATTGGCTCAATCAAATATCTTATGTGAAGGGACAATTTATAAATTTTAAATGAATTGCACACAGCTAGCATTGCAAAAGAAACATGAATTATAAAATAGTATCCAGCCAGAATGAGCAAGAACAGAATAACCCAGAGATAAATATCTATTTGAAGTAATCAGTTATAACTTCTAAATATTACTGACATTATTATAAATATTTAATGGAATTCAATGAGTGAGAGTCAGTAAGACACAATGCATGAGTAATTATTAAAACATAATAATTTAATAAATATAAACAATTTAATTTACATTAGAAAACATAGCACAGATTTAATGCGGTTATTACTTTGCATATAAGCAACTGATTTAGTATGCTAATGAGTTATAGTATAATAATAAATTAATGTTATCAATGCGGTGATCATTACTTTAAGTAATGATAAGGACGTTTACAAATTCATCTCTAAAGAGAGGTTTACTCTTAATCTGATAGTCAATATTTTATCATTTATGAGCATATTTGGGCCTGTGCAAATGAGGAATGGGTTAGCCTAAATTAGCTTTACCGTGACAATCCTAATATATTCGACTAATTATAAAATGAGTGGTTTATAAACATCACTGCGCCAGTCTTATAGATAAAATGAGAACTACATATAAAGAACTCGCAGTGCTAACTATAATGACAGCGTTTAAAATGGAGAAGATGTCCGTCTTTGGACTGGAAGGCTTTATCACATATATGATTCCGCTTGTATTTATCACAAGGCAATATTCGAAAATATGAGTGGTAAGGATTCCATGGCACGCCCTCCAACGTGTCACATGCATATCCTTAATACTCTAATGTTTATCCTGAGATCGGTTATACCAAACCTTATTCCTATACGAGTTATGTGAAGAAAATCCGGATTTCGGATGAGTAAATATGATAAAGCAAAATATAAGTACTTTAAAATGCTATCGTAAGTAAGCAACGCGAATATGGCTTAAGTCTTAAATGACTAATGAAATAATTTAAGCTTAAATAAAGCAATAATATCATGCGTAATGCCATGATAAAATGATAACCCACTCAGCATCGTACCTATAACTTTAATAAATTTAGGATGTCGAATATAAAAAAAAAATATATTATTTTTCCTATTTAACAAACCCAAGCATTCCTAAACGACAATATATTAATTAATTTAACTCTTAATGGTGTATAAGTAATAAATAGTTATAAAAGTATATTAACAATCAAATTTATTAAAAGAACATAAATTGCATTTAAATATCGATAGTGATATGATTTTTAAACAATCCGCCATTAACCATAATTTCAAAATATTTAACCTAGCGAACAGCGTTCAATAAGAAATTTTACGTTTAAACTATTTAAATATTCCAAAATATCGGAATGATGATTGAAATAATATAAGTTCGCTAGATTAAAACGTTAGTACACTAAAACTAATTTAATAAGATATATTTTTAAAATAAGTTTTGCCGCATGAAATAAAATAATTAAAGTGTGAAACTTAAAAAAAACTAATAATAAATTTACAATGCATAATTCTGTGCTTAGCGTTTCAAAAAAACAAGTTTAAAACTTAAAAGAGAAAATTATAAATTTAATGATAATTAAGTTTATAATCAGTTATAAATTAAATAAAGATTACATTCTGATTACAATTAAGATTTAGGAAAGAAATGAAGTGAGGAGAATTAAGAGTTCATTCTTCGGCAAAACGGATTACCTTTAGAAGTTATGGTGGCCTCTTATAATAACGTATACGAAGTTTAGCAAAGCACAATATTAATAAAATAATGGTAAGCATCTTCCAATATTCTTTACAATTAAACATAACAGTTCTCAAGCAGCGATGGCATGGCAGAAGGCAGGACAGAGACGATTTAAGATCAGGGAGGCAAATTCCTTTTACTCACAGTCCATTTTATTACCACTCTCTACACAAATATCAGAGAGAAGAGTGATTTGAACTCCTTTTGCGCGTTCCTAGAACTTCTGCTCCTCCTATACTTGAAATTTAGCAATATTGGAAGATGTAAACAATACGTTCCAGAAAGCAGATTATTTAAACGTATTTTTAAAATTGCAAATAATTTTAAAATATGATTTTTGGTTTGACTTGAAATGAGAATGACATTTTTAAATTGTAATAATATTTTTTTAGAATTTGTGGCATTGCTTTAGCTCTACATTAATTGTATTTATTTTTATATCTGTAATACATATACACACATACACAATTATCTAAGTGAAGGGAATTTACAAGCTTGAAAATAAAATATACTTAAGCTAAAATAATAATTCAACTGGTTACACATAACCTTTTTTTTAAATAAACAGGGTGGAAGTGATATGTGTATATGTGTGTGCTTAACATTCCTGGATGACCAAATAAACATATAAATAGGTTCAAACCCTACTTTAAAGGTATGTAATGTCATCAGGCAGTGAAGTTAAATATGTACTACAGATTTACCACTTCAATATATATATATAAAATCAATGCTCAGCTAATATTAAGCTAGAAAATCTTCAAACTTTTATGAACAGACTTCAATCTTCTCCACTCTCCAACTCTTCAGTCATCCATATCATTGAAAATCTGATAATGAAACACTTAAATCTGGCAGAATACCAGCTGAATATATAATATTTCAATAAAATATAAAAAATTTGAACTCAGACTTTCAGGCTCCCTATAAAACCCCATTCCATCTTATATAATCAATACACATGACCACATACATGTGAAAATGATAAATGATATTCAATATGCATAGCTTGTGCTGAACCAGCACTCATAAGTTGGTCCAGGTTATCTCCCATATATATATATATATATAGTTGATAAAGACTACAAAGTGTATAGTTGAAAGTATTTCTAAAAGAATATAATTTATATAAATTGTACTGTATTTTGATATATATATATATTGATTTGTATATTACATATATTGTGAAACGAATACAGATATCAAACTTTATTTATTACATATATATATATATATGCAAATTTATAAATAAATATTTAAAAATACAGTATTTAAAAGCTTATAAAAAATATATATGTATAACAGTCACTTAGGAGCGCTTTCAACTAACTTGTAGCTTTGTCAACTATCATGTTTAAAATGTCAGCTTTCCCATAATTCTATGATGTCAACTTTCCCATAAGTCTGTGATCTTAATGTTTGCTGCTTGCCTATTAACCAAATGTTGCTTGTATTTATATATTAACATCGCCTCTTTAATTTTCCTTTTATTATTATTTCTTTCAGTTTCCAATATTTTTACAAGTTGTTATAATTAAAATTGAAACCATATATACATGATTTATTATGGTCATAAAAGACAGAAGCTGATAAATTATCATTATTTTTAAAATTTTGTTTTTATCATTATTTTTAAAATTTTGTTTTGTATTTTGAACCCTTTTAAATAACAATAAGTGTTCCTTTGTTCTTTTTTCCAATGTGCACCGTGATTCACCTATATATCCATGGCCACACCCATATGTCCATTTGTAAATGATACAATTTTTATTTGTAAATAAAGTTTTATCCTTTGAATTGTTTATTAATTTATTTAATGTAGGTGGTGCATAAAATGCAATATATATATATATATATAGTGCTCAGTTGATATTAAGATAGCAAATCATTACATCATTACATTTTAATAGACAGACTTCAATCTTTTTCAGTCTTCAGACATTCATATCATTGAAAATCTGATGATGGAATGTTTAAAGCTTTTGTTGGTGCCAATCTTATTGTTATACTCATATTGACTTAAAGTCACTGTGACTTCTCATGCATAGGACCTTCATCAGATTTTAATGATAGTGATGGTGGAAGAATCAGAGAGTGGAGAAGATTGAAGCCTATCCATTAAAATTTGAAGATTTGCTATCCTCATACAAAATGAGCACTTATTATATATGGGTGTGTAGGAAGTGATAATCTGGCCTAACTGATGAGTGCTGGTTCAAGACATATATATATTGGATATAATTTATCATTTTCACGTGTATGTGGTCATGTGTACTGCTTGTATAAGATGAAATAGATAGCTGTAGAGAGTTTGAAATTCTAAATTCAAATCACTTTTAGTTACATTAAGCTTAATATAGACAATATGCTTGTACTTAAATACTACATATTCAATCTGTATTTTTCTCATCTTCTTTTATGTATTTAAATGAACATATTAAAGTCCTATACATGAGGGATCATACTGACAAAGGCAACATGGGTATGGCAATAAGATTGGCATCAACAAGGGCTTTCAGCTTTCTATTATCAGATTTTCAATAATATGGATGGCTGAAGAGTTGGAGGGTGGGGAAGACTGAAGCCTGTCCATTAAAGTTAAAAAAATTGCTATCTTAACATAAACTCAGCATCTTTATAGATGTGTGTGGGAGGTGATGATCTGCACCAACTGGTGAGTGCTGGTTCAGCATGAAATACATATATTGGAGATCTTTTATTTTTTCACATGTATTTGGTCATGTGTATTGGTTATTTAAGATGGAGTGTATCACTGTAGAAAGCATGAAAGTCTGAGATCAATCCCATCTAATTACACTAAGTTTATTATAGCCAATATACTTGTATTTAAATATTACATGTTTGGCCTTTATTCTGCCCATTCCTCTTCTATGCATTTAAATGGTCATATTATGTCCTATACATGAGGGGTCAGAGTGACTTAAAGTCAACATGGATATGATAATAAGAAGTAGATAGATAGATAGATAGATAGATAGATAGATAGATAGATAGATAGATAGATAGATAGATAGATAGATAGATAGATAGATAGATAGATAGATAGATAGATAGATAGATAGATAGATAGATAGATAGATAGATAGATAGATAGATGGATGGATGGATGGATGGATGGATAGATAGATATATAGATAGATAGATAGATAGATAGATAGATAGATAGATAGATAGATAGATAGATAGATAGATAGATAGATAGATAGATAGATAGATAGATAGATAGATAGATAGATAGATAGATAGATAGATAGATAGATAGATAGATAGATAGATAGATAGATAGATAGATAGATAGATAGATAGATAGATAGATAGATAGATAGATAGATAGATAGATAGATAGATTATAACTTTTTGGGCTGTACCGTGTATTATTTTTCAAATAAACACCGATATTTCGATGGACTAGCATCTGCCATTATCAAGGTTAACTTCTGAAAGAAAAATTGTTAGATCTTAAATAATAACGTGACTGTGTGCAAGATAAGAAATGAGATTCAACTTGAAGTAGTTCAGCATTCACGATATGAGGCTTATCAAAATGTTTATTTCCATCAGTATTTTCACCTATTAATTTTAAGTTAATATTAGATAAAATGAGAGGTTTCCACATAGCTGGAATACATTGTGCTTCATCAGCCCTATTTAAACCAGTAGGTCTCTTTAATATTTCAAGACCTACTGGTTTAAATAGGACTCATGAAACACAACGTATTCCAGTTATGTGGAAACCTCTCATTTTATCTAATATTAACTTAAAATTAATAGGTGAAAATACTGAGAGAAATAAACATTTTGATAAGCCTCATATAGTGAATGCTGAACTACTTCAAGTTGAATCTCATTTCTCATCTCACACACAGTCATGTTATTATTTAAGATCTAACAATTTTTCTTTCAAAAGTTAACCTTGATAATGGCGGATGCTAGTCTATTCAGTGTTTAATGGAAAATAATACACGGTACAGTCCAAAAAGTTATAATTTATCTACATCATACAACTGTAAAAACATTATATATATATATATAATGAAGAAAAGAAAGAAATAAGACAATAGCTGATTGTCAAGTGTAAAATTATTAAACATCAATCAAAGTGAATGCTTATAAATGTGATCCTGGAAGAGTGCCTTCTGTCCTCATTATTACCTATCAAAGGAACATTTTTTTTCTCTTCTCTTAATGTTATTTATCATATTCATTTATTAGTCTATTGTTATTATTTATTAATTCCAGAAAACTTTTGACATTTATTTAAAAAATAATTCTTTATTGTCTATGATCTTAGCTTGGCCTCATGCCTAAAATCTATCTTAGTGTTTAAATCAAATGTATGGAATGAATAAGAATATTGCTTCATTTAGCGTTATTCTAATAAGGAGTGATCGTATCCATGGTCAGTCATCTTTCTTGTAGTTATGTTATAATATGATTAATAATAAAAGAAAATATCATCTCACTTCAGTTTAGTTAAGTAATGATCTATCCATACAATTCCATTATAATATCCTAATTTTATATTCCATGATTTAATTTTAAAGATTAAATTTTTATTTGCAATTAAGTTTACTTTAGTGTTGTTTTAATCTGCTGTGGAAAAAACACAAATTCTTAAAAACAATGAATCTCACATATCTAGGAATGTATTCAAAGATTAATAAATAAATAAATAAATAAATAAATAATATATATATATATATATATATATATATATATATATATATATATATATATATATATATATATATATATATATATATATATATATATATTAAGTGGAAGTATTTCTGCATGTGGAAAGACTGTATAAAGGGGAAACCCATATTTTTTTTTTTTTTTTTTTAAAATTTTTAAAATGCTTGCGGGGGGGACGGGGATATAAAATACTACTTGAATATTTCAAAACTTCATTTTATATAAATATTCAATTTATCTCATACCTATAAACATATCTAATTTTAATATATTCAAGTATGAAAGTTAACAAAGTATTAAAAGAAAAATAATGCAGCAGAGAGAAAGGGTAATTTTATACTACCCACAGCATTATAAAATACACTTGAACAAATATGAAACAATATAATATGTATCTTACTATAATGCAGGAATGACAAATAATCAATAAAAGAAATAAATAGGCTTTATGTGACCATTGAAATATAATATGATACTAATAGGCCAACATATAAATACAATTGAAATGAATAATAAAACTTTATTATATTAGATTTTCTGGGCAATGAATGAAATAATGGCAATGAAAGAGAAATTTATTTAATAAATAGAAAAAATATTTATTTACAAGATAATAATATTATTTAATATAATAAATATTTACAATAAGTATTAATTTTAAATTAACAAATTGTACTAGCAGAAATATTAGTATATATTGAAATAAAGCATTCCTATTTGACATATTCCTACAAAATTTATAATAAAAACATTAATATTACTAAAAAAAATTATATTTTATTTGATACAATCTCTTTTACTATTATGAACTCAAGAAAAAATAACATCCATATATGCTTATATACAGGTCAATAGTATGATATTAAATATACTACAGCACCAACAATGTCTAAAAATCAGTATAGATATATACTTGTCATGGAACTGTAAAGATAGTTTAATATTATATAAAAAATATTTAAAACATTAAAATTCTATTAATACCTATGAGGGGTGAGGAAATAATAAAGTTAATACTTACAATTATATTAATATACCTAAAATTAAACTATAATAGAGTTAATAAACTAATCTCAAAGAAGGACATGCTTTTAAACAGTCTCACATATTAAATATACATAATACCACTGAGTTATATAGACAATGTTGATTATAAAAAATATATGAATAGGCACCTGGTAACTTGACTTGGCAGTGCTGAAACAAAAATCCATAATCTCTCTCATGGAGGGGCTCATGAAGGCCATGCAGTACCATAACTTGTCAGTGCTAAAACAAAAAAGCTACATTCACTTTCATGGAGGACCTTAATGCATACAAAAGCAATAAAAGTATCCACATAAAAAAAAAACTAAATTGATACCTGTCTCCAAGCAGCATACCAATTAATAACCACACAAAGTATGAATTTGATAATAAGAAGAATAAATAAATAATAAACTCACACATACATTCATAAGCAAAATAACCTATCCATTCAGTCTATTACTGTATATAAACCAAAACAGAATGATAATTCAGAGAACTTTTGATGCTTTATGCTTAAAATAAAAACATTTATCTAGATGTTTTTTTACCAAATTCATTTAATGTGCATATCATTATAAATATACATCTATCTTTGTCATTGCATTGCCAAATCCATATAATATTACTATCATTTATTTTCTTTACTGCTTGTACAATGCTTTATATAATTATAATTTACTATTAACGATTTTGATTGACCAAGCAATCATCTTCAGAACTATAACAAACATAATACAAATACATGAATACAAATATACATAAACATATAACTTTACATTTTATATATATTTTATCTTATAATCAATATTCATATACCTAAATATATACATATATTTTTACATATCTTTCTATAAATAATTTTTACCTTTTTATACATAATTCATTTCAACCATTTATGTTTTATATTTATCAATCAATACTTCTTATAATCATATATATATATATATAATTTATTTTTTATTATTTTATTCTTATTAATTTTATTTTAATTCTTTTTTTTTAATATTTAGCTCTAATGTTTTATGTATTCATGTGTTTATATTTTATATTATTATTCATAAAATTAACATTCAATACTTATAATTTTCTTTAACCTATAATATTATTTCAGTTTACCTTTTTATTACTAATTATTTTAACCTATTTTTTTATTAATTTTATCATATTTTATACCTATCTTCTACTTATATTTTCAGAGCTTAACTGTTAACTATTCAAACTTTAAAATTTTCTAGTTACAACTAGTAGCTTCCTCTTTCTATTTTTTTATATTATTAAATCTACTGTTATTTTTAATTCTTACTAATATTATCTTTAGTTTTATTTTATACTTAGTATCTCCTTTTTATTTATATATAATTAAATCTATTCTTATTTTTAATTCTTACTATTTTTTTCTTTATGGCAAAAAAAATTTCAGAATCAAATCTCTATTTAATATTGGTTTAATATTATTAATATAAATAGCTTCTCTTATTTTTCTATCCCTTTTATTATTTGTAAATTGTTTATTTTTATATACTTTTTTCCAAACTCATGCCCTATTTCTAATGTATGTAAATAAATTTAATAAAAGAGAAAAACCATAATTGCAAAAAAAAAAATCAAGTCATACATCATATGGCTTAATTTAATAAGCTTGTACTACAAATGTTATATAATGAGTGTGAATAGCTCTTAACAAGCTTTTCCAAATATCCCTATTTCCAGACCAGTTTCTAGCTGCTGGATGTTGTCAGTGAGGTGCTAGGATATTCAAACATTAGATCTAAAAATACCAGCTCAAGTCCAGCATTTGTTTAATGGTTAACTATTAAGTAGCCAGCAGCTAGAAACCAGTCTGGGGATAGGGATTTTCAGAAATGGTTGTTAAGAACTATTTACACACATTATATAACATTAATAAAAGAGGAATTTATAAATAATAATTATCCCAAATACATTTATAAAAGATAATATTGTACCGTTTATTTATATATGGTCTAAATATATTGGCATTTGGTAAAAGCTAAAAGAAAAAGTAATTTACTGACCTTTTAAAAAACACATTTTACGTTTTTCTTAGTTAGTATATATTTTTTTTAATGTACAGTGAAAGCTAATTTTGTTGTTTCCAATTATTACTTTAATTAAAAATAAAAGTTAAAATTGAAAAGGATAAAAGACGCAGATAAACTAAAAGAAAGAGAATTCCACATGCCGATTTCAATTAGTAAAATCTTTCTAACTCTGATTAAAGATGGTGAAATTATGTTAAAAAAGACTTTGTAACTTAAATTTAGGAAATAATGTACAAGATTATTATCTTGTATGCTTATAAAATGACAAAAAAAAAATAGATACACAGAGAAGTCTAAAAATTGATCATGAATATAAAAAGGTCAGAAAAAACTTCAAAAGATGTCTTTTGCTTAACTAGCAGCTTCCATTAGATCCAGGATAGAGAAAATATTCTATTCTGGATTATTTATATGCACAACTACCATTACTCATATGCTGAAGTAAATCATCATGTGGAGTGAAACCGGTGTTTACAGATACCTTTCATTGTATAGATCACTCAGAAAAACCGTTGAGTCTAGCCATTAAGACAGGCCAAGAACCAACAAAAATGTTGACAGAGTGAAACTAGTTAACTTTAATGGGCTCTTCAAGATGCATACTACAAAACTTACCGGTAAGATTATTCCTATCCCAATTGTGACTAAATTAAGCATTTGCAAATCATTCTTCAATAAGCTTATAATAGTATCCTGATAGAGATATATTTTTTTCTTATTCAAGAGACTTTCAGTTACAATCTTCTAGAAGAAACTTGGAAGTGAACTTTAATTGTTAAACTATTTTGATTAATTGATTCATGTCAGGCTTAGCATGTGTGTAGTCTTTCCAACTTATTAGTAATTTATCTTTTAAATATTTTAATTTGTTTGAATAACATATTTGCTTTTATCAACTTTTCATTCTGCATTATTATGGTTAGTTTATTTCTAATCTATTATGTGTAATTTATTTTTGCCAATATTTGTTAATTAAGCCCCAGAAGAAATATTCTCAAAATAAAAAAATAAAGTTACGAGAAATCAAAATCTTGAACTTTTAAATTATTTTCTTCTTAATTTATAATTTGTGTCTTGACAGATTTCAGTGGATTCTTATATGAATCCTGGTGCCCTTGGTAAAATAAATAAAAGGCTGATTTGTCCAGCAGTGTAAGTCACAATAATTAATAGGCCAGTTAATCAGGAAATATAGCTATGTTTTTGGAAATAGGAACAAGATATTTTTTTTCTTCATAGCTTAGTTAACTTTCATTGTATAGTGTGTAAAATAAGGCCTACCAGAACCCAGCAAAGTGTGAAAAATGTTACAATAATATTAAGTTAAAAGAATATATGATAAATTATATAAATAATAATAGAGAAGAAAAAAAAGTAGTAATAATAATAATAGAAATAAAATTAATTATATAGATATAAAGATAGAAAATAATTATGTAACTAAAAGTTAAATAAAATTATAAGTAAAATTAATAAAAAATTTAATAATCTTATAAATTTTAGAATATAAAAATATGATTAATATTTTAGAAAATAAGTATATTAGTAATTATAATAAAAATTCAGATAATGAAATAAATTGAATATATGAAATTAATTATAAAAAGTGTCAAATTAAAAATACAAAGGTAAATTTTTGTAAGAGAAACAAAAAATTCAATATATAGAAGACTATTACAATGTGAATATGATAAAAATTTGGCAATATATTTACATACCTTAGAAATAAGGCATGAGTTTGGAAAGGATTGTATAAAAATGACACAATTTACAAATAATAACAGGGATAGAAACATAAAAGAAGTTATTCATATTAATGGTATTAAGCCAGTATTAAATAGAGGTTTGGGCCTAAAAAAGCTTTTGATATAAATAAAAAAAATATTAGTAGGGTTTAAAAATAAGAAATATTTAATTATGTATAAAATAGAAAGAGGGAGGTACTAAATATAACTGGAAAATGTAATGGTTTGAATAGTTAACAGTTAAGTTTTGAAAATATAAGTAGAAGGAAGGTATAAAATATGATAAAAAATAATTAAAAAATAGGTTAAAATAATTAGTAATAGAAAGATAAACATAAATAATATTATAGGTTAAAGAAAGTTATAAATATTTAATGTTAATATAATGAATAATAATGCAAAATATAAAACTATGAATATATAATGTTGCAGTTAAATATTTTAAATAAATTTTAATGAAAAAAATTAATAAGAATAAAATAATAAAAAATAAATGAAATAAAAATAATATATGTGATTATAGAAAAGATTGATTGATAAATATAAAATATAAAAAGATTAAAGTGTATTATTATATAAAGAGGTAAAATTTATATATATGTATATAAAGATTCATGTATATATGTAGGTATATAAATATTGATTATATATATTTACATTATATATATATATATATATATATATATATATAATGTAAAATTATATGTTCATATATATATTCATGTATTTGTAGTGTGTTTATTATAGTTCTGAAGAAGATTGTTGGAGCAATCATAACCATTAATAGTGAATTATAATTAAATAAATCATTGTAAAAGTAATAAAGAAAGTAAATGATATTAATATTAAATATTCCTTGTAATATCATAAGTAATATAACAATAAAATAGATGTATATTATAAAACTATAATTGCATAATAATAAAATGATTTCAAATCTGTAAAACATATAAATATACACTATATTTCTTTACCCATTTAAATTAATGATTAAAAGTTCTTTTACTTTTAAAATAAAATTAACCTTTTTAATGAGGTGTCCTTGTGTTATTTTTTTTAATGAAATATACCACAATACAGTCTTTTATTATGGTTGATAAAATAAATATATACACAATAGTCCAGAGATGAAAATGTTCTTCCATGATGATTTTGTTTGCCAACATGATCATCCAAAGAGTTAGTAGTTGATTTGCTGCATTGAAGGGATTTATAATTTTCCATACCATCATGTTTACAAATGTAATCAAGGCATTATTGTATGAGGTGTAATATGGCCTTGCAAAAGAAACACTGTGGTCAAATGTTTCTAAAAGTGATTTATTAATGATGAGGTTTCTGTGGCATGCAAAAGGAGTATTTATAGAGGCTGAATGTTTTTACTTAGTATGATAATAAAAATGGCAGTCTTAGTTAACACTGGAACAGAGGCCTTTTTAAACAGGTACTTAAACTCTGAAAAATTTTCATATTTATTGTGTAAGACCTGTAGATTCTGAGCTTTGAAATTGATATGGATGGCTGTTCTTGATTTGTTTAATAATACTTATTGGCTTATGGATATCTACATAATATACAATTTTATTGCTTAAAATTGTATATTTGTTTGAAATATTTGCTTTTGATAAACATTGTGCAATTCCAAAACAATATATTAGTTATTAGAGTGATCTAAAAATTTTAGATCATCCCCCATAGTTTTTTTTTCTGTTAAAAGCAGTGGGAAATTTCATTATGGAGACATTGGTACCAATAGTAACAATAATAATTGTTTTATTATTGCAGAACTTATGAAAAGATTTTAATGCAGCTACAGATACTTCTCACAAAGGATAATGTAATCCTCAGTTATTATTTTTAGATTTTCGTTAATGTTTTGAATTAAAGTATTACTAAATTTTTCTGCTTATTTTCTACATTAAAAAATCAGCAATGATTTAAATAAGTTAATTTTATTTATTTCCATTTGTGAGTTATTTTTCACTGCATTAACATATTATCTTTCTTTTTGTTTGAAATTCTTCTGAATCACTTAAGGAAGCAGACATGTTGGAGTTTATTTCAGTTCTATTGATGATAATATTATTTGAATTATAAAGTAAATTATCTATGCTAGAAGCATATTTTAGTTTGTTTCGAACGCTGTTGGTTTCCTTTGAGCTATTAATTAAAGGGATATAAATGGAATTTATATTGCCTACTAATTGTATTGGCTCTATTTTAATATTATTGCCAAAACTGAGAGATATATGGCCTAAAAAACTCTTCACAAAACTTATAAAATTATTTTTTAGCCCTAAAAAGAGCTTAACTTATAGGTAAATTAGTCCTTTCAGTTGGTATACTTTTCAATGTCCAAAATCAAAATAAACCACATGAAATAAATACTTAATGAGGAACTAAAAAATTAGACAACTGTTCTTGGTGAAGCTCTACCTGACATCTAAACGTTTATGTTAAGACTTGTGATTGATAGAAGTTTAGTCTGGTCATTATTCATTGCTATAATCCAATAGGATTAAATTTCAAATTATAGTCACCCCACTTTGTACATGATTGTTTTCTTGTCATTGATGAGAAAATAATCATTTTCTAGCATAATAAGTCATAATAACAAATATCTAGCAAGTGTGATTCATTACATTTAAGGTCCAGAGTTCATGATTTTAATTCCATCACAAATTAGGAATTGAATTCAGCTTGATTTTTAATATTTTTTTTATTATTCAAAAACATTATATATATATATGCAGTGACAAAGCATGATCTTTTTAGGAACGCAAGCACACTACATCTTTTTTTTAATAATGTTTTTACTTTACTTGCCACCACAATTTTTACGTACATAAAAAATCGTGTATAATTTAAAATGCAATTTAGTTTAAATTATATGTTTAATTTGCTTAGATCGCATATATATATAAGTATATTCTATGTACCATTGTCATATATATATAACATCTTGTAATTTAGTCATTTGCTACTTTTTTAAATTATTTTAAAGTAATCTGTAAAATTTACATCACACCAGACCTGCGTTTAGTAAGGGGGGTGATAAAATCAACATTTTATTAAAGACAATAAATGTTTGTCAAAATATATTTTAAGTTGTAAACAAGATTTAGCCAACTATGTTGATTGCTAAAATCTTATGGAAAAATAAATGGCCGAATATAAAAAAATATCCGGTCTGTGTATTAAAACAAAAGCTAAAAGTTATTTTGGTCTCTAAAAATATCAAATTTTAAAGGTGCGAATTGCTAACTTCACAGGAAAAATTTTGTTTATTAAAAATATAATTTCATCATGAGCAAGTGTAAATAAGCTGGGTTTTTTTGCTACATATATACTCAGTCAAATTTTAGAAAGGTCTGCAAGCTGAATCCACACCTGTTTAATTCTAGGATGGCTGAGTAGTTAGGTGGATTGTGCTGTTCATCACACCCGAGAAACTGTGATCACCATTTCCAACCTACATGCCGAAATGGTAAAAGCTAATATAGCAATGGATAACCTTCCTGATAGAAACCTACTGCAATAGTACTTCAAGTAAATAGCTTTTGTCTATCCAGAGAACAAAACCAAGAGGTAAAATGTTGTCCAGAAGTTAGATAGTAACTTCACGACTATTGCAAGAGCTCTCAGATGAACTTTAATTATTAATTTTCAAAACTATAGCTATATTAAATTTAAATAAACGCCCAGTTTAAAGTCTGATAGTTCAAATCTTTCTTTTACTTCAACCTGTAAAACCAATAATAAATATTTACTTGATTTACTGCAAAATAGCTCTGTAAAGTCTATTATCTCAAATCTTTTAAATAGATAAAATGTTGTTAAAGAATTAAAATACAGGCATTTTTCATATACTTGGACCTTAATTGTAAATATAGGGGGTTTGAACATAGACTTTCACGTACCCTTCAACTATCAACACTATCTCATGACATGTAGAAACGATATAATAAATAATCACCAATATATGTATTTTGTGCTGAACCAGTGCTCATCAGTTGGTCCAGATTATCATCTTCTATTCATATATATAATCAGTGCTTGGTTTATATTAAGATAGCAAATCTTCATACTTTAATGGACGGGCTTCAATCTACTCCAACCTGTCCATCCCTCTTCTATGTATTTAGATGGATAAGGTCCTATTCATGAGTATTAAGTGTGACTTGAGGTTAACATGGGCATGGGACTAATATTGGCATCAGCATGGGATTTGGACATTCCATCATCAGATTTTTAATGGTACAGATAGCTGAAAAATTGAAGGTTGGAATAGATTGAAGCCTGTTCATTAAGTATGAAGATTTGCTATCTTAATATAAACTGAGCACTGATTATATATATATGGGGGGGGAGATGATAATCTGGACCAACTGGTGAGTGCTGGTTCAGCACAAAATTCATATATTGGTAATTATTTATCTTTTCTACATGTATGTGTATCAGTGGTATGCAATAGTGTGGATAGTTGAAAGGTGCTTGAAAGTCTGTGTTCAAATCTTCTATATTTTTATTTTATTAATTAAATTCTATTTTACTCTTATATTTGCAATTATAAATTTATTTAAACGCACATTGATTACGTAAATAATATTCATTAAGGCTGTAGCCTCAAGCACATGCGTATAAAATGCGATAGTAGGGACCTCTACAGGTCAGTGAAATCTATGCTCTTTTATATATTTAAGTTCTTAATATTTTGTTTAGATATGTGATGATATGCCAAATATATTTTGAGCCAGCAGTGGATATATTTTAATAATTTTATCCCAAAGATAATATTTCTATCTTCAATTTAGTAATTATGATATAATGCTTAGTTATATTTGAATCACTGTTTCAAAATTAAAATTCATTAATTAATAACTGATTGCCTTATGATCATTGCAATAATTTAAATCAACTCTGAATTTGATTTCATATATAATTGTTATGTTTTTCTTTGTTATACTGATAGATTATGACTTTAAGCATAATTTTACTTAATTAATAATAAAATTCTGGCCAGGGAGATATTAATAAGCCATATTTAGTTATTTTCATGAATTCCGATCCTCTTAAATATGCTTTCCCTCCCTTTTTATTAAATATCATTAGAGATGTGAATTGTTTGTTAAACAAGAGTATTAATATATTTAAGTGACCCCTCTCTCTTTATAGCATATTTTAAGTTCCTATAGTGAATGTATTATTCGATCAGTTCTCTCTATAATATATATTATTTGGGATTTATCCAAAACTAAGATAATCTTTAGTTTGATGAATGATGATTTGCATCATTATTGAGCTATAATATTTGGCTTGAATATTAGAGAAATTTAGTAAACAGTCACAATATTATTACTGTAGGAATTAAATTATATTTCTGGCTAGTATTGTTATTTATCACAAAGCAAACTGTGATATTAAATGAATATTATATTGGCATATTAAATTTTTATATGCATAGATTATTTGCTGAGCACAAAAATCAGCTAATACATTTAAATGTGTTCAAACTCTGTATTACCTGGTATTGATTACATTTCATTGTATAATTCCTGTGAGTGTCTATTTGATCTCAATATGATCCCTTAATAGTGTAATTTAATTTATCTTGTTTTTCGTTACTAATAATTTTAATAAATGTATTTAAATTTATCCTGTCTTCATTATTCTTTTATCATATCCCAATCCAATCCACTTACTTATTAATTATATTACCAGATATTATTATACAAAATGTCAATATTATATTATCTTAGCCATTAATAGATGTTTAGTCCAATTTTATGCAATGTGTGTGTGGTTAGCCATAGGGTCTCATGTTTTTTCTCTGTTTGGAGCTGACTCACAATTAAAATTAAGGTCCATGTGTAACCTCAAAAATGTCACTTATACAGTGTTAAATCATGGAATTCTGGTGAATGAGTTGGAGCTTGGTTTGGACTCTGGATCTTACCATCCCATTTCAATCCGTTTTAATGTATTGGACTCTGGATTTTGTTACATGATTGTACAAATCTGACTGTTACAATATAGATAATACATTATCAATATATTTGTATCTGCCAAATGCTTTTAATATTCTTAAGTTTTAATTGTAAATTATATTTTAGCATTGTGTGAACTTCTTATAATCAACATATAATGCACTGGCCAAACTCATTTCTTGCTGTATATAAAAACAGTTCAATGGTTGATAAAAAAATTGAAAGTCAACAGAAATTTCATTCAAAAAATAATGAATTGGAATTATTCATTTTTCTTTTTTTATATTAATCAGACCATGATTAGTTTAAATATAGATAATACATTATCAATATATTTTTATTTTACAAATGATTTTAACATTCTTAAGTTTTATTTGTAGTCAACCAATAATGTGTTAATCAAATTAATTCCTGATCATATATAAAAACAATTCAACTGTTGGTAAAAAAGTTGAAAGTCAACAGAAGTTCCATACAATTGAAAAAAAGTTTGAATAGTTCATTCTTCTTTTTTTTATGTTTAGCAAAATAGTCTAGATTTTTTTTACATTTTGCAAAATATCTTATATATACTAAATGTACTTATTATTCTTACTACACTATTGTATATGCAACTTATTGGATAGATTTTGTGAGGTTGAAAATGTACATATTTTAGTGATTTTTTTGTAAATTGAATTTTAATTAAAGCTTTTTAATGTTTTAGTGAATTTTTCTATGGAAGCATTCATTCCATTCAATACATGAGCACTTTGGTCCTGTATATATAAATTATTTTGAGCTTATAAGTCAGAATTACCGTTTAAAAGAAAATAAAAATGAATAGTTAATGAAATGTATAAAGTAATAAATCAGTAATATTTGATCTGATGAGAAATGTTGAAAAAAAATTGAGATAGAGTGGGGTCAATAAATAAATCTAGTGGTAGAATAAAGTGAGTAAAAGTAATAATTAGGTAAAAAAATAAATTAATAATGAGGCAATAAAAATAATATAATGGTTATAATAGTGCTACAGAATAGAAAGAGGGTGAGCATTCTAATTCAAAATTTAAAAAAAGCAACAACCTTAAAAGGTTTTCTCATCTCTGTAAAAAATAATTTATTAGATAATTTAATTACATTTTTTATATAATAATAACACATGATTGTGAGAAAAGGCAAAAATGCAGGCTCACAAAAATGAAACTGAGGCTCTCCTAAGAGCAAATATAATGAACATTATTATGATCATGTTTAAAATAAAAAATAAAAAAAATGTGAAAAAATGTTTAAAGACATGAAAGACTAAGTAGAAAAACAAAATGAAGAAAGGAAAGCTCATGATAAAACCAAATATAGAACAAAGTTTAGATAGAAAACCAAAATTAAAATCTTTAAATAAAATGAAGATCACAAAACCCAAAATAAAAAACTTAAGCCTCAAACTGACAATCAAGTAAAAAATAATAAAAAGCAGGTAATGCAATTGAGCAAAAAAATATTAGTTAGTAAAATATGTCTTCAAGTCCAACTGAAAAAGATAAGCAGGTAAGGAAAATCAAGCAGTCGATGAAGTAGTAAAAGATAATTCTAATGTGGATGAAACAGGAAATTGCAGATCATTGCCAAACTATATTAGTTAATGATAGTGATTAAACTTTGCCTACTGAGATGAAATACAGTAGTGGCATAAAATGTGGTAATGAGGATGAATTTGGTAAACAAGACACCAATCAAATAGATATAAATATTGACATTATAAATGAATATAGCATAGTTACTGAATCTATGAATAATAAAAACAAAAATGTTGGCATCTTTATTATGAATGGTTATTTGATTGAATACATAAAGGGGCAAAGAAAGGATGAGAAAAATTTAAACTTTGATATAAAATATCATAAAAAAGAAATCAAAAGCCATTACAATAAACAATGAGACCAAAAGTATATGCATATGAATTGTGTTGTCAAATATTAAAGAAATGAGTGATAAAAAGAGTCAGATTAAGAGAATAACATATAGAAATGTTTTTTCTGATAAGGCCTATGAAAGAAAAAGTACCACAAATTCACAAAAGATCAAAAGTTATGGGAAGAGACCTAAGCAACTTAAATTTAAGGCAACTAATTACTCTTGACATATTGTCTGAAAAATTATCAGATCCAAACAACTAGTTAATCCCCAACTAGGTATAAAATGAATTTGAATTTGTGGAAGATGTTTCTGAAAATTTTGTTCAATTATCATTATCTGGATTTGAGCCTATGAATCTGACTTGAAACTACATGTTACTTAAAATTATCTGGATTTAAATCATCATAAATAAATTTATTTTTATCAAAATCAGATTTTTGAGAACATTTACTATAACATTGAACATCATCTTTGATTCTTTTTATTTGGTGGACATCGTAAAGCTATTATCAAACATCTGAAAACATGTCTCCAATTATCTGATATTATATGAATACCTTTCTAACCATATTTTGAGTTTATTTCCTGAGAATATGAAGCCACCTTTTGTATTATTGCTTTTACGTTTATTCTCTAAAAAATTGCTTTAAATGGGATTGAATTAAAAAAGTTCAAAATTATTAGAACTCTTGATGAAGTACAGACAGCTGTAGAAGATATTACTTTCAAATACTCACATTCTCTTTATGTACCAGTTCCTGAACTCCTATACAATTATCTTCATGCTCAATATTATGGAGAAATTTGAATTGGTACATCTCCTCAATGTTTAACAATTGTCATTGATAATGGATCTTCACATTTATAGGTTCCTTCAAAAAAGGGTAAACTAACCAACATTGCATGCTTGTTGCTTCATAAATATGACAGTATAAAATCTAGTACATATAAACCAAATGGTACTATATATGAAATCAAGTGTGGTACTGGAAGTTTGACAAGATTTTAAGTGAAGATGATATTTAGATTGGAGGAGCTACAGTGAAACATGATATATTTGTAAAAGCAATCACCAAAGCAAAATTTTTTTTATAGAATCTCTCTGAAAGCAAAAAAAAGTAGTCAGAAAACAAAGAACAGAAGGTCCACTTTTGTTGAAAATGATTCAGAGTGATCATGAGGCAGATTGATTTTTCAGATAATATCAAATAGGAATTCCTGTATCACTAAAAAAATATCCAAAAGAGATAAATTTTAACTCTTTTATGAATAAGTATCTACTATGTTAACAATACTACATCTATTAAAAGAGGAAAGGGTTTTAGAAAAAGAAAAATTTAATTATAAAGTTATAAAAGTAAAATAGGGATACACATTTAACTTTATGAATTATATATATGGAGTGTATGATGGTCAGCAAATATGATTGGATTTGCAGTTAAGATTTGTGTTGGTGTGAGCTTCAAACTGCTCATTATCGATGGCTATAATTATATAGGATTAAATTTTAAGATTATAGACACTCTACTTTGTACCTGGTCACCCGCTGGTTATTGACGAGCAAATAATCTTTTCTAGTGTAATAAAAAATAGTAACAAATGTTTAAGGAGGGCGATTCCATTGCAATATATACCCTATATTTTAATACCTGAACTTGATTCAAATGTAAGTTGTTCGATTAATGCATTTAAAATATTAACCAATGCTCTAGGTAGAAGTGTGCTTAACAGGAATCAAATTATATATAGGATCACTTTAAAGTATTAAAAGAATATTTCCATTTTTCTCTTTGAAAATGATTTTTATATTTAATCTCTAGAATACAATGATAATTTTAAAACAAATTGATCATTATGCATTACCTAATAATAAACTAATAAATTATAAATTAGTTAAAGATTTTTGTTCTCTCCTGATGCAATTTAAATTAACTTAACTAATCAATTGATTAGCGAAATAATATTCAAACATCCGACCAATAAATTTATCGTAACTCTTTTTTTTTTTTCAATTAACTAAACTAAGATGTTTTCTATCTCTCTCTACCTCTCCCTTTCTCTCTCTCCGCTCTCTCTCTCTCTCTTCCTCCCTCTCTCTCTGTCTCTCTTTATTAAGCTGAGAATTGATCCAGGGTCATTTAGCGTGGAATCTTTCATTCTAGCCAGGCTAACGCGTAAATTTTAT
This sequence comes from Epiperipatus broadwayi, assembly GCA_028023455.1. Classification (NCBI taxonomy): domain Eukaryota; kingdom Metazoa; phylum Onychophora; class Udeonychophora; order Euonychophora; family Peripatidae; genus Epiperipatus; species Epiperipatus broadwayi. The sequence continues at coordinate 940,170 of JAQFVV010006504.1, forward strand.
AAAGTTATAATAAACTGCTAATATATGTATCATGATTTTGAACAGTTATTTTTTTTTTCTCTGATATGATTTAGAGAACTGTCAATTATAAATATATTCGCTTTACCTGAAACTATAAAATAATTTTACAATAATTTATAGGATCATCTGAAAGTTGTTTGACCATAAATTCTTCTGTAACTGTTTGTTGGATAGTGTTCTTTCAGTATATAAATAATAATATTTATTTTTTCCATTGCTTTTTTTTTTTTTTGTCAATTTCTTAACCATAACCTTCGATTCTGTAACAAAAAATATAATAAATGAGAATAAAATATATTGCTTATGGGACACAATCTACGTATGTATTTCATTCCTTTTTTATTTTTTTATGGAATTACAGTATATCTAGTAAATTATTTAAATTTAAATTAGTTAAATAAAAAGAATGAAACCAATTGTGTAGTTCTTGTTAATTTGTCTCCTTTAACTTACCTTGATCTTAATCTACCTTGATTTGAATTATAAGTGCGCCTTTAAGACTCGTTTTCAAAATGTGCAGAGATGCAATTGGTGATGCAGAGATAAAAACCATCCATTCCGGAATATACTCTTCGATAACTTTAAGCGGCATTTTAATTACCATCTTTTGAAAAAGAGGTACCGTTCATTTCCTTGAATAATACATGAATTTAGAGATAATTCATTTTGATTGATTTCAGATTTTATAGGCCTCCGAGGACATTTAAAACGAACATCAATAACGTTTATTGAAATATATATTTTAAAATGCTATTACGTTCAGGTGTTAGAAAAAATATATATTTATGTGCTTTTATGTTCCTATAGACTATTATATATGTATATAGACTAAATACTAGGTAATATAAACATTTTTTTTTTTAAAAAAAAGATAGGAAAATGATTTTTTTTTTTTTTACATTTTAATTATGTGAGTTTTATCCACTCGAGTTATTTGAATACGATTTCATGTAAAAGAAGAAAAAAAATCTATATTCATATTATTTCTTAAAAGATAAAAGTACTTATAAAATCAATATTATTAAGATTGCTTAACAGTCTTTAAAATTAATATGTAACTAAAATAAGATTAAAAATAAAATGATTGTCTGATATTGAAAATAAATATCAAGTAATCCTTTTAAATTCACAGGAAAAATTGTTTTAAAAATCAAAATAATTTACGCCGCACTCGGAATCCCATAAAAAAGTAACTTTGATAAAATATTGCATATCAATATATAAAATTGTGAAAGGGTGTATAATCATTTATTTCCATGCGAAATAACGATAAGATTTATCTTTTCATGTTTATGCAAGCATCTTAAGAATGTAAAAAACAAAAATCTCAACAAAATTTGAGACTAATGCTAATATTGAAATACTAGAATAGTTTTCCATTATCTATTTATCTCAATTTAACTTGGTACAAAGTTAACACCTATAATATAATGTATTTTAAAAAACACTAACATTTATTTATACGATGCATGCATATTTAATTCTCTCCATATACACGAAAGATGACTTAATACACGCACCTTCTACATAATTTTGTATACACGCGTGTGTGTGTGCTTGTGATAATATTTTTTACAGTAAAGAAATAATTTTGTGTGTCCCTTATCAATAAACACTATATTACGTTTTTAAAAGGTAAAAATAAATACAATCAATACACTATTTCTCACTATATATGCAATAATGTTGTTCCAACACTTATTAATGGTTGCAAATAGCATTCCAGTTGTTGATTTTGTAAAGAATATATGAGCCACAGTGTTATAGTCAATATTTAGTACAATTTTTACCAGGTAATGCATTCAATTTTGTTATATTCTTTTTGGTTTAAACAGAATGCTTTTAAGATGATACTCTAGTCTTTCTAAATAAGCCATTTCATTATCATACACATCTCATTACACAAGGCATTTTGTCATATATATATATATAACAAAAAACCACAAGTTAAAACTTGCTAACGCTTGTATTTATGACAATAGATAGCAAATAGCTTGAAATCATGATCTGAAGGTGGAACTAAAGTTAGAGATAGTGAATGCTTGCTCTGACGTTTATGTAAACAAACATACGCTTGACTGTGTTTTTGGTAGAACGCCATCTATTGTCATATATATATATGATATAATGTATGAAAAAACAAGAAATATGAAAATATATAAAACTGATCCATAAAAATAATTGAATAGCTAGTTTCATAAAATGGGGTTAATAAGATGTGAATTAGCAAGTAAAGATATTGAAGAAAATAAAAGTCTCAAATATTTGAAATAACAGTTTTGATTTGGTAGAAAATGTATTTTTGCAATAAGAAGAAAAGGTGGAACTATCACAAAAAAAGAACAATGACATCATAAAATGTGTGGAATGAAAAATTATATAGCAATAAAGAACAAGAAAATAAAAAATCTTCTATAATAGCTATATACCTTCTGAGTTGCCCATTGGTTCAAATGAAAAAATGAGACAAGTAATTAAATCTATAAAAGAAGGGAAAGCTTCTGATAATGATGGAATTGCAATTCATATTTTAAAGGAAACAGATGAAGAAGTAGAAAATTGTTGACAAAATTACATATAATATGTCTAAATGATAAGGATGTACAAAATGATTGGAAGAAAGCAGTATTAATTTTGATATTTAAAAAAGATGATAATGGTGTTAGAAATAACAGACATATTTAGTCTTTTATCAGTGTCTTTTATCAGTTCTATACAAAAATTTTACTAGGATAATTATAACTCATCTATAGCAAGTTTGGGGTTTTAACTAACCAAATAAAAAAAACAGGATTTAAATGTGATTTTAGCACAGTGGATTACATTCAGTTATTGAGAGGAATTATAAAAAGAAATAATGAATATAAGTTGGCATTATGTTTTAGATTTGTGGATTATGAAATGGCATTTGTTTTATAAGCATTTCTGTAGCTTAAAGCATTGGATTATTGTGATATAAATCCAGGATTTTGTCATATTTTAAAAAATATTTATCAAAATGCAACAACCATGATTAAATTATTTAATTAAAACATTAGCAATTCTCTCCACACAGTAATACCATTCTGTGCAAACCATGTATTCAATTGATGCTAGAAAGTTTGTGCATCAAAATTTTTATGATGCCTACTCACCCAGTATTCCCAGTTTAGTTTCTAGTTTATATCATTCATCAGTGAGAAGCCTTTAATTTGAGAGCACTGTATTTAGATGTTTGGATCTAATTCAACTATTCAGCAACCATCTTTTTTCTTTTTAATTAACAGTGAAGCTATGAATGCAAAACAAACACTCAATAATGTTTTTAATCCAAGCTCATGCATTTGTATAATTATACAGATTAGTATCTATGCATGTGATGTTAGTGGTTACATAGTTTATACTAAGATGGTTAACACTGAAAAGGGTGTGTGATTGGCTGAATCCATATCTCTAAAACATTTCACAGAAGCTTTATAAGAAATATTTTGCAATTTCAGATTGAATCTAAGGGATTAAACTTAAATAGATAATTTAAATATCAGTGATGTAATTGTTTTTTTTTTGCAAATCAGCTTCCAGGCTTCTGGAAATATTTCGAGTTGTCAGATGAAAATAAAAAAAGTAGAACTAAAAATAAAGACTAAAAAAATAAAGTATTTTCAATAAATTTCCTCAAAAAAAGAAAATAATGTTTGATAATGATGAATTAGAAGTTATCATCTTCAAGTCCTTTGGTTAAATTATTTATACATATGAAAATATAATGAATAAAATTAATCTTAGAATGAAACTTGGATATAGTGATTTTGGTAGAAATAATTTACTACTGAAAGAAAGAATGCATTTGTGTTTGAAATAGAAAATTTTAAAAATATGATTTATCAGTTCTTACTTATGGATTGAGACTTGAGGGCTTAATAGAAGAGAAATACAGATATTTTAGACCATTTAACAAAGTATGAAGAAATTCATATTAAGATTAACAAAAAGATATAAAAAATGAAATAAATAGGTGAGAGAACAAACATATTATTGACATCATTGAAAGAATTAAGAAATTGCAAGCTAATCTGGACATATTTTTGGAGAGCTGATAACAAATAATTTAAATCTTAAACAGAAACTCAATAGATTTAAAATCCCTAGAAAGAGAGAACATAAATGAAGTGTATTGATAAAATAAGAAGTTTTACTGGACCAATGTGAAGAAGAGATGCTAGAAATTAGAGAAACTGGATTGAACACAGAGAGACCTTCATTTTGCAGTGGAATGATAATGGGTGAAAATGATGAGGATGATGATGATAATTATGATGATAAGTAAATTATTGGGAACTTACACTGCAAAAAAAACTTTTTTAATTCAATAAGTAGTGAAGGTCGCTATACAGAAAATATTATATAAAAATAAAGATTTACAGCTTAGCACTGCTTTTGACCAGGTCGATCATATAAAACATGGTAAGTAAGACTCCCATAAAAAACTAAGCCAGCTGACCAATAATAGACCAATAAGTATCTATTTAGCTATTTTATATGAAGTAGAGAAAGTAAGAATAAAAGCTTCTAATAAATCTTCACCACATGGTAATTATTAAGATTAGTGGATATTACCTTCTTCTTCACTACCTCTCTATAATAAATTGATAAAAAGATATTTGGTTGCATATGATTTAAAGATTGCTTTGTCAAAAATATGTGAAAAAAATAAACTTATAAATTTAAATGAGTATAGTAAGAAAAAATATTTAATTTGATTTTAGTTGATTGTAATCTGTATTTTTTTGGTACTTATAAAAATTTGTCTAGCATCTTGTATTTATAGTTACATTATAAACTTTACATGACCCACAACTCTCAGTGGCATCTAATTGCTGACCCACCTAATCACACACATGTTGAAAAGATAAATAATCACCAATATACATATTTCATGCTAAAACAGAACTCATCAGATGGTCCAGATTACCATTTCCACACATATATACAATCAGTACTCAGCTTTATATTAGGATAGACAATCTTCATACTTTAATGGACAAGCTTCAAACTACTCCAATCCACAACTTTTGCGTCTTCCATTTCATTGAAAATCTAATAATGGAATGTTAAAAGCCCAAATTAGTGCTAAGGTTGGGTCAGAATGACTAAAAATCAACATGGTTAGGATAACAACCTTGGAACTAATGTGGGATTTGAACATTCAATCATCAGATTTTCAATAAAATGGAAGGCTGAAGAGTTGTGGGTTGTAGTAGTGTGAAGCCTGTCTATTAAAGTCTGAAGATTGGCTATCTTAATATAAAGCTGAGTATTGATTGTATATATTTGTGGAGATGGTAATCTGCACTAACTGATGAGTGCTGGTTTAGGACAAAATATGTGTATTGGTGATTATTTATCTTTTCAATATGTGTGTGATCAGGTGGGTCAAAAATATAAGATGGCACTGAGAGTTGTGGGTATGTAAAAGTCTGAGTTTGAATACTACATATATTACATATATAAATGCAGGTGTTAAACCTGTATACTGTATTAATTATAAACTTTAGTAACTTCAGGTGTTAAGATAATAATTTTTTGCTGTGTTATCATGTTAATGAAACTACTAAAAGTAGATTCTACAATACAAACAGTGTATTATCAGTATCATTCTTAAATGGCATCAAATCCATATTAAAATAAAAATAACCATAGTTCAGTCCTATGGAAGTATACCACCCTTCCACCAGAAGCAAATGTGATCATAAGACCATTGTATTTTTTATTATGTGTACAGCTAGTAAATTAACATTTATTTAATGTAGGATTCTTATCACTTAGTATTAAAAGGGATATATACATTTGGTGATTACTACAAAATAGTTATATTGACTGAATGCAACTTATCTATTTAAAAAAAATGTGACATTAAAATTTTCAAGATTTATTCCGCTAGACATAAACTCCACATAGTAAACAAAAACCATAAAAAACTTTTTCTAAAGTCACCATTGGTTTCTATTTATTATATACATAGAATTTTGCCAAAATAATTTATAGTATATTTGGTTTGTTGGGTTATTCAAAGTTTTATTTATTATTTAGATAAAGAAGTTCATTCATTTCATTATTGCTCAAACAGTTTTTATATCAAGTTTATATACGGAGATGAAAATATTTTGAAATATTTAATGAAAAAGTAGATTTGTTAAACTAATTAACAAACAAAAACAAATAGGTAAATAGGTAAAATATTGACTTAAAAAATAATACTAGTAAAAACTTTGCATAAATGTTCTACAAAGAAAGGGATTAACGTAGTCCAATTCTTTAATTTTTGTCTCCAACTTTTGTATGTTTCTTTTTGTTGTAGTATATATAAATGTGTGTGTGTGTATGTATACCCAACAGTTAGTTATACTTATTTCAGTACATCTTTCATTTTAGCTCACTCCTATTACAACCATTCATCATCTCAGAGAAGCATTTTTGAAAAGTCCAGTTCACTTTTTTTCATTAAATAAATAAGACATATATTCATCATTTCAGAGAAGCATTTTTGAAAAGTCCAGTTCACTTTTTTTCATTAAATAAATAAGACATATAGCTCATATTGTAATTTTTAAATATTTATATACACTATTTTTTAGATATATATATTACAAATCGATATCTGTATTTCTTCAAAATAATATATGTAAATTTACAAATAAATATTAGAAAAAAACAGTACTTAAAAATTTATAAAAATATATCTATAACTGTCACTTAGAAGCACTTTCAACTATCCTTGTAGTTTTTGTCAACTAATACTTTTAAAATGTCAGCTTTCCCATAATTCCATGATGTCAACTTTCCCATAATTCCATGATCTTAAAGTTTGCTGCTTGCCTATTAATTAAATCTTGCTTGTATTTATATATTAAGATCACTTCCTTAATTTTTCTTTTATTATTATTTCTTTCAGTTTCCAATATTTTTACATTATTATAATTAAAATCAAAACCATATATACATGATTTATTATGGTCATAAAAGAAAGAAGCTGATAAATTATCATTATTTTTATAATTTTGTTTTGTATTTTGAACCCTTTTTATTAATAACAAATGCTCTTTTGTTCTTTTTCCAATGTGCGCATTGATTTACCTATATATCCACTTCCACACCTGCATGTCCATTTGTAAATGATACAATTTTTATTTGTCAATAAAGTTTTATCTTTAGAATTATTTATTAATTTATTTAATTTAGGTGATGCATAAAATGCAATATCACATATACTTTTATAAATTTTCTTAATGTATATTTCAAATCAACAGGCAAGTTTCATTAAGAAAATTTATAAAGGTATATGTGATATTGCATTTTATGCACCACCTACATTTAATAAATAATTCAAAAGAGAAAACTTCATAGTCAAATAAAAATTGTATCATTTACAAATAGATATGTAGGTGTGGCAGTGGATATATAGGTGAATTGAGGTATACATTGGAAAAAAGAACAAAAGAGCACTTGTTATTATTAAAAATGGTTCAAAATACAAAACAAAATTATAAAAATAATGATAAATTTATCAGCTTCTGTCTTTTATGGCCATAATAAATCATGTATATGTGGTTTTGATTTTAATTATAGTTGCATAAAAATATTGGAAACTGAAAGAAATAATAATAAAAGAAAAATTAAGGAAACAACATTAATGTATAAATACAAGCAAGATTTAATTAATAGGCAAGCAGCAAATGTTAAGATCATGGAATTATGGGAAAGTTGACATCATGGATTTATGGGAAAGCTGACATTTTAAAAGTATTAGTCGACAAAAACTACAAGGATAGTTGAAAGCACTTCTAAGTGACAGTTATAGATACATTTTTATAACTTTTAAGACTGTATTTTCTAATATATATATATATATATATATATAGATAAATACATATATATATATATATATATATATATATATATATATATATACCAAATGCCTGTTTTATCATAATATCCTAAAACATACAACCAAAAACATGTGAAAAGATAAATGATCTCTAGGATGCATACTTCATGCTGAAACAGCTACCATCAGTTAGCTAGATTGCAATCTCTTACATAGATTATATGTATATATATATAATTAAATAAAAAAAATACTATACTTTAATTGACAAGGTTGAATTTTTTGCACTTATAACTTTGATACAACCCACTTTATTGAAATATAATATTTTTTACTAATTATTCATTAAACTAGAGATCATTCCTAGCTCAAATGCATGCTTTAATTTTCAATTAATAATATGTATGTGTCATGAAGAGATATTAAGACCTGAGTTTCCTTGCCAATGTTGATATCTTGATAACTTTCATTATACATATATAATATTTAAATATATGTATACTGCCTATACTAGACCTAATGTAATTATAAGAGACTCAAACTTTCAAACTTCTCATAACTATCCAATTCATCTTATGCAACTAATAGACATGACCACATGCATGTGAAAAAAATCAATGATCTCTAATATATGTATTTTGTACTCAATCAGCACTTATCAGTTGATCTACCATCACCTACACATATATACAATGATTGCTCAGTTTACATTAAGTTAGCAAATATTTGGATATTTCATCCTCTGATTTTGAGTCATATGGATAGCTGAAAAGATGGAGAAGATTGCAGTTTGTCCATAAAAGTTTGAAGATTTGCTATCTTAATATAAACTAAGTAGTAATTGTGTATACATGTGTTAGATAGTGATCTAGAGCAACTGATGAGTGCTGGTTTGGCAAGAAATATGTATATTGGAAGTCATTGACCTTTTTTACATGTGTGTGGGTCATATGTATCAGTTGTATAAGATGGATTGGATAACTGTGGGAAATTTGAAAGATGTGAGGTCAAGTTCCTTATATATATATATATATATATATATATATATATATATATATATATATATATATATATATATATATATATATGTTTGTGTGTGTATATTGTAATGGGTCAGTCATTGTCACAAAAATAGGAGCTTCTCTCACTACAGTCAGTCCTGGCATCTTTGGATAGGACATTGGTGATGACATGACAAAATTATCAGCCCATGATCAAATCTACCTTCAATGTGCTAACTCAATGTTTACTTCATTAAATCCAGGTGTAATTTGGACTAGTTTATCTACATCTCACCTGCTTTTCTGGCTCCATTATGCCTCAGTAATCAAACTCAGAGTGATTTCACACTCAGCTCCCTTCAGGGATGATCTTATTGAGGTTAAGAACTACTGTGCCTCTATATAAGTGAGGATCAATTAAGGCACTCTCTCTCAGAATGTTTCTAATATCAGCATGTACATAAAATGTATGAATATTAACATACAGCATATATATTTAGTGGTGTGAATGCATAATAATGATGATAGGTAAGACCAAACTGATTGAAATAACTCAATAACATTTATTAAGAACAAATCTAATTTAACAATATTAATATATAAAATTATGTGAGTCAGGAATGACTTACTATCACTTAAGAACATAATATAATGGATAGCCTAATCCCAAATCCCATGATAGAAACCCATACCCTGGCAATCTTTATTGACAAAGTTTAAAACAATATAAAAAATATTTGAAAAGGTCATGAGCCTGATTAATATATTTACAGTCACATTATAGAGTAGCATTCAGTGTCTAATTCATGATCATTGTGATCATCCTTCTTGAAGAAGATTCCTTGTGTGAATCCATAATGTTAATAGAAAAGATTATTCATTCAAGAAAGTTAGTCATATGCACAGGAAAAAACAAATATATAACAAATTTTAATGTAACATTTAATAAATAATGAAAACTATTTGGTCACTATGGTATCGTTTTAATGTAGAACATCATCAAACTCTTACATCAATTACAAAGAAATCAAATCATATGTCACATGATCTAATTTTATTCCAAATGTTATAGATAAAACTCACAAATAAGCTCTTCATAAGCATTGCAGAATATCCTCAACCCTCATTCCACATTCATGATTGATGATGTCAAAATACTAGATGGGTATGGAGACCTAAATTTTATTTAATATAAAATATTTACTCAATTTAACACTTCTCTTTCTTTGTGCTTAAATTAAACTCTTCCATTTTCTAAAGCATAACCTTCCAAACATGAAAGCGAAAAGTACAAAAAAAAAAATAAATAAATAAAATGATAAATAATAAAATATACAAATCAATATTATTAATAAAATAAATTCCTGATTCTGGCAAGCCCTGTAAATTATATTCACAGGCTCTTACTTTTGGTGATAGATCTCAGGTAGTGTAGTGTCCATAGGTTTAGGTGACCCATACTCTAGGATTGTAGATTATCAGCACTCACTAGTTTGTTTTCAATAAACAAAAAGCAACAAACTCAGAGATCATTGTTTTCAATTGATGTTCAATAAAGAAAGGCATCTTACACATTCTGATGCTTCTATGGGTATCAAAAGCTGGCATTGGCCTCCTATTGCATAACTCCTTGAGCCAGACCACTTTACAATACCCTCTTTGGTATATATAATTGTTTATATTGTTGTTTCTATGCATAGGAAAGTGGCATAAAAATAAAGAAATGATTCTTGATGATTTTTAGCTGTTGTTTATTTCCTTTTCGATGATTTTATTTAAACATAGAGTTCTTTATAATTAGTTTAGCATTCGGTTTGCTTTCATCATTTAGACATATTTACATTTTGAGTTATATTAGTGGATAAAACCAATTACTTTTCACTCTTGTGTGATAGAAATTCATTCTAAAATTGAACATATATATCCATCTTGTTTTGTTCTAAAAATGTAGCTATTGAGATGTTGACTTTCTCATGCAATCTTTGCAATTATAACCAACAAAGTGGCAGGATCCCACACTAACTTTTATTTCTCTATGCTCATTGTAATTGTTCATTGTTGCTTAATGTACATTGAAGTAATATTATTAAAATAAATATTTATTAGAATTACCTTTTCATTTTTACGACTGGTTGCTTAACAATGTGATTGACATTATGTGATTATTCTTTATATTTTATCTAGGGTCACATCATAACTTTGGTTAGTTAATGACACTTGTTGTTAGTCATATATATATATATGTGTGTATGTGTTTGTGTGTGTGAGTGTATTTATTTTCTTAATGTTTAATCTAAAAATTTATCTCTCTTTTTAAAAAAAAATAATTTGCTTAATATGTGCTTGATGAAGGATAACATTTGATAATTACTTAGTCAGGCTTAGTATGGTGGTGATTGGTACAGGTGGGTTGTTAGTTATAAGTCACTCTTACAACTCCCCTTTCCTCACTGTGTTAAAAATTTTAATTTATATTTAAAATTTTAACACTCATAAGTGTGTTGGTGTGTTTCTGATGTAGGGATATTTTCAAATTGGATGAATGGTTGTTATACATATTTCTTGACTGCTTCATATTTTGTTTTTTTTTTTACAGCTGATTTGGAGAAGTTTAACCATCTCTCTTATACTTAGGTCATATCACTGAAAAAGTGATCTAGACTTAAGGGCTTTGATGGTTTTATTGTTGGAACTTAACTGTTAATGTGTCTTTATTATAGATGGCACATAGATCTATTTATTAGCCTTATTCCTGCTCCTTTTTGAGACTTACTGGATTCACAAAGGTCTATCTAAATATCAGAGCATCCATCTATTCATATGGATTGACTCCTGCAATTTAGTTAGTCCCAAGGTATCCCAATAATTGTGTTTGAGCATTAATTGGAAAATATCATCATCAAACTTAATATCCCTAGTCATATATTATTTTTTGCCCTGATCGCCTGAATGTTGTTTTTATTTTTCTTCAATGTGATTTATAATGTTGTTTTTATTTTTCTTCAATGTGATTTATATTGGCTTTATACTTTTCTTGGTGCTAACTTTTATTCTTCAGCTCTATGATTAATTTGATGTGATCATCATAGGTTATTATAAGCAACCAAAGTAGGGTTTTAAGATGTGGGCATTATACATGCCCTAAATTTCTCCTTCCTGGTTTATCCAAAATGCATTGGGACATGTTTGTTTAATGATGGTATATGGTCCTTCATACATATAGTAGAATGTATAGTACTTAATTTTCTGCAGTATACATGCATGTAAAGTTTTATCAGAAATTTATCTCCAACCTTAAATTTGTGATGAGCCTTTTTCTATTTTGGTTCCTATGACTTTCCATTGTGGTGAGCCATTTATAAGCCTTTAGTATATTTTTTAATCTATTTTGGTTTGAGTAGCTATATGTTGGTATTTACTATAAGTATTACTACTTGATGTATTCCACAGCAGAATTTTAAACAAATCAATGAATAAATTTCAGACTACTAGATGCTAGTCTTTATCTTATATTCAGTTGGGTGATCATAATCTGGGGCTTAGTGAATAGTATAGGTGCATTTATTCATTCCCAACCATTTTGTCTTGTCTGTGTCATTATAAGTTTTCTTTTTTTGAAATAACTTAATACTATAGTTGGGTATATCCATTTTGGATCATCTGTTTCACATGTCCTTGGTTACACTACTAAAGGTCCATTCTTGATATTAACTCCTTAAGTAGTAATACTTATTTGCTTAATGAAGGTGAAGGGGCCTTCATAGGTATTGCATAGTTTGTGGAACCTGGAACCTTTCTGTCTATTGGGTTTTGGTGTAGTACTTTCCATCATGATCCAATGGTTTTCCATATTTTGATCATGTTCTATATAGTTGAGTTATTTGAGATGCCATATTAGGCATCTAAGATGATCAGTGCTATTGTCTTCATCTGACATTCCCATATTGATGCATTGGTCATGACAGTATTCTTTTGTGGTGAAAATTTGAGCTGATAGTGATTCATTCTGAATGCTGTCACTGGGTTTACAGATCTTGTATTTGGAACATGTTTTCAATCCTTAGTATTAAACACTCATTGTATTTGGATATTCAAGGGCAATCTCTAGGCTGTTTATCATTACACCTCACTTCTCCTTTCTAGTCAGAGCCATTTGATCATCCCCAGTATGTTGCATCCTAAATACTAATGTTCCTTGGCATAGTTGGGATTTGAGAGCTTCAAACCTTTGATTACAGCATCACTCAGTTGGCCAACCTGGTCACATGTTTCTTTAATACTTTTGACCATCTTTTCTAGGTTTTCCTTGTCTGAAAGATCTCCCATTTTACTTGAAGCTAGTGTGTCTTCCAGACACTTTTTATTGTGCCCATTGATTCAATGCCCATATGGTGTGCCTCTGTTATGACATTGTGCTGCAAGTGAAGTTGATCCATTTTTGTGTGTATATCCTTGAATTCTTCCTTAATTTGTTCTCTGTACTTCTCTTGGCATATGTGCACTTAACTATTGAAATCTTCATAGCCTTGAGTCATCTCACAGAATGTAAGGTCCATCTGACTTGAAATAGTGTATCTAAAGTCTTCAAATCTTTGCACACATCATATATTCTTTTCTTCCATCTTCCTTCTTATTTCTCCTATTTCTTGGATCAATTCCCTGTTCTCTCTCTGAATATTATTGACACTCAAGGACAGCTGGTCCATACCAGCAGATAATTTATTTTCAATCCCTATCATTTCAATTTTCAGATCTTCTTTCAATCTATCCATTTTACTGTTCATATTTACATCCAAGCTGTTCATATCTTCTTTCAAATCTTTCTTCATGCTGTTCACATCTGATTTCATGTCTTCCTTCATACTGTTCATTTTTGCATCCATATCCATGATCATTTGGTACATTTGTTCTATCATTGTCATCTCTCCAGTATGCCATACTACTTTGACTCTGGGTGCTTGAGTTGTTTCATAGATAGGGGTCTCACAAATTTGAGATGTTTGTTTTGCTTTTTGTGCCTGTGGTGAATGATCAATTTCTGTAGTAGTTGGAGCTTCTTCCCTAATGCTAGAAGTAGATACCTCCATCTCACTACTACTATTATTTATAGTTTCTTGTAAAATTTTCTCATCCATTATTATTAGTTTTCTTCCACTTCTCATTATCATTGATTTATTTTATGTATATGTTTATAAAGTTTCTATTTGCCTATAGATATCAAGATAATACACTGTAGGTTTCTTTGTTGCTCTATGACATGAACATGATTTCTTTTTTTGTGTGTGTGTTTATTTTATTGCCTATCTTTAACTCTGTGTTGATTTATTAGTTAATTACTTATTTAGTTATTGGTCTCTGCTTATCATGATTTTCTATCACTATATGTGTATTCACCAGTTTTAATATCATTTTCTTTTTATGTGCATGTTCAAGTTCTTAAAAAATTTCATGTTTATCCTTTCTCATTGCTGTTGAACACATTAGTCTATTGTGTGAGTAATTCTAAAGTGGATATAAACATTGAAAGTTTGAAAGTGAAGAAAAATTCCATATATATATATATATATATATATATATATATATATATATATATATATATATATATATATATATATATATATATATATATATATATATATATATATATATATTCATAGATTCCAAGTTCTGAAACTAAATATCTCTGGAAACTTCTTGTTTCATGCCCCTAAAGTTATGGCACCATATGTAATGGGCTACTTGTCATGAGAAAGGAGGAGTGTATATAACTATGGTCAGACCTGGGGTCTTTAGGTAGGATACTGGCAATGAAATGATAAAATTCTCAGCCCATGATCACATCTACCTTCAATGGGCTAGCTCAAAATTTACTCATTGAATCCAGATGTAATTTGGATTATTCTTTGAATCCAGATGTAATTTGAATTAGTTCATCCACATCTCACCTCCCTATTCTGGCTCCATTATGCCTCAGTATTTGAATTCAGGGAGACATTTGCATGGATGGGCTTCCTCCAGTTAATAACTACTGTGCCTCTATATAAGCAAAGATCAACTAAGGGACTCTCTCAGAATGTTTCTAATAGCAGTATATACATAAGGAGAGATCTGTGGATATTAACATTCAGCATATATATTTACTGGTATCAATGCATAATGATGATGACAAGTAAAAGACCAAATTGATTGAAGTAGCTCAATAACATTTATTAAGAACAAAAATAATTTAACAATATTACTATATATAATTATATGAGTCAAATATGGCTTTTTATCACTTAAGAGCTAAATACAATGGGTGCTCTAATCAAAAATCCTGTGATAGAAATCCATACCCTGTCAATCTTTATTTTAAAACAATATTAAAAAATATTAAAAAGATTGTGAATCTGACTTACCAATTATTATATTTACAGTCACAATATAAAGTAGCATTTGGTGTCCAATTCATGATGATTATCATCATCATTCTTGGAGAAGACCTCTTTATACCTATGTATGATTCAGTAATGTTAACAGAAAAGATTATTCATTCAAGAAAGTTAATCATATGTACAGAATAAACAAATATATAACAAATATTAGTATAACATTTAATAAATAACAAAAACTCATTTGGTAACTATGATATGCTCTTAATGTAGAACATCATCAAAATCTTACCTCTTTCCACATTCAGGGTTGGTGATGGCAAGCTACTAGAGGGGTATGTAGACCTAAATTTTATTTAATATCATAAAATATTTACTCAATCTAACACCCTCCTCTCTTTGTGCTTAAAATAAACTCTTCCATACTATAAAGCAAAAGCTTCCAAATGTGAAAACAAAAAGTAAGAAAAATGAAAATAAATAATAAAATAAAAAAATACAAATCAATATGATTAATGAAATAAATTTTTAAGTCTGGCAAGCACTGTTTATTATATTCAAAGTCTCTTATTCTTGGTGACAGATCTCCTTGGGTGATGTACTATCCATAAGTTTAGTTCACATGCACTCACTCTGGGATTGTAGTTGATCAGCACTGCCAAGTTTGTTTCCATTAAACATGATGCAACAGATCCACTGAAGATTATCATTCTCGAGTAGTGTTCGATAAATAAAAACATATTACACATTCTGATCCCTCTATGTGCATGAAAAGCTGGCATCATCCTCCAATGGCATAGCTCTTTCAGCCAGACTACATTGCAATAGCCTCTTTAGATATATAGTTGTTTATAGGATTGTTTCTATGCATAAAAAAGTGGCATAAAAATTAAAGTAACTATTTTTGACAATTTCTGGTTGTTGTTTATTTCTTTTCTCAAAGATTTTATTCAAACATAGAGTTCTTTATAATAAGTTTACCATTCAGTTTGCTTTCATGATTTAGATATATTTACATTTTGATTTATATTAGTGGATGAAACCAATTTTTTTCACTCTTGTATGATAAAAATTTGTTCTAGAATTGAACACATACATCCTTCTTGTTTTGTTCTAAAAATGTAGCTATTGAGATACTAACATTCTAACGCAATCTTTGCAATTATAACCAACAAAGTAGTAGGATCACATGATAACTTTTATTTCCCCTTGATTGCTATAATTGTTCATTGTTTCATAATGTATATTGAAGTAATATTATTAAGATAAATATTTAATGAAATTATCCTTTCATTTTCAATCCTGGTTGCTTAGCAATATGCTTGACATTAGATCATTATCCTTTATGTTTTATTTATGGTCACATCATAATATCCAGTTAGTTAATGGCATTTACAGTTAGTCATATTATGTATGTGTGCATGTGAGGGTATTTATTTTCTTTCTGTTTGATCTAAAAAGATATCTCTCTTTTTAAAAAAAAATAATTTGCATAATGTGATGTTTTGCATATATGTGTGTGTTCGACAAAGGATAATTGTTATTTAATAATTACTTGGTTAGCTTTAGTATGGTATAGATTATTCCAGGTGAGTTGTTGCTTGTAAGTCACCCTTACAGTAGATAGATAGATAGATAGATAGATAGATAGATAGATAGATAGATAGATAGATAGATAGATAGATAGATAGATAGATAGATAGATAGATAGATAGATAGATAGATAGATAGATAGATAGATAGATAGATAGATAGATAGATAGATAGATAGATAGATAGATAGATAGATAGATAGATAGATAGATAGATAGATAGATAGATAGATAGATAGATAGATAGATAGATAGATAGATAGATAGATAGATAGATAGATAGATAGATAGATAGATAGATAGATAGATAGATAGATAGATAGATAGATAGATAGATAGATAGATAGATAGACAGATAGACAGACAGACAGACAGACAGGCAGGCAGGCAGGCAGACAGACAGACAGACAGACAGACAGACAGATAGACAGATAGATAGATAGATAGATAGATAGATAGATAGATAGATAGATAGATAGGTAGGTAGGTATGTAGATATGTAGGTAGGTAGGTAGGTAGGGTAGCTAGCTAGGTAGGTAGGTAGGTAGGTAGGTAGATAGGTAGGTAGGTAGGTAGGTAGGTAGGTAGATAGATAGATAGATAGATAGATAGATAGATAGATAGATAGATAGATAGATAGATAGATAGATAGATAGATAGATAGATAGATAGATAGATAGATAGATAGATAGATAGATAGATAGATAGATAGATAGATAGATAGATAGATAGATAGATAGATAGATAGATAAATAGATAGATAAGTGGGTGGGTAGGTAGGTAGGTAGGTAGGAATACCGATTTTATTTTAGGGTCTGTTTTAATTTGACTATGTATTTATATTGCTAAAATCAGTCAACATTACAATCAATTCCAATATCAGTAGCTATCAACAATCACATTCTGTTGTCAAGCTGAAATCTTATCTTTATTTATGGTTCCATATATTTATAGACACTTCAAATTGCAACTTGGCCACAGTGATTCGAAATTATTGATACTAAAAACATTAAATACACTTCCTTAAACAAACAAATATAACTTGTTCTGACAGAAGATTAATACTTAGTCAATTATAACATTACAAACTTCAATTATAATTTTCAAATTGCATCCAAAATATTACTTAAATAATAAGTGTAATAATGCTCAAGACTAAATGGGTTTATAAGTAATCATTAAAATCAGTCAACACTTAGACAATCCCATTATCAATATAAATCAACAATATCAACCTCTCATCTTTATTTATGGTCCAATATATTTATAATAGACACTAAAGATTGCAATTTCGCCACAGGGTTACATTGAAATTATTGATATAATATGTATGCATATAAATATACATTTGTGTGCATTATTTAAAAAAATTATTGTAAAGATTCGTGAACTTAAATTTAGGTGATCTAGACACAAAATAAAAAACAAAAACAATAATAATTTGTCGATTGTAGAATTTTTGATTAAATATGAGACATTTTCAGACATCAGGTGCACTATTATTTTTTGTCAAAAAGCGTATGATAAATATTTATGGAGAAATGTTGGAAATATCTTTACTAATTTTGACTGTTATTGGATGAATACTTATATAATATAAACAAATTACATTTATACAATAAGATTAAATTAAACTTATGAATATATGGTATTCATGATATTAAACTAATAATAAAAGTGATAGTATTTTTCTCTTACTTTTCCTCTGATAGCTAGCTATCGATCTAAGATTTATTTTCACTCTTTTTTTTATTTTCACTCTTTTTTTTTCTTTGTTTAAGTAGAAAAATATTCAATTTTTTTTTCTTTCATTGTACTGTTTGACTTTAAATATTTAATATACAAGTGTATCTTATATATATATATATACTTAGTTTAATTTTTAAACAATTAAAAAAAAATTAAGACAATTCAGCTATTATGACAATCACCAGATGTTTAAATGTAATGTATGTTTTGTCAGAACTGTGTTTTTTACTTTACATTGGAGCCATTTAATGTATGCTTGATTAATTAATGGGCACTAGAAAGTTATGGATATTCGCATTCTCAAATTTGTTTTTGCTAAATGGACTTCATCAATGATGATTTTGAAAATAAATTACGATATATTTCTCTTTGTTTTTAATTTATCAACTATTCTTAACTCCATTATATTATTAAATTAATAATCAAAAATTAAAAAAATATATTATAGCTTTAAACTCCAGCCAGCAGATGAAATATGAGTCATATTGTTTTAATATTTGATCTACATAATTATATAAACAATTGTGCTGGGATTCAAATCATTAAATTTTTTAAAATCAACTGTTTGTTTAGTAATATAAGATGGTAAATAGATTATAGTACTTTAGAGAAAGTATTAAATCCAATTTTTTCTTGAACTAAGCCATAAGCCCAAAGAAATTATCCTGAGAATAGAGATGTAGTGTACTCAAGCTTCGAGTAAATAACTCCTGACTACAATAAGTAGAATTGTCACATTTGCATGTGTATTGTAATACTAAACAAAATTCTGATTTGTGTTGCTATGGTATTTTTATTCTATTACTAGATTTGAGATTTATTAATACTAGAAGTCATTATAATATATTAAATTGAAATAAATATTTTAAAATAATAATATAATTCACATAATAAACTAAATGGTTCAGTATCTTAGTATTTATTATTTATATTACTATGTAAACAGAGGGGGTAAATCACTTTTCCCTAGGTTATGGCTTAAATGCATTGTAAATTTGAACAAAGAATCAAGATTAGAATGAATCCAAACAAATTCACTTATTCTTAGAAACTCTGTTGTTTATAAGCATACCTTTGTCAACTTGCTTATAAACATTATTGCTACCAAGAAAAGGTGGATTCATTCTACTCTTGATTCTTTGTTCAACATATACATACTTGTTAATTCATAACCTGGGGGAGAGGATTTACTCCTTTTGCTTACATATTCATTGAGCTATGTTTAATTTAAAATTTATTTATTATCCTAAAATAATGAGTGGTGCCAATAGCTCTAACAAGCTTTATTGATAAATGTCACAAGAGAAAGCATTAAAAAAATATCTTGCAGCATTTATCAATAAAGCTTGTTAGAACTAATAGCACCACTCATTATTTTTTATTTACAACATTATAAAATCAAGTCATATGATGTATGACTTTGTTTTATTATTTATAATACTGTTTTAAATAAAAAGTGAGGTAAGCAATTAAATCTCTAAAACAAGGGAAAGCTCCAGTAATGGTGGAATTGCAACACATATTTTTAAAAAAGGTGAAGAAATAAAACAATTGTTGCCAAAATTACATATAATATATCTAAATGATAAAGAGGTACCAAATGATTGGGAAAAAGCAGTAGTAATTTTGGTATTTAAAAAAGATAATAAAGATGTTAAAAATATCAAACATATTTAAAAATCTATTATCAGTTACTTTTACTGGTTCTATACAAATATTTTACTGGAATAATTGCAACTTATCTACAGCAAATTTTGGATTTTGCCAACCAAGTCCAAATGGCATTTAAAAGTATTTTAGCATAGTGGATCACATTTAATTATTGAGAGAAGTTATAGAAATGAATAATAAATATAAGTTGGCATTTTGTTTTGGATTTGTGGATTATGAAAAGGCATTTGTTTTATAAGTACTTCTACAGTTTGAAGTATTAGATTATCCAGATGTAAACCCAGGATTTTGTCATATTTTGAAAAATATTTATCCAAAATGCAACAAACATGATAACATTATTTACTTAAAACAGTACCAATTATCTCCACACCATAATACCATCCTGTGCAAACCATATATTCAATTGATGCTAGAAGGTTTGTGCATTAAAATTTCTACAATGTCTACTCACCCATATTCTCAGTTTAGTGTCTAGTTTGTATCATTCATCAGTGAGAAGCCTTGGATTTGAGAGCACTGCACTTAGAGATTTGGGTCTAATTTACCACTTCAGCAGCCATTTGTTACCTTTTTAATTAACTGGGAAAATGTGAATCCAAAATAAATACTCAGTAATGATTTTCAATCCAAACTCATGCACCTGTATAGTCATACAGTGTAGTATCTATGCAAGTGATGTTTAGTAGTTACATGTTATACTAAGAACCAATTAGTATTTTGTAATTTAAGATGAGAAGCTAAAGGATTAAAATTAATATATATTATTTAAATGTAGATTTTGCAGATGGTGTAATTGTTTTTTGCAAATAATGCTCCTAGGCTTCAGGAAATATTTCAAGAGTTGTCAGATGAAAATAAAAAAGTAGAACTAAAAATAAATGCTAAAAAAAGAACTAAAGTAATTTCAATGAATTTTCTCAAACTAATGACAAGCTAAAAAAATAAAGTATTTATATTTATGCCATCTATATTTAGCAAGGGAAGAATTGTTTTAAAAATAATGTTTCAAAGTTTTAAGAAATAAATAATCAAAGGGCTTAAGTACTCCAATGTTTAAAATAAGTTAAAACATTAGATGTACCAGAACTATAATCAATTTTAAGATTTTATAATGCAGTGACTGTCATTCTCCCACTGTACTAAGCAATACAACACCTTCAGAGCTACTTCAAACAACAATAATTTCACAACCACTGCTTTTTTAAAGAAAAAAAATTGGGCTATCATTTCTGTCAAAGCAATTTTAATGTTCAAACCTTATTCTGACAAATACATACTTAATAAGAGAGTCCATTCAATATTATTTTTTACTAGTTTATAGTTTTTTCCCCTTATGTGTCATAGCATTGGCCAGGAAGCGAACCTGCTAACCCAGGACAATTGCTTGTAAGGCAGCTGTGCTGACCACTCGACCACCAATGCTTGACTACTGGTTTATAGTTAATTGAATTCTTATTTGAAATGCTATAAACTAATTTGATTTGTTGTATATATATCTCCAACACAGTGACATTGTGAAAGGATATTACAGAAGAAGGAAAATGAGAGAAAAGACATGTTTTTTTCTTATTTAAACTATTTACTGAAACTTGAATAATTTATTAAATACTTTTTATTTAGACATAAGACAATAATAAGAATTAAATGATTTTAAAGGCAATGATATTATCAAAATATACTAATTGGAACAAAATAAATATCAGACCATCATAGCAGGTATTGTTATTTTACAATTATAATTTTAACTTTATGAATATTGCATACATCATTATAATTATATTTAAAAAATTATAGAAAACTAATACAATCCCAGTGTGATAGTAATGATAATTAATTTAGTTAAATGTTAATAATAATTATTAGAATATTACTTTAAGAAGTTGATAACTGCTCCATTAACTTTTTTTATTATTATTATAAAAATAACATATATAAAAGTATGTATTTCCAAAGACATTGTTAATAAAAGCTAATAAAACTTTATTCTTTTTTTTTTGTTAGCACTCATTTAATAATAGAGGTTTTCAACTTTATTTTTCTCACAAACTTATTCATTTACATTCAGCACTAATTTATTCACCTATTTAATTTTATACATTCTCATTGTTTGCAATATAATTTTATTAATATAAATATTTGCAAATTTATATATTTGAAATCACATTTCAAGAATAATTCTAAATGTAGATAATTCTTTTTTTATAATTCTCAAAATAAAATATATTATGGAAAAGTAGTAACAATTTTAAATTAAATATGAAATCTTTGCTAAATCTCTCAATAAAAATTAAACACATATGAACATGAACAAATGAATAAATGACAAAAAATAAATATTTTCTTTCAAATATTGAAATTAATAAGATCTGGAATAATACTTCATGTTCAAAAACAACTTTGAAATGCAGAAAGTCTGTAATAGATGATAATTGATTACTTCTATGATAAAAAGTTGTTTAGTGCATTAAGATTTAACTACAATATGAAGACGAATCAAATGGTTATTTTACTTAAGCAGAACTATGAATTATCAATATTTTTATGAAATAATATACGATTTTATTCATGATATAGTCTTCTCACATATACAACTGTTTTCATTTTCCAGAGTGTAATTAGACTTTTCTTTTTATGCATTTTTATAACAAAATTGTTTAAAATTTTAATTACCCTCTCCCCTTTGTTATAGTATAGTTTTGTTGGTGATTTGAAAAAAAATCTAACATCAATACGTTGTAATACAATAAACATTAGATGAGATTATTTTCCAAAGCTGTCTTACTGTAGTTTCTTCTTTTTCTTTCTTCTTTTAGACAGATTGGTTAAGGATTCTTAAAAGTTATTTTGATACTTATTCTCTTTTCATAGCCATTAACGCTTAATGTGGTTTAGCACAGTAAAAATGGCAAACTTAAAAGTTCTGCCACTTGAATGTCACATGATCAACAAACCCTTAAACGTGCAATTATTTTTATAAACGATATTTGATTTATTTTAAAACTTTTAGTATAAAGTAAGATAAATTAATATTTTGTTATAGTAGTCATCTGTTCAACAAAAGGCTTACATTGTAATAAAAATATAGGTAGCAATAATATTTTTTTCACCTTTTTTTAATACTTTACTGGAAGTGTTAAATAAATTTGATTTAATTAAATAAAATGTTCAACTTCAAAAACATTTCATTAATTATAAATCCAAAATCATAATAAATAATGATTATAAAAGTGGTATAGTGAAACATACACACACACATATTTCTACTATTTATATACACAGATATATACAAATAGACAAACTTTCTATCACAATCATCACAACATGCCTATCACATGAAGTTTGAATTTGGCTAGAACTTAGATATTTTTAGATTAGTGATCATTTCAAATTAAGTTTAAATTGTTTCTTTTTTTAAGATAGCTAGCCTATAGATAACTCTCCATCCAAATCATCCATTTATGGATTAGAAAATGTTTATTCTTGACTTTAAAGTAAAAAAAAAAAGTCAATTATTTCTAATGAATGAGTGGTATTTTTCCTATACTGTTTCTTAAGTTCATATAAGAATATTATGGAAAATCCTTCTTAATAGTGCTACTATTGAAAGCTACTTTTTATTCTTACAATATGCAAAATGTCTTGAAATTGCAGTTTTTTTTTAGAATTTACTATGCTTTCCTTTTATTTATTTATATTTAATGTTGCATAATAGTTTAAAGTATGCAATTTAAAAATAATACAGTTTGCCCACAGAGATGTACAACAGTTGTTTTGAAGTTAATGCAAAGTAGTCTAATAAGCATCCAAAGTGTCATATTGTTGTATGTTAGTTAATTAGATGGTCCTTTATGAGATGCTTGTTTTATTATATTAATTTATAATTAGCTTATTTTGGCTATTTTTTACATTGTTGTTTTATGCATTAGTTTTTATATAATCATTAAATATTCAATTGTATATATACCTTTTCTTATTTTCTGATATTTGCTAGTTTACTTCCCCTCCAATAGCTTAGCAGTTTTAGTATGTATAAGCATGTTTTGCAGAAAACTCTACAGTGTTTTTGTTACTGTATTAGACTTCTTTTTTAGGTTAAATTTCTATGCAATGTTATATTTGAAGTAAAAAAAGTTTATCTAGAAAAAAAATAATTTATAGTAAATAGCATAAAGATCCAAATATAAAAATATCTACAAACAGATATCTTTAAATGTTCCAGTACAAAATAAGAATCTTTCCAATAGTATCCATGGTCTAACAAAGTAAAAAAAAATCATTGCATTAGCCACTTTTTTGTAGTGATAATTTTAGTAATTTGTTTACTTTTTTTTAACATCTAAAATATTTAATTATTTTCTTTTTCCATTTAATAACTACACAGCTAATTGGCTAAGAGCAGCTACCTGAAACAAACGTCTTATGTCTTAGTAGTACTTGAAAAACATTGAAAGTAGGTTTACAAATTATACTTTTGCATAAGCTCCGTGATAATCTAAATAATGTCAACTGTTCATTAGTTATTATATATGTAATTATTTCACACAATCTTTTAGCTTAGTACATCACCAGAAATTATTTCAGCAACTATTACCAAGCAAACATTACGAATAAAAGGAAAATGTAATTATCTCTCTTTCCTACACACACACACACACATGTATATATATATATATATTGTAACGTTTATTTATATACATTGCAAATATATTGGCATTTGGTAAAAAATAAAAAATAAAAGTAAATTTAGATTTTTTTTTTTTGACTAATTTTTTTTTTAAAAAATAACGTACAGTGAAAGTTAAATTATTTTTTCATATTTTTTTAATGTAATTAGAAATAAAAATAGAATTGGGAAGAACAAAAGAATTCCAAAAGTAAAATAAAAAAAAGATAAGAGAAAGTAAAAATATTTTGGCTAATTAAAGATGGCCGAAAAACTTGATAAGAAGAGGAAACTTTATAACGTAAATTTTATAAAGAATCTACAAGATTATGAACCAAAAAAACACCATGATAATAGCATGTGCAGAAGTCTGAAAACTGGACCTCTGGTATAAAAAGGAGGGATTTGGTTGGAAGAACGTCTTGTTCCGTTAGTCTCTCTAGTCAGTCCTGGATAACAATAATACATCCAGGATTGCCCTACACTGAAATAATTTGGCATGTCGGAGTGAACCGGAGCTTCTGCAAACATCATGCCTGAAGATGTACACCAGGAAAAGCCTTCGTGACCAACTAGGAGAATGGACCACAAGATCAAATAATAACCAAAATGCTGAGCTCGTTCTACCCAAAAAACTATGCATAGTTATCTACTACTGAATTCACAAAACTTACCAGTAAGTAATGCTTCATTACTCCTGATTGTGACCAAATTAAACATTTTCAAGCAATTTCTAAAAGTATGTTTAAACAATCCCGATAGAGACATTAAATTTCTTGTGCAAGAGACATTCATTTTTTAGTAACTTTCTAGAAGAAATTTGGAAGTGAGCTGTAATTGTAAAATTGTTTTTTATTAATTGATTCACATCTGAATTGTGTTCTCTCCAATTTATTTGATAAATAATTGCCTTTCAAATTTTATTTTTTAATCTATTATAAAAAAAAATATTTCTAATACCAATTTTCATTTGTAAGTTATTAATAATAGTTATTATTTTTTATTATTAAATTTATTATTAGTTTAAGAAGATTTAAGAATGTAATTTACTTTTTCCAATATGTTTGAATAAGCCCAGGAATAATAATCTTAAAGAAATAATTCTCGTTACGGTATGATGTATTACCGATTAGTTTAAAAATATCTTTTCTTTTTAATTTTCGAGATGCTATGTGACGATTCAGTGGGTTCTTGCAGAACTCTGGCACCTTTCAAATAAATTAAAAGCTGATGTCATCGATAGCATAATCATCAACAATTATAAGGCCGAGTTGATCAGGAAATATAGCTATGTTTTTAATAGAAATCGAAATACAACTTTCTTCTTTTTGACATAGCTTGATCAACTCGTGTGCAATTTATATTAGCATGTAGAGGCCTAGCAAAATGGAAAACGTTATTATATATATATATCAAATCTAAAATTAAACCAGACCAGCATAAAAATAATATTAAAACACAACCTAAGGTTTCACTGCTACAAGCAGACTTCTCAAGTGTAAAGAACCACAAAAAAACCACACATTATATATACTATTAAAAACTACCCACAAATCCATTCACTTCCCATCCACCCTTAATATTAAAAGAACTCTTAAATAAGTTAATTGCTTCAGAATAATAAATTTTCAATAATAAAGACTCTTTAATTCTTCTTTTGATTTCATTTCTCTCAAAGAAGACAACCTTAGCTTCATCAAAATCAATAGTGTGGTATGTATCTTTTTCATGGACATACAAAGCAGAACTAAGATATCTATTTTTAACTCTACTTTTATGAACCTTTATTCTTTCATTTAAACTCAAACTACTCTGACCTATGTAAACCTTCTTACAAAATAAACAAGGAATAAAATATACCACACCAGGAATAGTCTTTCTATCAAAAACTTCTTTTGTATTATTTAATAAATTATTCAATGTATCACCCCTTTTCCAAGCAATTTTCTTATTTCCAAACAATTTACTATTTCTACACACAATTTTATAAGAAGACAATTTAAATGGCAAAGAAATAAAATCATATTTTTCTTTAACCTTTACATCCTTACAAATATTACTATTAAATAAAATACTTTTAACAAATTTATCAGAGTATCCAACACTCAAATAATCTTTATAAAATTGATATTTCTAAAACAAAGCTACCCCACTAGAATTATTTAATTTAATATTCCTATGACAATAATTCCTTAAAGCAGCTACTTTATGAGATACAGACTGATAGCTATCAGGTTTAATTATAGATCTTAATTCTTTACTTTTAACTAAATGTCTGCACAATAAACAATTAGTTTCTATATTTCTAATCACCAAAAGATCTAAAATTTTTAACTTACCAAAATCTAACCCCCTTCCTTCTAACACAAATTTTATAGAAGGATCAAAACAATTAAACTCATTTACAAATTCCTTCAATTTATCATTCTCAACTACAAATAAACAATCATCAACATATCTGACAAATAATTTTACATATAAACAATTCTTTTTAATAATAATTTCCTCTTCCATAAAACTAATATAAACTAAACATACTAAATGAGAAATAATATAACCTATTATCCACCCTTCCTTAATCTTATAAAAATTGCCTCTATAAGTAAAATACATAGAATCTTCCAATAACAAAAGCAAATCTTTAATTACCTTAATTTTATTTTTTGATAAAGAACTTTTCTTAATCAATACAGACAAAAGAACATCAATACTGCTTAACCTATTAACAGACTGATACATATTTTCAATATCTAAACTTCCAAATACCCAATTACTTTCCATTTTAAAATTATTAATCTTATCAAAAGCCTCAAAAGAAGAAACTGTGTACTGACCAAAATCAACAAATTGTTTTAAAAAATTATTCAAGAATCTAGAAATACCCTCTACAACACTACCTGTAAAATGAAAAATAAATCTTAAAGGAAAACCATCTTTATGAGTTTTAATATTCACAAACATCTTAGCTGATGTAAAATCATTAGGAAAGCATTTTAAATAATCTACTCTATTAAAAAATTTTAAATTAACCATTTTCTTCATAATATCTATCAATTTTCTTTTAATCAAATTACCTGGATTTTTTATCTAACAACATATATTTACCATTATTTAATTCTCTATCCATTTTCTCTTTGAAATCATCTCCTTTCATAATAACAAACCTACCAGCTTTGTCTTCAGCTAAGATGTTTGTGAATATTAAAACTCATAAAGATGGTTTTCCTTTAAGATTTATTTTTGATTTTACAGGTAGTGTTGTAGAGGGTATTTCTAGATTCTTGAATAATTTTTTAAAACAATTTGTTGATTTTGGTCAGTACACAGTTTCTTCTTCTTTTGAGGCTTTTGATAAGATTAATAATTTTAAAATGGAAAGTAATTGGGTATTTGGAAGTTTAGATATTGAAAATATGTATCAGTCTGTTAATAGGTTAAGCAGTATTGTTGTTCTTTTGTCTGTATTGATTAAGAAAAGTTCTTTATCAAAAAATAAAATTAAGGTAATTAAAGATTTGCTTTTGTTATTGGAAGATTCTATGTATTTTACTTATAGAGGCAATTTTTATAAGATTAAGGAAGGGTGGATAATAGGTTATATTATTTCTCCTTTAGTATGTTCAGTTTATATTAGTTTTATGGAAGAGGAAATTATTATTAAAAAGAATTGTTTATATGTAAAATTATTTGTCAGATATGTTGATGATTGTTTATTTGTAGTTGAGAATGATAAATTGAAGGAATTTGTAAATGAGTTTAATTGTTTTGATCCTTCTATAAAATTTGTGTTAGAAGGAGGGGTTAGATTTTGGTAAGTTAAAATTTTTAGATCTTTTGGTGATTAGAAATATAGAAACTAATTGTTTATTGTGCAGTCATTTAGTTAAAAGTAAAGAATTAAGATCTATAATTAAACCTGATAGCTATCAGTCTGTATCTCATAAAGTAGCTGCTTTAAGGAATTATTGTCATAGGAATATTAAATTAAATAATTCTAGTGGGGTAGCTTTGTTTCAGAAATATCAATTTTATAAAGATTATTTGAGTGTTGGATACTCTGATAAATTTGTTAAAAGTATTTTATTTAATAGTAATATTTGTAAGGATGTAAAGGTTAAAGAAAAATATGATTTTATTTCTTTGCCATTTAAATTGTCTTCTTATAAAATTGTGTGTAGAAATAGTAAATTGTTTGGAAATAAGAAAATTGCTTGGAAAAGGGGTGTTACATTGAATAATTTATTAAATAATACAAAAGAAGTTTTTGATAGAAAGACTATTCCTGGTGTGGTATATTTTATTCCTTGTTTATTTTGTAAGAAGGTTTACATAGGTCAGAGTAGTTTGAGTTTAAATGAAAGAATAAAGGTTCATAAAAGTAGAGTTAAAAATAGATATCTTAGTTCTGCTTTGTATGTCCATGAAAAAGATACGTGCCACACTATTGATTTTGATGAAGCTAAGGTTGTCTTCTTTGAGAGAAATGAAATCAAAAGAAGAATTAAAGAGTCTTTATTATTGAAAATTTATTATTCTGAAGCAATTAACTTATTTAAGAGTTCTTTTAATATTAAGGGTGGATGGGAAGTGAATGGATTTGTGGGTAGTTTTTAATAGTATATATGATGTGTGTTTTTTTTGTGGTTCTTTACACTTGAGAAGTCTGCTTGTAGCAGTGAAACCTTAGGTTGTGTTTTAATATTATTTTTATGCTGGTCTGGTTTAATTTTAGATTTGGGGTAGTTTTGATTTTATATTGACTAGTTTAGCTTTATGCTTGTAATGTTTATATATATATATATATATATATATATATATATATATATATATATATATATATATATATATATATATATATATATATATACTGAACTTCATAATGTAATTAAAGGGGATTTGAACATACAACTTTCAAGCTTCCTTCAGCTATCCACCCTATCTTATATAACCAATACACATGAACACACACATGTGAAATAGATATATATTGTATGCTGAACCAGTATTCATCAGTTGATCTAGATTATAATCTTACACACACATATATAATCAGTGTGCAGTTCATATTAAGATAGCAAACCTTCAAATGTTAATAGAAAGACTTCAATCTTCTCTACACTCCAACTCTTCAAGCATCTATATCATTAAAAATATGATTATGGAATACTCAAACCTTTATTGACAACAATATTGTTGTCATATCCCTGTTGATATTAAATCACTATAACCCCTCATATATATAACCTTAATATATCTATTTAAATACAGAAGAAGAATGGGCAGAATTCAGGCTAAATCTATAATAAATCAATACTAGTATATTGTAAATACTAAACTTTAAGATGTAATTAAAGGGGATTTGAACACAGACTTTCAAGCTTGCTTCACTATCCACTCCATCTTATATAACCAAGATATAGATATATATATATATACATACCGTTACAATATATATATATATATATATATATATATTGTAACGGTATGTACCCTCTCAATGAGATAAATTAAGGCAGTGGCATCTCACTATATTCTGTTTTAACATCTTTATATATGATGCTATGAATAATGTGATTTAATTTTAATATAAAACTATATTTGTTTCAAATAAATAATTTATTACTAAATTATTAATATAAACTATATCTAAATCATATCAATCTTCACCTTAATTGATTTAACCATTATGCTCAGATTTCAAACTCAGATAAGTTTAACAATTGATTATCTTCAGGGGTTTCTATCAATATACTACAGTAATAATAATAAACCTCACTAACTCTTTAAAATGGATGTTTGTTTTGATAAAATCAAATAAATAAATAAAATAAATTAAGACTGCATTTAGTTTAATATAAATCATAACAATTATTTATTTAACAAATAAATAATTTAAACTTTATAATATATAAGAATTATTTATATATCTACTATTTTATATTTAAAAAATAAATATATTCCATTTACCCATTGTAGATATATTCTTTACTTTATAACATTACATGATTTAATAGTTGAAAAGATCATGTATAAAGATTGTGTAACTTATATAAAGTGTATATATATAAATATTAAGATTACTATATTGAAACTATCATATAATAATTAGATTATACAAATAATTAAATTATTTAATTATTTGTATGTAATATTTTCATCCATTAAAATGATTATATGTAATTTATCATCATTAATACAGAAAATATATAAATATATTTCATACTAATGTTAATCATTTATTCAACTATAATAAACAATGGTTATTAAACTATTTGAATTAGTACAAACAAAATAGTGTCATGTCATAAAAATATGTAAATTGAGTAATAATTTAATTTCTTATCTCTAAATTCATTCTAACCCATTAATATACTTATATGCCTTCCCCATGTTAATATTCCTTATTCCATATCTAAATTTTATATTAAATATAAAAAAATAAAAATATTTTTAATATTGATCTTCTCCTCTTATTCATTTCTTCAATGAAATGAATTTAATGATAAAGGAAATGAGATTAATGTTCACCAATTGCAATTTTTAAGAATGGTATTTATAAAAGTTAATGCAATAGTCCTAGATGTTCCTGGAATTCGCAAATTAAAACTTTTTAAAGATAAAATTCTTAATTCCTTGTTTATTATGCATTGAATAAGATAATATGAGATCTCAAATTGATTTTTAGTTTCCTCCTTGCCTATAGGCAGCATCTTCTTTTATGCACAGTTCTTTTATTAGCAATTATAATTTCATTTTGAAGATATAGCTTATATATAATTTTAAAGGCATTTGGCAAAAGTTGTTACTCACATATATATATTAGATTAGACAAGCACATTTTATATATCCTACAATAAAATTGGTATTCTATTCACTTTGCATTTTTTTATAATGTAATGTTCTTTAATTTAATATACTTGAAGTTCTTGTAATTTTTTTTAAATGATCTTTATATTCAGAACTCCAACTGCAACGATCTTTATAGAATATGAAAATATATTCAAATTAAGTAATTTAGAAATTACTTTTCTTTAAGAAATATTTAAAAAAATTTCTAATAAGCTTTCTTATTAAATCATTCAAAAATATGGATTTTATCCTATACACTGTTCTTTTAAATCAAACACAGTATAAGTCATTGTGATGATATTGCTGAAAAGATAGAATCTTTTACCTTTTTTAAATAAATTATTTTATTTTTTTTATGTATAGTTGCATAAGCTTGCTAAAGCATATCATATTATATATTGTGATATTACCATTCTATATTAAATCATTGAGTTAATTTCATTCCCTTTAATTCATTGATAAATTGCATTTGAACTTAAAGGTTATCACCTTGTCAATTGTCTTTATTAATAAAATAATATTTCAACAATGGTTTTTTATTTTAAAAAATGAAAAATATTATTTTATTATGTTGCATATTTAATTCATAAATATAATAGAAATAAAAATATAATGTATACATATATTGATTATATGTATGTGTGAGTAATGTATACTGGTACAATATATATGTATGTTTCAGATTAACAAATTTCTAGCTATGCAGCCAATTAGCTATTACAATACTATTGTTTCTAAGCCATAATATCATTCTTTATCTTTGCAAATAAGACTACAGCTAATATTTCAATGCAATATTTTTATAAATACTAAATTACAGAGTGATTAGTTTCTAAAGTGTGAAATAATCATGACTTAGTTTTTTTAATATTAAATATTTACAACAGAGTTATATTATTTAAGTTTTTAAAATCACAAGTCACCGCAATGGTTTGGGGTCTAAATCAGAGGGGGTTACGAATCTCTGATTTCCAACCCAGGCTGCCATTTGATGATGAATCTTTTATTTAAGTACTTACAACTGGAGATCACTTTCAAGTGAAGGCAGATTGCAAAAATTCAAAGAACTATCTCATATTAAATGGGACATTATTGGAATCAGTGAAGTTACAAGAAAGAAGACATAATTGATATAAATAATGGGCATGTGCTGCATTACAAAGGCACAAACATTGAAAAGATAAGTGGAGTAGGATTCATTATAAAAAAGCTGAAGAATAACATTATGAAGATTTATAGTGTATCAGTTAATGTGGCAAGATTAATTATTCAACTCAATAGTAGATACCAAATGCAGATAATGCAAGTAAATGCCCAGAAAATTTCCATTCTGGTGAAATAGTGGTTATATGAATATGCAAATGGTTTTTGACCAGACAAAACACCATTTTAAAATTTTGTGAAAGACTTAAGTCTTATAATTGGTAAATAATTGAGAGATGAATGTACTGTGGGTAAATTTAGTTATGGTAATAAAAAGGAAAGAGAACGAGACTTGGGGAATTTGCAGAAAAAGAATAAGTTTACTATTATAATTTTTTCTTTGAAAAAAATGCTAAATAAAAATGAACATAAAAATCAAAGTGATGATACAACAGAACTAGATTCTATTTTCACTAACTGAAAACCTATATTACAAGATTGTAATGTTCCTAATAAATTCAACAGAGAAAGCAATAATTGATTAGTGAAATATACACATGTTAATGCAAAATTAGAGAGAGAGAATTTTTTAAGAAAAACAGTATTCACAGTTGATCAATGAATTTACATTAGAACTTGCAAGTCATTTTCAAATATTAAAACATTTTCAGCACGATTTCGGGCTTGAACAAAATCAATGGAAAGGTAACAGAAATACTTCAAAATATTGCTAGTAAGAAAAAATAGCAATTCACCCCGGAAATTTTTATTTTCTGTTCATTTGTAATATTGGTTGATAAAGATTGTCAGTAAAACAATCAAAATTACTTCCGGTAAAGAATATATTATTTAATTTTGAATACTGTGTTAAATAATTTTTTTTTAATTATTATTATATGATTTAAAAATACAGACATTTAATGGTTATAGTTATTATATATATATTAAACGTAAAATACAATACCCATTATAAAATATTATATATATAAAAAAAAAAAATTTAATAGTAAATATAATATTATAGTTAAATTCTTTTGTAGCACTTTCGATTACATGGTAATCCTCGTCAGCTTTAACTCAATTTCAAATTTTTTAAACTTAATGTTATGTATATTTCCATAAGCTGTGTATGCCCATATTTGCATCTTGCCTATTAATAATATCATCCTTATATTTATCAATCAAAATTGCCTCTTTAATTTTTCTCTTTTTATAATTTCTTTCTTCCATTAATATTTTTATTTCACTACTATTAAATGTAAACCTATAATTACAAGTTTTTTCATGGTCAAAGAATACTGAAGCTATATTAAATTGACTATTTACATTGTTTTTAATTCGATTATATAATAATTGATGCTCCTTCAATCTTTTCTCCACTAAACATCTCAATTCACTGATATATAATATCTGACATCCACATAAAAACTGATAAATTATATTATTTCTTTACAATTTAGGAAGTATACTTTTAGAATTATTAATCAATCGATTAACATTTGGAGAAACACAAAATGAAATATTATACTTTTTTTAAATATATTCTTAATTAATTTAGATTGCATGTTATTTATAAATGGCATATATATCCATTTTTATTATCTAAAGTAACACTGCAAACTCTCTTCTTATTATTAAATAAATTTACTGTATGCAAGATTTGGTTTTTATCATAACCAACCTTTAAAAGTTCATTTGCAAAGAGTTCAATATTTATAATTTTATCACTATTATATTTACACAATTTATCATTGTGATGCAAAAACGATTTCAGACTTGCCATTTGATGCATCATTGGAACACGTGATTTAAAATGAATATATTCTCTTTCTCCAATAGGTTTAAAAATTAATTTATAATTTAAATCAGTAGCATCTCTAAATATTTGTAAATCCAAAAATTTTATTTTTCCATTTTGTTCATTCTCAATAGTCCATTTTGAATTGTTTAACTTATTCAGATTATATAAAAGAACATCAGTAATGTCTATAGGACCACAAACAAAAACATCATCAACATATATCTAGTATAAATTTTAATATCTTCAAAATTATAAAAATTAAATATAATAACTTCATATTTTGACAATGTAAAATTACAAATTTGTGCTACCATAGGTAATCCCATTGGCCATCTTTTACCCATTTTATAAAACCTATCATTATATGTTGCAATAATATTATCACTTATAACTTTTAGTGATTCAATAATAAAATTTATTAAATGCTAAACATTTAATAAATTTTATTATTGAATCACTAAAAGTTATAAGTGATAATATTATTGCAACATATAATGATAGGTTTTATAAAATGGGTAAAGGATGGCCAATGGGATTACCTATGGTAGCACAAATTTGTAATTTTACATTGTCAAAATATGAAGATATTATATTTAATTCTTATAATTTTGAAGATATTAAAAATATATACTAGATATGTTGATGATGTTTTTGTTTGTGGTCCTAAAGACATTATAAAATGGACTATTGAGAATAAACAAAATGGAAAAATAAAATTTGTGGATTTACAAATATTTAGAGATGCTACTGATTTAAATTATAAATTAATTTTTAAACCAGAGGATATATTCATTTTAAATCATATGTTCCAATGATGCATAAAATGGCAATTCTGAAATTGTTTTTACATCGCAATGATAATTTATGTAAATATAAGAGTGATAAAATTTTAAATATTGAACTCTTTGCTAATGAACTTTTAAAGGTTGGTTATGATAAAAACCAAATCTTGTATACAGTAAATTCATTTAATAATAAAAAAAGATTTTGCAGTGTTACTTTAGATAATAAAAAATGGATATCTATGCCGCTTATAAATAACATGCAATCTAAATTAATTAAGAATATATTTAAAGAAAAGTATAAAATTTCATTTTGTGTTCCTCCGAATGTTAATCAATTGATTAATAATTCTAATAGTATATTTCCTAAATTGCAAAGAAGTAATATAATTTATCAGATTTTATGTGGATGTCAGAAATTATATATTGGTGAATCGAAAAAAAGGAGCATCAATTATTATATAATTGAATTACAAATAGTGTAAATAGTCAATTTAATACAGCTTCAGTATTCTTTGACCATGAAAAAACTTGTAATTATAGGTTTGCATTTAATTGTAGTGAAATAAAAATATAAATGGAAGAAAGAAATCATAAAAAGAGGAAAATTAAAGGGGCAATTTTGATTGATAAATGTAAGGATGATGTTATTAATAGGCAAGTTGCAAATATAGACATACACAACTTATGGAAATATACATAACATTAAGTTTAAATAAATTGAAATTTGGTTAAAGCTGACAAGGATTACTGCATAATCGAAAGTGCTACAAAAGAATTTAAACTATAATATTATATTTACCATTACAATTTTAATTATATATATATATGTCAACAGATGGCATTCTACCAAAAACACCGTCAAGCATATGTTTACATAAACGTCAGAGCAAGCATTCACTATCTCTAACTTTAATTCGCTCAGAGTTTGTGTTTAGATCTAGTTTCTTATTCCTGTCTTTCACTGAAGATAGCAAATAGCTTGAAATCATGATCTGAAAGTGGAATTAAAGTTAGAGATAGTGAATGCTTGACATTTATATAAACATAGCTTGATGGTGTTTTTGGTAGAACGCCATCTGTTGACATAAATACAAGCGTTAGCAAGTTTTTAATTTGTTTTTTGTTTTTCATATATATATATATTGTAATGCTAGCAAGAGATATATGTATAAAACATATATATATATATATATATATATATATATATATATATATATATATATATATATATATATATACCATTCCATGTTTCATAATTGTACCCTATATATTATTACATATATTGATACAGGTATATAATAAGCCTGTATATTAGTTATGATTAGGTAAGTAGACTTTAAAACAAAATTTTGTAAAATAAAAAGATTTAGTATATTTCACTTTTAAAATAGAATAAAACTATTTGTTAAAAAAGTGGGTGGGGAGAAGAATTAGAAAACTTTATCTTGTTTTTGGAAAGGAGAGTATTCATTATAAATATTTTTTTATCTGTAAAGTGTATGTGTAGTGGTTTAAGCTACATCATTATTACAATTTATAAAAAACATTGTGCTATATAAATAACAATATTTACATATGTTAAAGTAAATATATAAAGTTAGAATGAAATTAGTCTGTAAAAATAAATGTTAGTAAAACTGTCAAAAATGTAATTAGTTCATAAGATTTCTGATTAATAATGATATTGAAATTGTATTAATTAAAAAACTATGCAAAATATCGATGAGATAATAGATTAATTTAAGCAAAAGATTAGATTAAAGCAAATGTAAAAATAATTAATTAAGAAAAAACTGATTTGAGTTGCAATCAAACTTAAAAATAATGAAAAGAAATTAAAACAATGGAAGTGAAAAAAGTATATGAAGTTATTATGGGCTATTGTTATTCAGTTAGGTCTGCAATCAAAAAATTAATCCAGTCTGCATTTTGCAATTGAATTATTCTGCTCTTCATTTTATGACAGAATTAGTCTGGTCTGCAATCTAGAAATTAGTCTGGTCTATATTTTGTGATCAATTCAGTCTGACTTTGAATCTGCAATTCAGTTTGGATTATTATTATTCAGTTTGTACAGACTCAAAGTTTGCAACTGAGTATCCAAACAACAAGAGATCCAGATATTTGGAAACTGTAAGTAGTAAACCAGTCATTACTGCTGTAGTCTACATAATGCAGAAGCTGCATAAGCCATAGAAGAATTTGGCAGGGCTTCATGCCCCAAGCCATCAGACATCAACAATTCCACCTGAATAAATATCTGGAACCAATGCTGATATTGTGAAATAGAAGTTACCACAGACTCTCCCATTGTTCAAAAAAAACCTGGAAGTGATGGAGAATCAAAAAGCCAACTGGTTGAAAAGCAAACCCAAATGGAAAACAAAACCATTGGACAATATTCACAAATGAAAATATGTGTAAATATACTTTTAAAGAACTGTGTACACACTTAATTTTAAATGAAATGAACTTTAATGAAGAATTATTATAACTATAGCCTAGAGTCATCATTTATATTTTTTGTGTAAAATTTATTATTATATTATGTTAAATATATGAGTGCATAATTAAATAATAATGTTTGCTTAATTATTATTTTATCTATTTTCTCTCTCTTGTCACACATCATCATTTATTAAGAAGTATAGTTATTTTTATGGGTTAAATGTCCTGGACCCTGAGACAGAGTATGAGCTAGCCATGAGATATGTCAAGCACTGGATTGTATGCCTGTCATCTGAAGCATGCTGACTATATAATTAAGCTTGGCTGGCATCTGAGATTGATCTTCAAAATAAATAAACTGCTTTAGATGGTAGGGGTTTGAGTCCTGCAATCAAGGGGAGCCACAGTCTGGAAATGTGGTCATGTTATGCTTTGCATTGCTCAATATGACCATATGTATTATTGATGGCTAATGCTATCAATGGTACTCTATCCTCTGCTTGAAGGGGTTGGTCCATTCCCATAATATTAAAGTAAAGTTTAAAACTTTAAATAAAGTGATAAATTCCACAAGTAGTCTTTTTTATTTGCAGGGACCTAGTTCAATATCAATATGTGTGTGTATATATATATATATATATATATATATATATATATATATATATATAGTTATACTTCTGTTTTAGTGACTGTTATAATCTGGGCATTAATTGTCCTCATCAAATATTTACTGTTGAAGAAATAATGAATTAAAAACTATATGTCCATGTGACTTATTGCAAATGCATTCAAGCTATAAATATAAGTATTAATTCTAATCGTATTTCTGCATAAATATTCAGATATTTCGAGTGTCTAGTTTATCTGATAAAATAGGATTTCTGCAATTACAAATATATTGTTGTAGAGGGTGGTCTGAACGATTTTATACTATGTGACAGTGCAAGATTTATAACATGTTTATTAAATGATGAATTTCCAAGTGCTGCCTATAACTAAATTTAATTTATCATCTTATAATGTTGTCATCTAACTTCAAAGCAGATAAAATTAATCCCGTTTCTCTTTAGCATGAGATTTTGTATATAGACAGTGATTATAAAAATGAAACTCCATTAGATGAGCAGGTTTAAAAAGTCTTATTTGCTGCAGTTTTTAATTGACCACATGAAAAATAGACAATATTTTAATTATATATTACTAAATAAATGTACTTCATGAATCTGCTTTGTAAATATAAATTAAAGTTGCAGTGAAGATGTTGTTTAAGCATCTTTATCTTTTGGAGTTTCATTCAGACAATTGTTTTTGCCTAAATATGTTTCCTACATATAAAATCTCAGGCTATTGATAAAATGCAATCATTTTCGTCTGTTTTGCAGCTGAACACTGACACTGCAACATAATAAAATAAATTTAACAGTAAATAGAAGCTTAGAAATTGATTATTCCAAATATTATATTTAATCAGCATCGTATAGTTCTGATATTATATATATAATCATACAATACACATATTTGAACAAATGTATAATGTTTTTATTAATCATTTTGATAATAATATATAATGACTTTATATCTAGAATTGTCATGATTCAATTATATATATTGATTTATATTTTGTTATTGTTGTTTCTTGCTTGACAGTGTTGGATGCAGGTTTGTTTAGAAATTAATAAAAACAAAACGATTCTGCTCATCTGTATTTTAGTGCAAAGAAATAATCTGTTTCATAAATGTTATATGTATGTTAACATTAACTTTAAGACTTTCCACATACTTACTGGTATAAACATTGAAATATAATATAAGTTTTCCCATGCAATAATATAGATAAAATTCCAGCTATTGTAACTAGAAAACTATCAATTAAAACTGGTATTGCAATGTGAAATTTTAACATAATCTAGTACAATAGT
Organism: Epiperipatus broadwayi; assembly: GCA_028023455.1. Classification (NCBI taxonomy): domain Eukaryota; kingdom Metazoa; phylum Onychophora; class Udeonychophora; order Euonychophora; family Peripatidae; genus Epiperipatus; species Epiperipatus broadwayi. Next base: position 980,050 of record JAQFVV010006504.1, read on the forward strand.
ATTCATGTGATTATATTAATTCAAAGTGGTTAGCAGTTTTAGCTTAATAATAATCTAAATGATGTAAGAGTAGTGAGTCAAATATAGATACTTTGCATGTATAAAACTATGATAATTCTGTCACTGAAATATAATAAAAACAATACTCATCCTACTTCATAGAAAGCATTAAAAATATTATATACAACTTTAATACTTTTTTTTCTCATGTGTCATAGCATCAGACAGGAAGTGAACCCACTAACTCGGGACAACTTGTTGTAAGACAGCTGTGCTAACCTCTCGACCACCAACACTTGACAACTTTAATGTTTTTTTAGTGCTGAACATTCTTTAAAAAATAGATGCCTTTGATATAGTGCTCAGCACTGAAAATGCACCTAAAAGCACTGAAAATGCATCTAAGTTATATTTAATATTTTCAATATTGCTTCTGAGTATGAAGTGATTTTTTTTTTTTATATTTAATTTTTTATGAGAAAAAATTTAAAGAGCAACTTTTCAGAATTTTTACAAGCAATTAAGCATTTCCAACAGAGTTATATATGTTTAACGATGTTTTTATAGACTTAAAGTGTAAGCATTGAAACATAATAAAACTTTTTGTGTAATAATGTAGATAAATTTAATTTTAGCTGTATTGCAATCAGACAATAACTAGTTATAACTAGCATTGCTAATTATAATCTGACCAATTAATACTACTTCATGTTAAACTAAAAGTGGAACAACATTTAACTCTGATAGACTAGCTGAAATAAGAGTAGTGAATAAGATGTATATACTTTCTATTTATAAAACTCTAAAAATCTTTCAATTAGTATACATAAAATTTCCATGGAAAATTCTTGTTTCCTTATGAAAAGTGACAGAAGTTATATGCCAAATTTTAAACATATAAAATATCTTTATCTTTATGCATTGATAAAATTATAAAAAATCAAATAAATCCATACTTCTTTTTTATTTTTTAATGCTTATTTTATTAAATTAAAATTAATCCAGCCATCAGTTTTGATAAACTAGCAATCTTGCTCAGAATTACATAACATATATAAATATATAGATATGGAAATACTTAATCACATAAGCATCCAACACTATATCTACTTGTAAATGATTTATTTTTTTACATATATCTTATTAGCTTTATTTATATATACATGCATATATACCAAGTATAATCTTCCTTTATTTCTATTTATATACAATACATAAATAAATACCACCTTCAATATATTTATACCAAATATATACATACACTAAACTACTCTAAATTTATACTACTATCTATGTCATTAATTATTATTAGAACATAAATCAAATCAGTAAGTCCTTAATATGTATTAATTATTTTATATCAATTAATATTATCGTGCAAATAAAAACTACAACATATAAACTACCTATGAAACAATCTTATTTCTTTATTAATTTTTACTTATCAATCTAAATATTAATATATGAAATTTAAATTTAAAATTATTATCATTAAACATATTAAATATTATAAATTATTATAAACTATTTCTATTTTGTAATATTATTATTACTTAATTAATTCCAATACCCACATTCTCCTTGTTCAGATTCTCCAACTAACACTAATTTGAATTTGCCCTTTTTAATGTTATGTAATTTCTCCCTCTTTTGACTTTTTATGCTACTAATTTTCATGTATCTAAATTTATTATTTGAAATTATTGTTCAAATCCTAATTACATCCAAGAGTTTTAATCCCAAAATCTCTATTTAATATAAGTTTGGTAATATTTATAAGAATAGCTTCTTTGATTTTTTATCATTTGTATATTGATTTACGTTAGTGCTATTCTTATCAAATACACCCTCTGTCTCCATTGAATGTAAAGAAACTAGTGAATTTTTATCCTATTTATTCCCTTAGCTTTTCGTTTTAGTCTGCAAATTTTTCTAAAATTGCTATAAAGGATTTTGAAGAAATTGAATCATCCTATCACACATCGTGTTAACTTTCTTAGTATCACCATGTAATCTAATCAACACTGCTATATTTTTTGTAAATATTCATCAAAAAATAACAACATCCCAAATCTATGTTATGATATATCAAAACTTTAATTATAATAAAAACAGGTGATTCAAATGCCTTTTGTAAAATATAAATTCTATACAAAATCGCAATTCACACTCATTAAATTTTTTTATGACTTTGTTTATTTAAATATAAATATATTATTTAAATAATTAATTAAAAGTAATGTAATTAGAAGTGATTTGAACTCAGGTTTTCAAGCTCCCTACATCTATCCACGCTATTTTGACTACATAATATGGAAAAAATAAATGACCTCCAATAGTAAATCTACAATAATCATCTCTCATTCATAGATATGAATTATAACTATTTTAATAAACAGAAAATAAGATAAGCATGAAGTTTTAAATTTTTAAAAATTAATCGCTGAATGGCAAATCGTTGTCATTTTTGAATAACACTTTTTATTATTCGCTGTAAACTTTTTTTTTTTTAAAAAAAACTTTTATTATTTGTAAATTATTAGCAAGCTAAACCTGGACTCATTTTAAACTGATAGATTTTCAGAACAAAAGGATTTGTTTTAAAATGATTTTATATTACAATGAGCAATTACTTTTTCAAGAAGTGTCTTTTTTATCTTTGACATTTTATTTAATGCCAGCTCTTACTTCCTTTCCAATTACGTATATATATATTGTTAGTTACTGTGTTGTTTATTAAAGTATCCATATATAATAAATAAAAGGATTTAAACTCAGACTTTCAAGCTATCTTTAGCCATCTACTCTATCTCATACAACTGATACACATAAACACACACATGTGAAAAAGATAAATGATCACCAATATACGTATTTCATGCTGAACCAGAACTCATCAGTTGATCCAGATTATCATCTCCCACACATATATTCCATAAGTGCTCAGATATATATTAAGTTAACAAATCTTCAAACTTTAATGGACAGGCTTCAGTTTCCCCCAATCTCCAACTCTTCAGCTATCCATACCATTGAAAATCTGATGGTGGAATGCTCAAACCTTGTTGATGTTAATATTGTCATATCCATGTTGACTTTAGGTCATTCTGACCCCTCGTATATATGACCTTAATATGTCCATTTAAATACACAGAGAGATGGGCAGAATTCAGGCTGAATTTGTAATAAATCAATACTAGTATATTGCAAATATTGAACTTTAAGATGGTTAAAGGGATTTGAACTCAGACTTTCAAGCTATCTTCAGCTAACCATTCTATCTCATAAAACTGATATACATGACTACACACATGTGAAAAAGATAGTTGATTTCCAATATATGTATTTCATGTGGAACTAGCACTCATCAGTTGGTCCAGATCATTACCTCCCATATATATATAATCAGTGCTCAGTTTATATTAAAATAGCAAATCTTCAAACTTTAATGAAAAGGTGGGTGGAGGAGATTGATGCCTGTTCATTATTAAGTTTGAAGATTTGCTATCTTAATATAAACTGAGCACTGATTATATATATATGTGTGTGTGAGAGATGATGATCTGAACTAACTGATGAGAGACGGTTCAGCATGAAATACATATATTGGAGATCATTTATATTTTTTACATGTGGTGGTCATGTCTATCGGCTGTATGACATAGCGTGGATAGCTGAATATAGCTTGAAAATCTGAGTTCAAATCCCTTTAATTACATCTTAAAGCTCAGTATTTACAATATATTAGTATTGATTTATTACTATATATAGTAAAATAAACTTTCCTCATTTATTTAAAATGAACCGCTAATATTTAAACTGTTCTGGGTGTTCATGCATTTATAATATTATTTTTATGTTTATAAAGTAGATTTTGTTAATTATCTTGAAATATATTTCAATTTAATTAGGTAGTAAAAATTAAAAGGAATCTCAGTATTTCCAATATATTTTTTTTTAAATTAATATTTAAATACTTTATTGAGATGTTGCTTTCAATTTTATTCATTATAGATAAAAGATTGTGGTAAAACTACACTAGATATTTTAAATTTAATCTTATGGGTTTAAAAGATTAATCTAAGTCGGAATTAAAATCGTCACCACAATTCTTAAATTATTACACGCAGTAAAAGTATATTGTATATGCTTAAAATAGAATGTAAATTGAAATAGTTATCATTTTTAATTATTGTTGTTGTAAAATAATTTGAATAAATAAGGTGATTTCCTTTGATTATTTTTATTATAAAAATAAATAAAAGTCGGAAACATTAAATCACCCATTGAGAGGCAAGCAAACGATGTTTGAAATAGATGAGTTTCTTTCAAGGGTTTTTAAACTTTTCGGTACAATTGCATTATTTTAAGTTGATTTACAAAATTTATATAATACATTTCAAATAAGTATTATAATTAATTTATTTATTTTCTTAATATTAGAATATATTTGTTTTTATAATTTATTATGCGTGAGCACATCATTATAAATATAATGGTAATTTGTGAAATGTATTTGTGTTTGTTTAATCAACGTTATAAAGAATTTATCTTTTAAGTACGGTTTTCAGTAGTCAATAATTAACTACAAAATTTTATTTCAATTGTCATAAGTATAAATATTAAAATTGGTTACCTAAGGACAAGAAATAAATATTGACTCAACTGTATTTTACTGAGTAATGAGTAATTTTAGTCTTCGATGCTTAGAAAGTTGCAATAATAACCCAATAGTAACAATATTAAATTAATTTTTCTTTCTTTATACAAATATAATATTGATAATAGTTATTAATCAGTAATATAATCATTGATAAATTGATAATAATAATTAAAGTCGATAGAGACCTAAAATATATTCAGGTATAATTAATTAAAAATGAAATGTAAAAAATCCTGATGGCAAATTATATTACATCTATTTTATATAATGAGGAAAGGTTTAGCATTTTAATTGTATGTGATATATATATATATCTTTTTGTTTAATAATAAATTAATATTTTATTACTAAAATGTTTACACATGATAAATATTGATAGATAATTCATGAGCGCAAATGAAGAAAAAATAATAGTTTCGTAAAACCTATTCACAATAAATTTATTTTATTTTTTATTTTATTTTAAGTAATTTTTTTATTAAAAGAAACGAAAATTATTTACACTTTTTTTTTCTCCATATATATATATACACAATTATTTACATACAATTTTTGATTTGCATTTCACTTTCTTCAATACTATTTTTACACTCGTGATCTTATATGTTTTTCACTTCATTTCCATATCTCAGATAATATGGATCCTATGTTTGCCCAAATTATTTCTATTACCCTTTTTGGCAGGTATCTTAAGCATTGGTTAAAATATTTATCCCATACTTCTTCTAATTTCCTTAGCGAATTGTACTTTTTATTATCAAATATTATACCACACCTCATTGACCATATTGTCTTTAAAGTGTGCACCAAAACCATTGCATTATGGGAATGGAAACCTTTAATGTCTTTCAGCACTAATATTTTCCAATTTGTAATTGGAGTATGAAATACTTCTTTTCTTATTTGTTTAAATGCATTTTTTGAACAAATGTAAAACCCATCTCTTCTTTGGTTCTACAAAATATACATAATGACTCCAAATTCATATTTAGTCTTCTATTTAAGTATTTTATTGGTAGTATGTCATTCAATAATTTGAAAATACATTTCATATAAGATTGAAGAGCATATATTATTTGGAAGTTCTTCAATACCTTTATTCTTGACATTTCAACCCATGGATATGCTTCCTATTTATTTGTCCTTTCAAATCCTTACATTTGATATTGATCAAGCTGGTTAGGTTTAAGTCATATTACAAATCTTTGTATGCTATGAATAAATTTGTCAAAAAGTATCATCTTTCTTTCCTATTTCATTAATTATATTTACATTCAATACTGGTGGATTAAAACATTGACTTTGTATCACATTAGTATATGCTCTTGTTTTAATGTAAGATACATATATTCATGGTTCAATAAGATTAAGGCCTCCCTGATTAATTGGTAATTGTAGTACTAAAATCGACAGCAGGCTGATGCTTTTCCCAAATATATTTTTGCTGGTATCTGATTTACTTTATTTACTGTTTACATTCTATAAATTCAACCAGGAGGTATAATATCCTAAAATGCTTTTTACTACAGCATTAAATATTTTTACCCTTGTAACTTCATAAAGTCTTATCAATAAAGTTTTTAATTTTTTCTTTAATTTTTTCGATTATTATTTTATTTAAATAGGTGTTCATACTTGTTTTGACATATATAAGGGGATTTCCAAAGAAAACTGATGGGATTGCTTGCTAATTGCATGGTATCTCTTTACCTATCACCAGTTTCCATGCATCAGATTTCATTGGTTGACTATAAGATCCTGTTTTCATTTGGAAATTTTTCAATATTTCCATGACAATCTGAATATTATAAACATTCTGGAATATTATTATTACATCATCTATAAAAGGGGTTACTGCTATATTTATATCCAGATGAGATAGATAAAGACTGGGTACTTGCCCTGCTATCTCTTTTACCAAAGGATCTATATAAATAGCAAAGACAAGTGCAGCCAATGATAACCTCTGTGTAATTTCTCTACTCATAATAAAAAGGATAGAGTTTCTTATAAAAAAATTTATTGATATTCTACTATTTTTATATAGCTTTCAATTGCCTCAATTATAAATTTGTATTCAGATATTAATTAATTTAATGCTTCTAGCAGATATGACCAATCAACTAAGTAAAAGGCTGACTTAAAATCTATTTGTATGACTTAATATTGTGTCAATTTTAATTCTTGAATACACTTTATTGCTTCCTGGATTTTCATTGCTGCATTCACTGCCCTTCTACATTTTATAGCATGGTGTGCAGATGAAATTTTAACATTTATCAACTGATGTAGGTTTTTGTCAATATTCTACATAATATTTTTGGGCCATTATCCTTAGCTGAAATATGTCTCATATCCTCTATGGTCAGTGTTTGATCAGTCATCTCTTTCTTCACACTGAACATTACTCTATTATTCATGTATGGCAATTTGATTAAAATATTTCCATGTTGCTTGTTTTAAGGTATAATCCATTAGTTCATAAACAAATGATTTAACTGAATCATTTGCCAAGATTATTTGCTTCTTTAATTTATTAATCTCTTGTTGTATTTCATCCTTAGTTATATATTCCTTTTGTTCTTTTATTACACTGCTTCTTTATGCATTTATATCACTTTAACTTCACCAAATTTATTTTTAGCATCTCCAACATTTATCCATCAGCTTATATTCCTGATACAAATTTCTTTCCATCTTCATTTATTGCAGACATACCCTTGGTGGTGGTATATAAACTTTTGCATAGTTAATCAGTGATTTTGATAAGTTTCCCAAATTAGGTATTACCTTTCTAATTCTCTTTATTTGATTTTCTTGTTACATTTATTAGTATAGTCCATCTGTAGATTATGTATTAACTTTTGATTAGGTTAGGGTCTTGTTAATGCTTGTAGAGTTTTCTATATTTCTAAAACTCTTTGTTTTATTTGAGTCATCAACAATTTTTTTGTTAGATTTTTTTGCACATAATTCAGAATTCTCCTTCTTTATTTTATACCATGCTATACAAGGTAGTAGGCTTATATTTCTTGTGTAGTAATTTTTTATTATTAAAGAATTTTATATTTGCTCAGTTATTAAGCTAATATTATCTATTATATTTGTTTTTGTTGAATAATTATAAGCACTTATAATTTGTCTATAGACATTTATCATTAATAGTACATTGAGATGATCTGCAAATCCCACTAGTGAAGTAAACTTTTTGGTGTTATTTACCTTGAATCTTGAAATAAAAAACAAATCGAGTGAGGTAGTTCTGCTATTGAAAAATTAGTATGCATTAGTTGGATATTTATCATGCAATGAATACATGATCACTGCACTCATTTTATGCTTTTTGGATATCTTCATATGTACATTTTAGATCACCACCTACTATTATTATTCCTGGTTTCTGTAGTAATTTGTTTTGGACATTATGAATTACATTTGTAATGTTTTTGCCCCTTTCTATTGAATAAACCACATTTAAATAATGCAGCATTTTTTGATAGACAAAAAAAAATGATTATATAATTTGTCTGTAAGTTTAAAATCTGATTTTTTTTTTTAATCTGAGTGGATATTTATTAACACCACCACTCCTCATTCTGGGCTCTCATTAGCTTTATGTAATTTCATATTTTGTTTGCCTAACATATCCATTATCAATATAGATCTTTTATGATTTATCTTTGTCTCTGTTAATATAATTATATCATTTTTCTGTTGGTGTGTATAATCTGAAATTTTTTCCACTTTATTTGGCCCATTAATTCCTTTAATATTTATTATGATTATTTTAAAGTTATTATTCATGATTTCTGGATTATGTTCTTTGCTTCACTTTTTATTTTATCTTCTATAACAGTATCAGTAATTCTTTGTTTTTTTATCATTTGTCATTATTTCATTATGTTTGCATCTTTTATTGGAAATGTTTTCTTCTCCCCCTCTTGATCATGTTTTTGCCTTTTTGATATTTCTGTTAACATGTTACATCTATTTGTTTTATTTCATTCTTGTTTTGCTTTGGTTATGATTTCTTTATCGCATATCATCTCAATATCTTCTGGAAATGGCATTTTATGTACATCTTTATTACAGACATTATTTGAGCTTAATGACTCCATATAATCAGAGACTTCTTTCATACTATCCTCAATACCTTGCACTTCTAAATCAATATCAATTATATCTTTATTTGTATGGTTTGCTACAACATTTGCCTATGTTTTGCTTTTATTAATATCATATATGTGATTTAATCTGTCAAATTTATCATATTTGGAACAATTCCCAACTTCACAACTTATAGCTATATGCCCAATTGCATCTAAAAATAGTGATGACTTCCTTTTAATATAAATGATATTGACATTTGATCTTTAATTAATTTAAGAGGTAATTGCTCTTTCAAAATTCCTTTTTTTTTTTAGTTTTAGAAATATTTTTCCTTAAATTTGTTGGTATTTGGAATAGAATATCAGGCTTCATTTTCCTTTCCATTTTAATCACCTCAGCATAATTGCTTATCTTCTTTTAAAAAAAATTGTCATTGAAACTTGGTGGAATATGCAGGACTCACCCAAAAACCAAGAGGTTTTGGCTCTTTGGACATATAATGGGCTTTGCACTCTTGTATTTCTTTTATTATGTTTTAGAAAAGCTCTTAGTGAGTTTTAGTAGAATATTCAATTTATGTAAAACCTTTTTCTGAGAAAAATGTCGTGTGTTTTATCATGTCGATCAAATTGTGATTGTTAAGCAATTTGAGATATTCATTTAAATCAGGTTTATTTAAAATATGCTCTTCATGTTTATCATTTTCTTGTATTATTAAAGGATAAGAAAAACATATACTTCTCAATTAAACAAGTAATATGTCTAATTGTGCTAAAATGCAGGCAATTGTGAAGTTAAATACAAATTGTCATATTAAACAAAGGCAAAACTCTCCATACAGTAGTGCCACCCTGTGCCAAACAGAGTAATCAATGGATTCCAAAAGGCTTGTGCATAAAATCCCTATCTAGTGCCTACTCATCCAATATCCCCAGACTAGTTTCTGGCTTGTGGCCATCATCAGTGAGAAGCCTTGGGTCTGAGAGCACTGCACCTAGATCTTAGGATCTAATGCAACCCTCCAGCAGCTACCTTTTAACTCTACTTTACTACAAAACTATGAGAATGAAATTGAAAACATTGTTAATATCTTCAATCTAAGCTCAATAGCTTATATAGTCATATGGGTCTGAACTCAATTCAGCTCCCATACATTTTGGTGTCTTTGGCTCTTAAACAACCATAGCCACCACTATCCTATTAGGCAGGATTAGAGTTAAACCACTAAACATCACATAATCACCTTCTCTTTGTTTACAACAATTATGTGCTAGTATAGAGAAGGTGATCATGTGATGTTTAGTGGTTTAATTGTGATATTAATTGGTTGAGTGCTTTTGAGAAGATTTATCTTTTCATAATTATAGTAAGTGGATTATGTGATGTATGTGACAAATATTTAAATATATGCGAAGTGATTTAGAGAGTCTACTTTTTGGAGAGAGCTAAGCATGCTTCCTTTTGGTTTATAGCATAGGTGTTGTTAGCTATAAGCCAAACTTCTTTGATTTTATATTATAATCCAGAAGGATGTATGCTTCTTTCTTTCCAAAAAGTGAACTCCCTAATCCATTTTGCATATATTTAAATATTTCTTGCAAACATTTTCTATCATGATCGCACAACCCATTTGCTATGATTATGAGAAGATAAAACTTCTTGAAAGTGCTTAGCCAATTAATATTACAATTTGTGCTTAACTTTACTATTGCTTGATTTTAATGCACTTAGACATATTATTTGTATTATTAAACTAAATATTATTTCAATTTTAAAATATAGTTAAAAGTTATAATTAGATCAAACTAATAAAATGTTGTTTTGTTCACTAGACAATTCAGATAAATCTTTATTCTTCCTCAATTGATTCAGATGGGTTTGATAACAATGTAACTAGAAAGTGCTGGAATCAAGACACCGTGGATAAATATTGGACAAGGGTATAATGATAGAACTCTTTAATTGGAAGAAAGAAGGTATTATAATTTTATATTACTAATTAGTATTAGTACTTAAATTTTATTTGCATTTATGAATATAGGATGTTTAGCATTAATTAAAAGAGACTTTTTTGTTATTTTCTTAGTGTGAAAGTTGCAATATACTTGTGTGTGTGTGTATATATATATATATATATATATATATATATATATATATATATATATATATATATATATATATATATATATATATATATATATATATATTGAACCGGGTGGGATATATATATAATACAATGTTTCTACTCTTTAATAAAAAACAAATTGTGAAAAACATTGTTGACTTCTTTTATATATAAAATGTGACACAATTATTTATTATTAATTTGTTCTACTCCAGCTGCAAATTAGTATTGCATCATACCAGACCCTCAGACAGAGAAGAATACCCATAGGGTACAAGATATAATTTACAGTGACATTTCCAAGCTACATAACTTCTGCTATTGAATTCAAACCCTATCATTCAAAGCACTTTGTTTGTTTTGAAGTATACTTCAGGCACCAGTTAATTACAAGAAATAACTAACATGCTCTGGATGACAGCCACCAAATTCGGTGTCTGATAAATCCTAACAAGCTCAATCAAAAAAGTTTTATAATAAACTGCCTTAATTAGCAGTATTAGTAAAAGAATCTGACAAATACTAATTTCCAAAATAATTTATTGTAAATACTTTAAAATTAGTTAGAAAACTCATTCATCTTTTTTTAATAAACTAATAATTACATATAATATCCTGAGCACACACATTATAATAAACATAAAACATTGAATAAACATAAGTATTAATACAGTATATATATCACACACACATATTTTTCCATAAGCTATTTGTTTGTATGATTGAGAAAGTTCTGGGAATATTTGCTGCTTACACTAATTGCACATAAATAGATCTTTTATGCTAGTTAAAAGTTCAGTTCTGTTGACTCTGGATATTTCATAGATTGCAATGGCTACAATAAGAAATTACTAAATCAATAGGAATGGGAATAAAGAATAATTAATATTACCTATAGGCTCTCTGAGATATGCATTCCTCTGGATGAACAGCTGCTTTTTTTCTCCTGTGTGATGTGTGTTGTATCAACTGGTTAGGATTTGGATTGCTGACAAAATGTGGTTCCTTGCTGCATTTTAATCTGGTAGACAAATTTTTGAATGGCTCAGGTTGTTAGATATTCATTGTGGTTAGTAAGAGACCTTCAGATATTCTAGGGCAGTCAAAGATTAGAGTACAATGCCATACTTTGACTTCTGATTAGCAGTGCATGTTTTCTTGGAGTTCACAAAAAATAAGTTTTATTTTTACTGACTGGAATAATACTGCTAAAAGATCTGATCTGCTCTGCTGATGATGAGTTTTTAGGTCTATTTATATGTGGCCCTTTTATTGTTCAGCTTAATTAACACTTAAATTAATTAAATTTATTAATTAAATTCCCATTATTCATTCACATTCCTCATTAGATTAATTTACTTAGAATAAGAACTAACTTTTTAATTATTCCCATTGCTTATTTATAGCCATCTGTGGATTTAATTTAACTTTTATGTTTTTATTTTTTTTAAAAATTCAATCTTACTTTTATACCACACATATATGCACATTATAATGTATTTTTAAAATCAATACATGCATCCCTCAATCTTAGATAAATAATAAGAGAGTGATTTTTAGTTTTTAAGATTTCTCTTTTTTTTTTTTATTTAATAGTTTTAATTTTTCTACGTTAAATTACCCTCAGGCTAACTGCATTTTCTATCAATACAACTCTTTAACTTTCCAAATATTACTTTTGTTAACTTATTTGAAAGTTTTAATTTTTTCTAAGTTAATTCCCCCCCCCCTTCTAATTACTCTTTAATTCATACAACATTATGAATGATGCAGCATTTTTGTCTTTTGGCAAACTGTGTTTTGTTTTTTAAAAAAAAAATATTCAAACTTCTAAAAATTATTTATTTTAAATGAGATGTTTTAAAATCATTTATTTATTGACAACTTACTCCACAGTGATTTTATTATTCATTAAAGTTTTAATTTCAAAATTGTTACATTTTTTTTTCTCATGTGTCATAGCATCAGCCGTGAAGTGAACCTGCCAAACCAGGACAACTGCTTGTAAAGCAGCTGTCACTGACCTCTCAACCACCAATGCTTAATCAAAATCATTACATTGTTTAAATAAAATTTTATTTTAATAATTTTAGACAAAAAATTGTACACATGCCACTGTTCATTAGTGATACAATATATAGGAGTATATTTTGTACTAAGTCCAACCTTACATTCAACTTACATATGGTGTAAAAGTTCATATCCAACATATGTAGTTTATTACATCTCATGTTTTGTTGATAAACATTAATTAGAATAGAATACATATTGTTTATTGACTTTTCAACATGTAAATATATATAACACAGATACTTTGTATATGTATGGCATGCATATAAATCAAGATTATAGTATAAGCAAAATTTTAAAAATAATATCAATAACTTTTTTATCTTGTAGAAATATAGTAGACTAGTCTCTTTATCAAAAAATTATGATCTCTTTAACTGTTTTAATGTTTTTAAATCAATATTAACTTTAAGTATGTTCTAAAATTTTGTAAAGCTTTTAGCATTGTGATCAGAAAATATTTTATTGTACAAAATATTGTACATTAAATTCAGAAATGATAACAAGGAAATAATAAAATGTTTGTGTTTTCAACATAAATTGAAAAAATTTTATTTGTATATACATAGTCACATATGGTGCTCAGAAAATGAAAATGGCTGCCAAATATCACAAAATTTGTGAATTTTACTGATTTTTTTGTTGTTCTTTAATTATATTTTTGTTTATTTATTAACATTTTTTTGAACCATGTATAATTGAAATCATGTAGTTATATATGCATAATTCATGGCATTATTGTATGTGCATAGTTAATCACTACATTTGACATTTTGAGACTAAAATATATTTAGATTTTGCCACACAGTTAAATATATCTGCAATTTTACTAAACCATCAGCTCTGGCTGAAACATTCTTATCTATAAATAAGAATTTCCTCATCAAAAATTTAATGAATACATATTTCTATAGAAATGTGAACAATACTTAAATAACTTTAATTTTCATCATAAAAATCACTGCTTCTGGAAATCTTAACAACCACTAGCTCTGACAGGATATCTATTTCATTCTAAACTTTTTTTTAAATTCGAAGACTATATATATATGTGTGTATGTGTGTGTTATTGAAGCTATTCAAGCTATCACAATATTTCAACCAATCTATGATTAATGTTCAAGTGTAGACATCATGAAAATGTTATCTAAATTAAATGGTGAATCATAAGAAGACATGAAGGTCATTGATAAAGCTTATTTTATATTATATCAATTCATAATTGGAATTTATGTTTTCTCTGTCTGGGTAATAAATTTACTTAGTGCTTTTCAAATTGTAAGCATCTTAACAAAATTTAAACTTTTGGTTAAAATAATTTGGGATTAATTTGAATATATTATCATCACTATATTTATGCTTTCATTGAATTTCTGACATTGTATCATAAAGGCTTTGATAAAATATTAATTTAAAGCTAAATATGTGTATGTCATAACTGGCAAAAATGCACTACACTTTTAATGAAATGGTTATCATTTACTTATTATAAATTTATACTCAATAATATTGTTAATCATATCTAGATTCGTAATGCTAGCAGATGTGATACAACAAAAATTTGATATAATGCTACTGTTAATTAAATGTAAATGAAACCAGATTTTTAAAAATTTATTACTCATAAAATTCTTCATTTCACTATATATATATTATACCAGATACTCAATCTATTCTGAAACAGAGGGCGCCACCAGACCACTACGTGTCTGGAAAATTTGTTTACAGTGATCAGAATAGATGATGATGATGGTTTGTGCCGACTAGACTCAGGGAGAAACAAGAGATCTTAAATTGTTTAGACAATTGAGACAAAAGCACAAAGACAAACATCAGCCAAATTAAGTTTAAACATATTTCATAAATTTTATTATGAGAAAATAAATTATTAAATATAAGTTTATGACACCATAGATGGGGGTTAACTCAGGCATGTACCAGACATACTAAAGGCAAAGCTATGACAGACTGACTGATCTTCTAATAAACAAATTTAAAAGGGAGGAAGCAAATTTCATTCAGCAGAAGATTTACCTAAACATTGGTTTTCACTTTCAGATACCTAAACCATATGCCCCTGAAATAGATCAAAGAATCCAGCGCCGATGAGCTGTTCGAGATCTAAAAATTGGTCAGACCTCGAATGTCCTTATATCGGTATGAGCTGCACCTATTACTACATTTAAAATAATGGTGATTGATCCACCTCAAGAACAACCGACAAACATGACTGGAATGAAGAAACAATTAAAACTGGTGAATCCCAGCCAAAAATTAATAATTAAAGATCCCACTAAGGGACAAGTAAATAAATAGAAAAACAGTTACGTCTGCCCAGCATTTAAAGAAAATAAACTTACAAACAAATTCTGAGTACAAGCTCTGACAAATTTAAAGCACACATAATAAATACAAAAAGAAATCTATCGGAGAGTGCACATGAGTACGAAATATCAAAAGTTAAAATACTCTAGCAGAACAAAAGCAATGCTCACCTGTAATTTAAGAAAGGATAAATTTTATCTTCCTGCTGACGACTTATAAAATTACAAAGAAAAACACAATTCTAATTTCCGCCTTTAGAGATATTAGAAATGAAATCTCCACCTGCGAAAATCAGACAATAAAGTCGTCAGCCAAAAGAGTTTTGGAGGTTTAGCAAGAGGGCAAACATAGAGTATAAAATTAATTATCGAATACTAAATAATTACAGGTAAGCATAAAAATATATATATATACAAGACTGCTAAAGCATTTACAAAAGCGAGACATAAAATACAAAACTCATTCGTCACTCTCCAATAAACAAAACTGAAAGCAAATTGGAAGCTTAAAACTAAGATTCCAAGACACACTATAAAATATTGGAAAACACAGCAAATATTAGATATGAGGCTATATTGATTTAAGAAGACATATTTATGATTAGATTGAGCGGAGATTTAATGAGAATTAATTTACCCTGGGAAGAATAAAAACGAAAATAGTTACCTTTCGGTAAAACAAAGTTCACGTAGAGTGTGCACTTTTACTTAAGTTCATTTTCAGGTTCTTTAGGCAGCAAAGTAGATGTAGAGAGGTTCCAGTTTCTTTTAGGTGTTCAAGGCATTACTGGAGCAAACTTGGGGGTCAGGGATCCGTCTTTTGTGGAGTTAGCAAGCCATTCGAGTGGTGATAACAAGTATAGAATTTTTCATTTTTGCAAGTGAAAGTATTTAATAACAGCTGATGTCCTTTAACTAAGAAATTTAAATGTCCGCGATGATATAACTTTCATGTGAGAAAACCACTTGTCTATCTCTCAAAAATGAATTAACTGACCCTCCAAATTTTCGGGGCTATTTATATGTTGCTCCATTTCCCACAAAACACTTTACTTGTTGTCCAATTTCTATGCCTTAGGCAGGGCAAATATTAATCTCCCGCTCAATCTATCTAAGGATTCTACCCAGGGTTTATTGAAATGAAAACAACAACATAAAAATCAAATCTCCGCTATCAAAATTGTTTACAATAATTAAAATAAAAGCAACAGAAATGCAATTAGCTAGCCAGCTTGTTTTTAAAGCAAATGGATTTAAAAACAGGCGGTATATGAAAACTATTTTAAAATAAATCGATAAACATTTTTTTAAAAAAATCCTTTTTACATATAAACGCGTGTGTACTTCGATACACGCATTCTTTTTAAATAATACTGCAAATTTAAACTCCACGTTTAATAAAAATTAAAAGCTTAATAAATTTCTTTTTTTTTTTTTTGTTTAATAACAATACCATTGAACCGGATTTCAATCAGGTTCAATATATATATATGCACATCAGTATATTTTTAAATCTTTTTAGCAATATTCAATAAAATATTTTTCTTTCTAGATATTTTGTAATAATAATGATTTTTTTAATGGGACAATAAGCCAAGCCATAGAAGAATGCTTTCCTATATTCTTCAGCAACTACAATTTCTTCTTACTATTAATTTTTTAGGTATGTTTATTTATTTCAATATGTGTTAAATAGCTTTTTTTATCTTGTTTTGACCTTTATTAATTTGTTTTTTTTTTTTACTAATTACATTTATAAATTTTAAATTATTATTAGCTAATTGTTTCTTATTTACAGTATATTGACTGTAAACCTTTTTTATATTCCTTGTCTAAAAGTTTATGTCTGAGGGCATTTTACTTATAGTTATATGTTTGTACTACTTCCATCATCTAAAATTAATTGTGAATTGTCTTGAAAAACGTTCAACTTTTACTTAAACTTTTCAAATACATCCAACTTTTAGTAGTAGCAAACAGGTTAGTATACATTACAACTTTTAAAGTGGTATTTATTGTCTTTTGTAGACCTGGCCAGTGACAATATTAGTTTTGGGACTTTTAGATTTATTAATAGAGAGTTTAAATTAATACTCTAACCAACTAGATTGTTTTGTCAAATGCAACAGTGATTGTAAATTTTATCTACTTCTTCAATTTTTCTTCAGCAAAATTAATGACAGTTTTCAATTATTATAAATTTTCCACAAACAATTTCATAACTCATCCTAATGTAATAATTCATAATGTTCAAAAACCATTCATTAAACTTGCACTTGAGAAAAAAATGGATAATTCAAAATCACTCTCATAGATAAGTATATATAATATCTACTAATTATTGTTCTTGACAGAATAACCGAAATGGTTCGAGTATTCATGATTCTATAGTTATCAGTTGCAATTCTCATGGCAGTATTATTACTGATCAGATAAGCAATACTTAAGGAAAAAAGAAAAATAAATATCTTTCAAAATATTGTTTATATACTAACCTAGTGATATTATGTATAGTTGAATGTCTTTGAAAAATTCAAATAAAGTTTGAATTTTTCTAAAGACGTTTAACAATTAATTATAGATTATGAAAATAGTCTGACATATATAGTATACTTATAAATTATAAATACTTTTTATATGTGGGTTTATATTAAATTAAAAGTTTTCACTAACTTATATATATAAACATGCAATAATTTAATTTTTTTAGCTATAATGTAGCCATTGCTGGTAAACTGAAACCACGTGTTAAAGAAAATAACAGAAGAAATTGTATGTTAGTTTAATAAAAAGTTATTGTTGCTTAAACAATTTCTTCTGTTATTTGATATGTTATGTGGTTTCAATTTACTTTTAGTTTTAATTGATTGCAGTTTTGATTCCATCATAACTGAAAAATTTCTCTCCATTTTTACATGAAAATTCTCATTTATATTTAATGTGTATATAGTAATAGTAGTAGTAGTAATACATCTATGAAATTAAATTCAAAATATATATTACAATATTTAATCTTCTATTACATTGAAACATCAAATATGAGATATAAGCAAATAAGAACCATACTTTTAGAGATTTCCAGTCTGGTGTTTCATTAAGCTAAAAACTTTTATTATTCAATTAGTAACTTAGTAGTCACCAAAAATATACATATATAATAAATGAGTTTATTATCTATTTGAAGATGTGAAATGTTTTATTATATAATTATCCACAACATTTCTCACCAGGCTTCATAAATTTATATAAATATATATACTTGTATTGATTAGATAAAAATTATCATTCTATTTACCTAAAAAAAATTAAGAACTGTGTATAGTTTTATTAATATATTATCAAGATTGTTTTTCATTAAAAAAATATTTTCTATACATTAATCTAGCAACTCTCTCCAATTATCTTTTCTTATCAACTTTTTTATTGTTTCTTCTTTCTTTCTTATATCATCTACAGACATTTTCAGTTTACCTTTCATAATTTCTTTACTTTTAGGTTTACTTACATTTTTTTTTTTTTTTGCTTTATACTTTCCACAATAAATAATCTCTTTTTTTTTTTATTCTTTAGCATTGCATTTTGTTAACTCTATTCCTCAAAAATATATTCCAAAATTTTCTAATTTTCTCAATTCTTGTGTTTAGCACAGAGAAAGTTATACTTTAAATAAAATCCTTTACAATTTTTTTAATTCCAACTTTAAGAACTCAAAACAAAATATTTTATTTATATTTAAAGCCTATTTGCAATGGCGATTACACTTTAATATTTTTGTTTGTAATTTCATCATCAGTCAAACAGCTTTCTAAATGTTTAATAATATTTATTTTTAACTTTTATTATTCTATATTTAAAATTGTAGGTTTCAGTGATTCTTAATCCATATTTTGTATTAATTTTATAATTTCCACTTAATATATTATATTCATAGTCAGTAACTAAAATTATTATCATTATAGCCAAACTAATACAATGAGCCCTTTTAACCCTAATGTGAATTCCTTTTTTATGAAAGTAGCTCAGTTAGTAATTTATTTAAATAAATAATAATCAAAAGAGAAGATAAACAATACCCCAGTCTCACACTCCTTCCTAATCTTATAATAAATATTTATGCACAAATTTTCTATTAGTCTTCTTTTCTTTCAGTCTGGTCCTTTACTTGCAACATTAACTCCATACATAGCAGTTTCATAAATAAGTATTAAACAAAATAAAAAATAATAATTTTCACTATCATAATTTTTATATCAATTTTTTAATACTTTGTTCAATTTTTGCTGTTGACTTACCTTCCAGTGCTAAAAAGATTAGCAAAGAATTCAAGCATAGAACATACAAATTTGGTATGCAAATATTGTTTAAATAAAATATAGTGAAATAGAAGATACAAAATAATAGTATTGATAAGAGTAAAATAAAATTAAATACTTTGTATAAAAAAATTAGGACAAAGAAATAAAACAATTGATACAAAAGAATACTAACATTAAATATATTAAAGATGTAATGGGAATTGTATGTGATTTATACAGTGAAAACAATTTGCTCTTCTATATGTTATTATAAAAATAAAGAATAACATAGGTTGATTAATAGTAGAAGATAAGAACTGAGATAAAAATTGATAAAATACATAGAAGAAGTAAAATTCTAGGTGATCTTCTGAAGTCAATGGAGGAAAGTCTTGAAGAACATCAAAAGACATCTATAGTCTAGTTTATGATCTATGAAAGAGATCAATAGTTTGTTCTTCAATAGTTGCAAATCATTTTAGATAATACATTAAAATCTTCTTATTTTATTATATTGACAATAAAATATAATGATTATAAGATATTAGCTTGAGTTTTATATGCATGTAAGTAATCTGATTAAATAAAATATATGCTTATTTTTTACTTAACAGAATAACAATATAAGTACAAAAATTTATAACAATGTAAAAGTTAAAGATAGTCTAAATCATAAAATCAATGCTTAAAAATGATTAGTGGAATAAATTTTTAAACAAAAAACATATATTTATTTATTTTGATCATTTAAAAAATGTTTATGCATAGAAAATAACATAAATCCTTAAATAATAAGATTACCTTATTAAATCATTAGATGGCATTGTTTTATATAATTATAATGTCTTAAATAAAGGAATGAATTAATTTTTGGTGATATCTATCCTAATCTATAGTTGAATGATATTCAACTTAATAAAATTACACCAATTAATTATAACCTTAAAAATTAAACATCTGCTAATTGAGAAGAAGAATTATTGGATATAGTTTTAAAATATGTTGGGCTATATAATCCTATCAAAACTATTAAAAAAATTTCTAAAATATACAAACCATAAAGTTGTGAAATATAACATTGACAATATTTCTATAAAGACTACAATAATTATTATGGAACATTAATTATTATTCATATCAGTAAAACTATCTTCAAACAATTTTATTGAATACACTGTTTTCAGTTATGAATAAGAATTAATCTTTAAAAATTACTTTTTTGCATTTTCAAAATGCTTTTTATTAAATTATTTGACTGTTTTGAACGTTTAGTAATCTTCTTCAGAGCTATTAAATACAATTTCAAAACATTGTTTTTTGTTTACTTACACAAGCAATAAACCACTTTGATATTTTTAGATAAACACATCATACAAATATTTTTAATATTTATATAATAATTACTATTTTTAATACATATATTTTTATATCGATATTTTTAATTTATTTTATATTACATAAGCTGCATATAATATTTTATTATCATTTTATTATTAATTTATTCATTGATCTGTAATACAGAACTCATAATTCATTAATTAGCAGTGTTTATTTATATGTATGAAATATAACTTTTCATAGAAAATTAAATTTTAATATGATTAATTCAGATCAATAATTTAAACTTAATATTCATTTTAAAAACTTTAAAATAATTTTAAATATATCATACCAATTAAAAATGTTATATAACTCTTATAATATCAACATTACTTTTCTCTTCCCTTTTAGCATAACAGGTCTCTTTCTCTCTCTCTCCTTCTCTCTCTCTCCTTCTCTCTCTCTCCCTCTCTCTCTCCCTCTCTCTCTCCCTCTCTCTTTCTCTTCCTCTCTCCCTCTCTCTCCCTCTCTCTCTCCCTCTCTCTCTCCCTCTCTCGCTCTCTCTCTCGCTCTCTCTCCCTTCCTCTCTCACTCTCTCTCCCTCCCTCTCTCTCTCCCTCTCTCGCTCTCTCTCTCCCTCTCTCTCTCCCTCCCTCTCTCTTTCCCTCCCTCCCTCCCTCCCTCCCTCTCTCTCTCTCTCTCTCTCTCTCTCTCTCTCTCTCTCTCAATTTTAATTACACTTATAATGCTTTCCATTTCTCCCTCTTTTGGGCATTTTTAAAAACATTTTTGAATTTTGAATTTTAATTTTATATATTTTTTTTTTTTCAAATTTATAAATAAATTTGTATTGTTTGTTTTATATTTATAATATATTTTGTATCCAAGTATTTAATTTTACTTTATTACTAAGTGCTTCTGGTCATACCAAATAAAAATTTTAGCTTGTCAATGAAACTTTAATGCTAGAATTGATAAATATGGAAAATGAAAATGTTGTGGATAAATTTGCTTATGATGAGAGATATGAGAGAGAACACAAATTTATGGATTTTTACACAAAAAGAAAAACTGTATATTACAATTAAATAGGATTAACATGGCAGCAACCAAATGAAATTACATCAGACATGTATTGTATTTTGACTAACTAAAAATTATGTATTTTAAAATTATAATGTATGTAATAGATTCAATTCAGAACATTTAATGAGATGTAAGATACATGCTAATGCAAAACTAGAGAAATGAAAGCGATTAATAAAGATGGTGTAAACAGTTAATATTTTTGATCTTCTGCTTATATTTAATGCTGAAATAAATAAAAATATATATTTTATAAAGAACTGCAAAATTTCTGGTGCAAAAAATATCAATTTATAAAAAAATATTTTATTGATATAAGACAATATATCATAAAAAAGATATATGAAAATTTTAAAACTGATACACTAAAAAGGATTTAATATCTACAGTTTTATAAAATGATATGAAAAAGAATAAATAATGTCATAAAAAAATATAATTGTGAATTAGCAAAGAAAGTTATAAAAAAAAATGTCTAAAAAATGTAAAATAATATCTTGGTATTTGAAGAAAAATAATTTTAGCAATGAAAATATTTTAAAAAAGAGCTATCATCATGAAATGCATGAAAATGTTCTTTAAAAAATTATATAGTATTAAAGTCCATGCAATAAAATCTTCCTACAAACAAACTATATCTTCTGAATTGTCAAATATTTTAAATAAAAAGGTGATGCATAAAATTGAATCTATGAAGAAGTAATAACTTCCAAGAAATAATAAAATTGTTGTTAATAAAGCAAAACAAGTAGATGAAGAACTCTAAATAATAAAGATGTATTATATTATTAGAAGTATACAGTTGTCATAATAATATTTAAAAAAATATCATAAATAACAGATATGTGTAAATCATCAGTCATTTCTATTCAAAATCTTTGCCAGGATAATTATAACTTGTCTACACTGATCATTATTTTTTAACCAGCTAAAACAATAAACTGAATTTATAAGTACTTTTAGCACAATGATCACATCCAAGTATAAATAGTTATGAAAAGAATAAATGAATATAAGTTGCCATTGTGGTTTGAATTTTTAATTATAAAAAGAAATTTGATTCTATAAGCCTTCCTCAATAATCAATGCTTTGGATCATCAAGATGAATACCTGAGTTGTGGTCATATTCTGAAAAACATTTATTAAAATACAACAACAGAGATTAGATTACATATACTAAAATTACTAACATACAACAATGTAGTGTTATCATATCTCCAAAACATTTAAAGCAATTTTACATGAAGTATTTTGTGGAATAAAATAGAAAATGAAGGAAGTGAATGTAAATGAAGATTATTTAAATCATCTACATTTGGAGATGATATGCTTATTTTGCAAATAATACTTCAAAACTTAAGAAAATTTTGCAAGACTTAATTCATGATAATAAGACTAGAACTGAAGAAAGATGCTAAAAATACTAAAGTATTGAAGAAAATAAAGATTGATAATAATGAATTAGCTAAACTAAATAACTTCAAAGATTTTGATTAGTTTATTACCACCCATGGAAACATATTGAATAAAACTAGTCATACAATTATACTTTGTTGGAGTAGTTTTGGTGAAAATAATATCACATTAAAAATATATATCCCTGTGTATTTAGAAATAAAAATTTTACTAAATATGTTTTACCAGTTTTCATTTATAGAGAAAATCAGTATAGCTTCTTCAAATTCCTCAACAAAGTATGAAAACATATAAGTTAAAGATAACAAGAAAAAATCAAAAATGGCATACATGGGTGAGAGAACAACCATATATCACTGATCTTATTGAACGAATTAGTAGATTAAATAAAAAAGACATATTGCTAAAACAGAGAATATTATATTGATAGGTGAATTCTAAAAGTTAGTAAAAAACTTAGAAAAAAATTGCTTGATAAATAACTAAATGAAATAAGTTATTTAGATGGTGTGATATAAAAACCTATGAGATGAATTGATGAATAAGAAGTTAGCTTTTAAGATGTGATGAAGAGAGGCAATGAATGGAAGTTTGTGATGATGTTGTTTTAGTTGTATTTATATATTGGATTATTTCCATCATCTAACATAAGTATTGAATGTCTTCAGAAAAAATAATTTTATTTAAAAATTCCAAATACTTTCAACTGTTAGTAATAGCACATATGTTAGTATATGCAAAATTTTCCATAGGTATTATTCTCCTCTCTTCTTCAAGTGTTGCTGGCCTATCTATTAACAATACTAGCATGAGAATTGAACTTGGACCCTTAGATTTTTTAGTATTGAATTTTAAGATAATGATCTAACTAGCTGAGCAATCCTATCTAAGGCAACAATCAGTAGAAATTTTATATATGTATCTATGAGGTTCCTCTTGATTTCTTCATTTTTTCGTAAAAGCAAAGCTGATTAGTGGTTTTTATACATTATGTATTGTCACGCTAGGCTAACTTTTGGTATTGTTTGTCATTGTCACATGAGCAGCTTCTTTAAATATTCTTCTTTGTAACTTTTCTTCTCTACCCAATATTTTTGTATTTTCTCAAGTTGGTCATTGGTACATACATGGTCTGCTATCTTAGACACATCTGTTTTCTCTTTTTTAATTATCAGTTTGTGTCCTTGCAAGCACTTTTTAATGGGATGATTGATCTCACCATTATATAATTCTTCCACTTTACATGGTATTTTATAAAAGCAGTTTTTTTCTTTTCACCATTTCAAGTTTAGTCTTTGTAGATACTAGAATTCCTCATAGTGTGATATGGCTTTGGAAAACTGTTCTGATGTTATATTGATTGTATGTTTTCTTTAATTTGTCTGCTATTTTTGGTATGTATGAGTACACTATAGTACCAACAATTGTTTTGTTTCTTTTAATGGTTTTTTTTTTTGCTGTCTATTTAAAGTTTTCTTAATAACCACTAATGGATATCTATTTTTCATAAGAGTTTTTTTTATATAGATCTTTTTTTCAAATCACTGGTTTCTGAAAAAATTATTTTGCTCTGTTCCATAGTGATAGTATAACTCCATGTTTTGTGATTCTGGTGTGATTAGATGTATAGGCTAAGTATTTTCATGTTAGTGTGGGTTTTTTGTAAACTATAGTTTTGATTTTGCCATGAGGGAGTCTTGTTACAAGAACATCTAAGAATGCCAATTTTTGTTCTTGCTTTGATTTTATTGTAAATTTAATTGAAGGGAATATGTTAGTGATATGTCTCCAGAAAGTTTGTAGCAGTGCTTTGCCATGTGGCCATACAACAAATATATCACCTACATACTGAAGCCAAACTTTAGTTGGATATGGAGTTTTTTTTTGGCTGTGATTTCAAGTTCTTCTATGTAAATATTGTTCATTAGGAGTGACAATAGTGATCTCATAACCATTTCTTGATTTTTTTTAAGAATTTGGATTTGTCATGTAAAGAAGCATTATCTATTGTAAGGAAAAGATTAAATGACAATAATAGATTTTAAACAAGAACAACTCTTCCTATTAATAGTATAATTAAACTGTTAATATTCTGCATAAAAACAACCTACTTTCAGTATAACAAAATTCTTTCAACAAAATCAAGAAATGGCTATGGGTTCACTATTGTCATCCCTAAATAGCAATATTTACATGGAAGAACTTGAAACCACAGCCATAAAAACTACTCCATATCCACCTAACATTTAGCTTTGGTATGTAGATGATACATTCGTTGTATTGACACATGATGAAGCACTACTACAAACTTTCTGGAGACACATCAACAACATATTTCCTTTAGTTAAATTTACAATAGAATCAGATTAAGAACAAAAATTGGCATTCTTAGATTTCTTCATAGTAAAATCAAAACTACAGTTTACTGAAAACCTGCACATACAGAAAAATACTTAGCCTATACATCTAATCACACCAGAAACACAAAATATGAAGTTATACTATTACTATGGAACAGAGAAAAAGAAGTTTGTTCAAAAACCAATGATTTGAAAAAAAGAAAAGATCC
This sequence comes from Epiperipatus broadwayi, assembly GCA_028023455.1. Classification (NCBI taxonomy): domain Eukaryota; kingdom Metazoa; phylum Onychophora; class Udeonychophora; order Euonychophora; family Peripatidae; genus Epiperipatus; species Epiperipatus broadwayi. The sequence continues at coordinate 1,006,029 of JAQFVV010006504.1, forward strand.
ATAAAGAACAAACTCTTATGAAAAGCAGTTACCCATTAGCTGTTATTAAGAAAACCTTAAATAGACTTCAAAAAGAACCATCAAAAGAAAAAACAATTGTTAGTAATGTAGTGTACCCATACATACCAAAATATAGCAGACAAATTGAAGGAAAGTCTGTAATCAGTATAACATCATAACAGCATTCCAGAGCCATGCCACACCACAAGGAATTCTAACATCTACAAAGCTTAAACTTGAAATGCTGAAAAGAAAAAAACTGCTTTTATAAAATACCATGTAAATGTGGAAGAATTGTATAATGGTGAAACCAATCATCCCATTAAAAAGTGCTTACAAGAACATAAGCTTATGATTAGAAGAGAGAAAACAGGTGTGTCTCAGTTAGCAGACCATGTATGTACCAATGAACATATATTCAATTGAGAAAATACAAAAATATTGGATAGAGAAGAAAAGTTATAAAAAAAATTATTTAGAGAAGCTGCTCATATGACAATAGCAAACAGTCCCATAAGTCAATCTAGTGTGATTATACATAATGAATATAAACCACTAATCAACTTTGTTCTTAGAAAAAAGTCGAGAAATCAAAAGGACCACCAGAGATAAATATATGAAATTTCTACTGACTGTTGCCTTTGGCAGGATAGCACAGTTGGTTAGAGGGTTTCTTAAAATTCAATACTCCAGAGTCAAAGGATCCAGGTTTGATTTCCATGCTTGTACTGTCACTGGTCAGGCCAGAAAGATCTGGAGAAGAGGAAAAAATAACACCTATTGAAACGTTGTGCACATATTAACCTGTGTGCTATTACTAACAGTTGAATGCATTTGGAATATGTAAATAAAGTTAATTTTTTCTAAAGACATTCAATACTTATATTAGATGATGAAAATAATTCAATATATACATATACCATGAATGGTGAGACCCTCGTTCTGAAGTGAGTCAATAATGCTTAAAAATAATGATGATGATGACAATTATGATGATTTTTATATCTTTATTCCTATAATTTTTTTATTTGAAGCACTTTTGTATTTCCGTTACTTTTATATCTAGTATGTTTGGATGTAAGCTTTATAGGAATATACTGTTTTTATTTTAATGACGACTGCTACTTTATATACTTTATTTTGACCATGAGAAATTAAAATGTTCTTTTTTAAATGAGTTAAGTGAATTTTATTGCCATTTCTTCTTTCGTTAAAAAAAAAGTTTGTTATTTAATTGTGTACTTCTATGCTAAAGATATAGCCTTCTTCTTAATAAATTTATTTTTAAAAATTATAATATCTACAATTTACATAACAATTCATGTGCATTTCCTTTCTCGAATAATAAAAATAAATTACTTTTCCATAACGAATAAAATTTGCAATGTGAATTTTATTTCAATTAGCACTCTGTTTTATTTATTAATAAGGCTCTTAGTAAAATAATATAAGTTTGCAGATTAAAAAAGGTTTTAGAAGTAAGAAAGTATTTCATAATTATTATTTATTTTCCAGTAATTTTATACCCATCTTACTTTTATTAAAAAAAAATAACACTATGATAAGCTTCTTTTCACTTCAGAATAGCCAAACACAATTTTTGATTCTAGATTTAATTAGATATATAACACACTAAAATGAGACATTAACTGACTTTTAAAAATGTATAAGGAAATTAATATCATTATTTTATTTTAATAATTGGATATGTCAAAATAATTATTCAAATATTGTGAGACCTACACACATAACTCTATTCTCAACACACATTTACTTATGATATCAATATTGGGAATATATAAACGTTAAGGAATGTAAATTTTAAGTTATGAAAAATTTTTAAAAAATTATTTGGTTACTGTAATATGTTAATATGAAAATAAATTTAGTATGTATATGCACATAACTTTCTATCTCCTTTAGAGCATTTTTTTCTTTTAATAAAAAATAAACCATTAACTATGATAGGAATATTAATATACATGTAGATTTGTGGAATATGGAAAGGCATTTGATTCTATAAACATTTCTTCAATGACTTAAAGCATTAAATTTTCAAATAATAGACCCAGGATATTATCATATTCTGAAGAATATTTATAAAAATTCACCAGCAACAATTAGCTTACATAATGATACTAAAAAGATTAACAGTGAGAAGGATGGGTGAGTCCTTGTCTCCAAAACTTTTTACACCAGTTTTGTAAAAAGAATTTTGTAGATTAAAATAGAAAGCTAGGGGAGTAAAAATAAATGAAGATTATACAAAATGTCTAGATTTGGCAAATAATGCATTTGCTTTTGCAAATAATGCTTTAGAGCTTTAAGAAATGTTGTAAGAATTATCAGATGAAAATACGAAAGTAGAATTAAATGTAAATGTTAAAATCAATGTTCAGTGGATTTTATCAAAAGAAGAAAATAAAGGTTAATAATAATGAATTAGAATATGTTAACAATTACATATACCTTGGTGAGATTATTGCTACAGATGGGAACATAGTGAATGAAATTAATCATAGAATTAAACTTGCTTGGGCTGCTTTTGGTAAAAATAACTTAATATTAAAAGGAAATATGCATATGTGCTTGAAAGAGGTTTTCAATAAATATGTGTTACCAGTTCTTACTTATGTATCTATGTCTTGGACACTTAACAGAAGAGCAATACAGAGACTTCAGATTATTTAATGAAGTATAGAGAGTTGCATGTTAGGATTAACAAGAAGAGATTGTAAATGAAATACATGGGTTAAAAAATAAACAGATGCTATTCATATTATTGAAAGAATTAGAGGACTGAAGTGGAGCTGAATTGTATATATTTCTGGAAGAAATGATAATAACTTGACAATTGAAACTGGATTCCAATAAATTGTAAAAGATCTAGAAAGAGACCACATGTGAGATAGATGGATGAAATACAGAAGTGTGCTGGCTTATATTGAGAAGACTAGACATCAAAGAAGATGAAGTGAACTTGGAGAGACTTTTATACTGAAGTGGATTGACAAGGTTGAAAATAGTGATGATGATGATGATGATGATATATGTTTATAATAAAAATAACAGTAATCTTCAGTCTATTGTTAAAGTAATATCTATGAATAAAAATTTGATTCCATAGAGATTGCCTTTACAACAAATATAAAATTCCTGATGTTAATAAGCTTGGATTATTGTCATGTTATTTACATTTGTTGAACCATAATAGTTTTATATAAAATCAAGTTTATATTTACTATAATTTTGAAATTAACTCTACAATTTTTTAATATATTAACACAAAAATAAATTGTTGATAGCCAAAGCTATCGTATAGCATGAATGACAGTCCATTAGCAATTACTATATGTATTGGAGATGACTAACATGCAATTTATCTATTGCTGGTATTTAGTTATTAATATGCTAATGTACTGAAACTTGCTGAGTTATATTTCAGTGTTTTGTTTTATTATATATTATTGTATCTGATATTATATACGTATATCTGATGTATATATATATACTAATAGTAATATCATGTGTGCTCACTTAAAAACTATATTTTCTATTTATATTATAATAATATCATGTGTATTTATTTAAAATACTTTTTCTATTTATATTTCTTTTAACTGTTATTATTGAATGAAATATATTTCCAAACTTTCCTTTTTTTTTTAAATAAAAAAAAAGGAATAATCTCATTTAATAAATATGCCCAAAAATCGGTGTAAGTAATTTGAGGTAGAAAATTAAAAACATATCCACATTCAATAATCATAAACAAAGAATATTTAAGTAGGCTATAGAAATATTAAAAAACAAATTGCATTAACAAATAGGATGAAACAATAAAATGACTGACTGTATGAAAGAATTTCATGAAGTAAATGAATAAAACTTAAAAAACACTGCCAAAATTAAGTCAAACTATTCAACAATTGCATGATACAATTTTCTCTGCAACAACCACATGATTATTACTGCACTGGGTTTTTTAACTCAGTTGAGGTCTTGTTGAAATGTTGATATTTTTAGTTTAATTTTATTTTGTTAGACATAATTGCTTTCAAAAACAAAGAACTTTTGCAAGTGAAAATATTATTGTTTGTTATTGTTATTGTTTACCTTTGGACTGCTTTCATGTATTTAAATTTATTTATAAGCCTATCTAAGCGTGAATGTTATCAACTTTATTCTCTAAGTAATAAATAGTTTCAGTGCAGTTTGAAGGTTATAATTGACAGGTTATATTTACCTGGTTAATGAGGTTTATTTAAATGTTTTTGAATTAATAATCTTATTATCTGTAGTTAAGTTTCAATTTTAGTGCTTACAGAAACATACTAGACCATAAATAAAATGGGTATCTACCTTTATTGTAAAAATAAGGTTGCCTTAGCAACAGATTGAGATTGTTGTTGATATTGGTATTACTTAAGAGTGGACTGCTTTCATGTTTTATATTTATATAAAGAGAGAGAAAGAAACAATTAAATATCAGCTGAAATCTATATAAAATATTTGAAATGCCCTATGCATAGCTATATTCTTTCAGCCACATTTCCCCCTTAAATTAAAAAAAAAAACTTGAATTTTACTTTTTAACTGTTGCAAAATTCAAGCTTTTTTTTTATTTAAAGGGGAGAGTGGCTGAACATTTCAAATATTATATATATATATATATATATATATATATCAATATATTATATATATATATATATATATATATATATATATATAATAAAAATCAGAAATGTGTAAATATTTATGTTCACAATAAAGTTGAATACAAAATGACTTATGACTAACTAATATTGCTGGCATATTCCACTTTTGTCTTTTGAAGATTATAGCAAAACCCAAACCATCGATGAAGTTGAAATCAAGTACCATATTTAAAATTGTTGTATCGTAATTTCATTTCAGTGTGTTATTTACATTTCAAGATGAGTAATCTACTTCTAAATAGTTGGTGAGAAAGATAATCTGCTAAAAATAGCTGTTTATTTGCTTACTATTAATAAATATTGTTCCACTGCAGTCCATCTTCAAGAGTGATTTCCACAAATTTTAGTTCAACTCTTTTTCACTTTTATTAATACTTCCCTGTTAGTGCCCCAATTTCTCACTAATGTAGAACATAAACATTGAAGATATTATCACATTCTGTAATGTATCTTTAATTCCTTAACAGAAAAATCATAAATGGAAAGTGAAAATATGTAAATACATATGAATAAACTGCTAAAATGCTTGATTAATAGTTTAGTAATAATTTTTTTAATAAGAAGAAAATAAAAAAATTAACAAATATATTCTTAAGAGATATGGTGTGCAAATTAAATTACAAGATAGAAAATATGCATTTGCGGTATATGTAGCTATCATTTACTTAAACCACAGTCCTTTTTTCCATACTTTCTTCGCAGTCCATCAATATCCATAAAAATATTATTCAATAAATTATGAATTTTGATATATAATACAATTGCTTTATTTTTCTCCATGTTGTAACTTAAATGTAAAGTATAAAATATATGTGTGTGTGTATTATAGCGGAAAGACTTTTTTTTTTTAATTTGTTCTTATTGTCAAATCTCTTTTTTTCTGTCATAAAAAATGATTTGAATATTTCATTCCCAAAATCTCAAAGTATAGGGTTAGTTTATATCTTCAAATGTTTGAGTAATTTCTTCTATTTCTGACAGAAATAATGAAGTTTCTTACCAATAATATTTTATTTAGAATTTCTACACATGAGTGTTGATAGAAATCTTATATATGTATATGTTTGGTCCTGTCTCATACTTTTGCAGGTTAAGTTTATTTTATCCACTATTAATTTAAATTATACTTTATTATTAGCATGATTATTTAGAGATCAATGTGTTATATTTATCCATCAGTACAGTTACTGTTTTGATTAACTAATTTGTTGAAATTCTTTGGTCTCAATTATAATAAGAAAAATCATGGTAGTATTAAACCTATTGATTCTATACAAAGAGCAGCATATTATGATTTAATGCTATTTCATAGATTATGGCAGATTATCTGCTTTTCTTTAGGGTATCCATAGTTATAAAGGCAGGAAATATGAATATATTCAATGACCTTTAGTTGAAAATTCTGAGAAATGTATAAATATAAATGTGAATTATCATTATTGCAGTTGAGGAATATTCTGAAGAGTATTCTTCCACATTGCTAATTTTTTTTTATATTTCTTGACCAAATAAAAAAGTTTTCCTTATTGAGTCACCAAAGTTTACTATTAAAATTTAACAGTGAATATTATTACTATTCTCTTATTTTTCTAATGTAAGAATGACTATTTGGGACACATATATGTACAGAATATTTTAGGTATGTGGAATTAAATAAATATATATCTTATTTTATTATTATTTTAAACATCATTCACCTAATGACCAGAAGGGTTTTCCAAAGCTCAGAAATTATCTATTCATCTGTACAGGATATTTTGTTGTTGTTTTTTTTTTTTTAAAAAAAACTTTCCTAATGTTTTTCTTTTTTGTTGTTGTTGTTTTCAAAAATCTTTCGTTTAACTTCATTGGAATTTAATGATAATAGGTAGTTTTGAAATTTTGGAACTTTTCACACTTTTGAATTTTTATAAATTAGTAGCATAATTTTAAAACATTTGTTATTGTTGTCATGATTTTATTCAGTCCTATAACTTACAATAAAAATACATTAATAATTCAGGCTGCTAATTATTAATCTTACTGTCATTTCATCACTCCTAAACATATATATTTTGCAGTTATATTATTTCATTAATGAAGCTTGCTGCTACAAAATAAAACCATGCCATAAAATTTTATGTTAGTGGCCTTTGTGAATATATATTGCAAAATTTATATAGCTTGAATGTTTTATATTAAATTATTTCATTTATAACCAAGAATGATTCCAAACGTTGTTTGCTTCACCTTCTTTTGATTTTTTTTGATAGAGTCATGGTGCTTTAGCTAATAAAAAAAAACAAGTTCAAAAATGTATTTATTTTATATACATATATATTTGTTCCTTGATGCTTAATAATCTTGTTTAGCTTTTTTAGAATTGACTATAGCATTACACATGCACTGAATTGCATTATTGTTATTTTACCATTGTATTTGTTAAGCAAAAAAATAAATTAAAAAATTGCTTTATTCTGGGATTTAAAAATTCATATTTAGTCTTAAATATATATCTTAGACATTGTTCTTTTCTAGTAAAAAAATTAAGGGATGAATACAAAAGCAAGATCTCATAAAAGAGATTGAAATTACTATTATGCATGCCTGGCATTCTCATTTATTACATGATAAATGAATATACAGTATAATTTTTTCACTTGTTTATTATTTTAATTTTTGGTACAATTATTGAATATATTTCAAAATAGTAGCACTTTAAATGAAGTTAAACCAGTTTCTCGTTTATATGTAATGCCTTTTTTTGACAAAAAATTGTTTAAATTTTCGTCAATTTGTGGTAACATTTAAGAATTTCAAAATTAATTTCATTTGTTAGTAATAGATGTCAGCACAAACTTATTTTATTATTTAAAAAAAAAAACCTTCCCAACTCCTTCTAGGAGTGGGGGGATATTTAAATAAGCTAATAAAATAAAAAAGAAAACGAAGACAATTCTTCAAAAAGGAGACAGAAGTATTAGAAAATATTGTTTCATTTGTGAATCTTATGCCTATACATTGAAAATAACTGTGGAGGATGTATTCGGACACAGAGTAACGATAATCTATGTAACAACACATGGCATTATAATTAGTCTGTATATGTCAAAATTGTACAAATAATACCAAATTATAGAACAAATTTAATAAAATTTATATTATTAAAATAATTTTATACTAAACAAATAATATAATTATCGTAAGTCTTAATTTAATTATTAACATATATAATGTTTGCGAGTAAATATGAATTTACTAGTTAGTAATTAAATTCATGATCTCGCTGAGATATTTGCAAAATTGAGAGCAAGTAAAAAAAATCCGACTGATGAAACAAAAAATTATTCTGACTGTTAACAATTATTTACCTTCAGTATAAATTTATCTTAATAAAGATAAAATATTCATCCTATAAATGTTTTCTCTTGGTCAGACTTTAATGCAATCAATAAAGAAAAATGACAGATACTCCATTAAAAACATTCATTGTAGATAAAAGAAATAAAAGGCAGTAATTCTCTGGTAAATTTTTAACAGACCCTAGGCGATGTACGATGAAAAGAAAAATATTAAAGTATAAAAATAACTGGAATTTTATTTTTAAAAAGTAGAGAAAGAATTAATTATAAGATAATATATAGTAAAAAAAACTGAAGAATAAAAACTTCAAAAATATAAAACATCATTTACTATTCGAACACACTACTTAGTAAAAAAAAAAACAAAGATGACATTGTTATTCCTAAAAACAAAGGTGCTTAATGTGTGTAAAAAAATTCTCTGACTATTTTTATGTCGATTATCATTATTCAGAACTGTGTAAATTCACATCCTATTTTTTGTGTTTAAAAGACACAATATGGCATCTCAAAAATATATACAAAGTGTAATAACTGACTCAATTTATACAACAGAGTAAATTTGTCTAACTCTAGAAAGTAGATTCAGTGAAGATGGAAGTAAGAACTTATTGGTTTGTTGTGTAAATAAACACTCAGTTATGATGGTCAGATAATTATCCCAAAGTTCCTGGATGGTTTGTTATTAAAAGACAAGAAATTTACTCTATTCATACTAGATAGTGAGAATCAATATTTCACAATAATAAAAAATAGGCAATAGTCATTAACCAACATCCACCATCATTAATCAGTGACTACTGTATGTGGTAATCTCTGGCAATGTAATTGCACAAAAGGGACAATAGTCAAGAAATGTCCATCTGCCAGAATAGAAAGTCTTGTACTTTACAAAAGAATTCACTATTGGTTTTGCATTTAATGTAAATGAGCTTGCTTTATTGTACTGGATATAGTAAATGAAGTCATTAAAGATTGTGAGAGATTTTATAGAAAGTATATATAAGTTAAATAAGTGATATGAAAAGACAAACAGGTTTTTCTCTGTTAATATACAATAGTAAGGGCAATGAGAATGAGATCTCACATTTGAGATTGAAATAAAAAATTCAATTCACTACTCATAAGCTTAGATGTTATATGAATAGGCAGTGCTATTTAAGAATATCCTCGCTTATTATGGAAGTAGAAAGAAATTAAAGAAACTAGCCTAAAAATGACTTAATTACACACTTTAAATAGTCATCATGTCTGAAAGATCATTCATTATGATAATAAAAATAATTGTAAAATCAGATATTGTTATGGAAGTAAAGAAGGAAACAGTTATTATAATAAAAATAAATAAGCTTTTTAAAAAATTAATTACATAAAATAATTAAACTTTCCTTGTTTATTATTCTTCAAAGATTCAATGGGAGAAGTGACAAAAGAGGTATTACGATTTAAGATTGACATATTTGCTCTAGTAAAACTCATTTTACAGAGATGTTTAATAAAACAAATTATAATTTTTTTTTGAAAACACAGATTAACTAATGAGAAAAAATTATACTGAATATTCTAAAAGATCTAATTTAATATCTCCTATTCTTTAAATACTCGAATGATCCAATGAAAGGCTAAAAATATCAAAATCTGTTTTTGCAATGGTTCTGTGCTCATTTTTGTAATGCATATGATCTGACATTAAATCCAAAGAGTTCAGAGAAAACTTTTGTCTCTTGCAGGATAGCAATATTATTATTTACTATTTAAGAATAATTTTTTTCTTAATAGTTTAAATGCAAATGTTGACAAACTTCAACCAAAACTATTGGAAATATTTGCTACACACAACTCATTACTAAAATTTTATATAAAAAACAATGATATATAATAAGATTACATCAGTGGTGGACAAGACATTGTATCATGGTCCATTGGTGGCCTGTCAAGATATTTTGGAGAGTCTGCCTGTAATAAAACAAAAACCAATAATAACCAATACTTCATTATGCTAGAGTAGATAACTATATATAAAAAATCAAATTTTTGTCCACATGTGGCCACTACAGATGAGAATTGATTCTTCACAGTTAATGCAATTGTGGACATATGCACTTTCAATTGAAATGCACAATTATGACAAATTCAGTAGGTTGAATATGATCACAGCACAATGCAAAAGTGCAACCAGAAGCATTGAATATCTTCAATCAGCTGATAATTGATAAGTGTGTTGTTTGTTTTGACTGTTGTACAGATTTATGTAATTTATCATGAAAAATTAGTATGAGAGGCATAATATCTGAAACCACTGCAAGAAAATGAAAGACATAAATTTTAATATAGAGGCAAAACTCTCCATACAATAGTGTTACTATGTGGAGAGTTTTGCCTCTGTTTTAACAGCTTGTGCAAGTTTAGGAAATAATGATCTTGTGATGTTTAGTGCTTTAATTTTAATATAGAATAGAAAAAACAATTTTCCTTCACAATGATGAATATTAAATGTATTTGTTATATATATATTGTAACAATCAAAATGCAAGTGGAGATCGAATCTAACCGCAATCTGCACTACATGGGCACCATCTAGGCATTTGAGCCTAGAAAAATTTATAAAGTAGGCAGATATGCGCTGTTAAGATTCCACTTTATTTAAATATTTAGATTGTTAGCCCAAGTCACTAGCTCAGTGGAACAGCAGAGATTATAAAATATAACTTTATATCTCAAATATAAAAAAAATAAAAGCCACTGCCAGAAATTAACACATAATAATATTTATTTACGCACATATAAAATCATTCTAATTTGAGGAATAAGTTTAATATTTTAGATGTTTATATTAATCTTTAATTTTACATTTAAATAGATTTCAATAATGAATTTAATATTTATTTAGTGGGTCAAGTATGAATAGACTATATAGATTGTATTTGAAAATAAAATATTCTATCCATTATTTTACCTTAGGCCAAAAAGTTCGCAGTCAAACTGGTGTCAATCCATCTTATACATTTATGTATTCAATGTAGCATGAAAATACGACAACACAAAATACTATACTGTCAGTAATGTACATCTGAACAGTAAGTAAAGTTAGAGAAGACATTGTCTTTCCACCAACAGTAATGCTACATCTGTTGGGGAGTAGAATAATAAACATAAAACTCCATAGAAATGGATTGCGGTCCTTTGCCATCTTACAAACCCATCCATAGGCAAACAGAAGGTGTGTGGCATATATACGCAATCCTGCCCATAGCGGATCTCATACTACATCTACTAATTACACAAATATATCCGATCCATTGAGCCAATTAAACTATGAAATGAATAACCTAAGATTACCTTCCCTTAATATAACTTTACAAAACTATATAACCATTCACGCCCGACTTAAATTTAACATTTAAAAATGTTCACACAGATGAATTTTATATAATTTGTTTTATAATGTCGAGTATAGATCAGCTGCACAGATTCCACGGTTAAAAACATTTCAAAATAAACACAACCGATCAAAATACAAACTCATCGATAATGTCAATTGCATAGGGAATACACAAAACCCAATAGCATTCATCGTAAGATGCTTGCAGTGACATCGTTGACCTACATATTCTAATAGAATATGAAAACCACAACATTATCAACCGCTAATGAATCTATGCAACGTCTATACCTAGCCTTAAATTCTCTCATTTAAAATTTAAACAATAAATATTAATACAAAGAAAATAATAAATGGAAATGATTTTTTTATCAAATGCAAACATATATAAAATTACACATTATCAATTGATTTTAAACTTAAAAGTCAGTTAGAAGTTCATAAGCTTGAATGAAAGTTCTTAATTATTTTTAAATTTAGAGTTCATGTCAATATAGCTTATGGTAGAAGAGTCCAGGTTCCTGTTTTTTAATTCCCGTGACATCTCCATTGGAAAATAATATTCTGGAGGTGGCATTAGCTGTTTCCATTCTGGTATCACAATCTTTTCATTTTTTTTTTTTTTTAAAAAAAATAAGTGAGAGAGAACGAAAAGCGCGTTGTGTCGTTCATCTCCCCAAATCAACTTCGAAAAACTCACTGGAACTCAACATTTTTCTTTTTATAGTACTCCTATGGATTTCATGAACAAAGATGTCATTGTTCCAATTTTTTGTTATGGTCTGGACCTTTATTTGCTGCTTCTATATTGGACAAGCTAATTCTTTATTCCTTATCTAATTTTGATCTGACTTTTTAATTACACAGCTTTTGGATAATTAATAAACAATCATTTCCATTTTACAAAAATATTTTATCTTTAAGTCTTGTACTTTTTTTATAAAAAAAGTATGTTCAAATACTTATTTATTTGTTTTTTTAAAAAAAATATTTTTAAAGTTTTGAATCTGTGCGAATATATACGTTTAACAAACATTTTAATTTCAGCGTTTAGTTTTTTTTTTTAATAGATTTTATTTTTATTTGCGAACTTTAAGATTTTATTTTAAATTAATGTAATGACATATTTATATATCTTACATATCAGTAAACTTCCTCAAAAAAATAAAAACATTAAAAAAAAAAAAAAAAGAATTTACTTAGTGTTAGTAATTACGTTACACAAATTTGTTATATATGAAATTTCAAAAGGACAAAACTTTTTTTTTTTAAAAGACAAAATAATAATTACAAATATAATGATAAAAAAAATGTTGACTGATGATTCCTTACTGCCAGCTAAATTTCTGCCCCCTCCCTTCCAAGTTTCTTTTCTTCTACTTTTAACTATTACTTGCACAAGTTGAACGATTAGATTTTAAACAAGACTTTTTTTTAAAAAAAAAAAAATTATGATTTATATTTATTATTACATTTTATTATTTAGATTTTAATATTAACGTTTTATTCCTCGCATTTATTTCTACATATGCACAATTTTTCTTACTGGCAGTACCTTTAAGACAAAATTTCAAACTGTAACTCCACATCAATACAAAAAATATATTTATACCAATTTCAAAAAAAATATTACGGGCATGATTCACTTTTAAAATTCTCAGGGCACTTGTGTTTATTAAAGATTGGCCCAAGTTGGGTGGCCAGTTGTAACGATCGAAATGAAAGTGAAGATCGAATCTAATCGCAATCTGCACTACATGGGCGCCATCTAAGCATTTGAGCCTAGAAAAATTTATAAAGTAAGCAGATATGTGCTGTTAAGATTCCACTGTATTTAAATATTTAGATCATTAGCCCAAGTCACTAGCTCAGTGGAACAGCAGAGATTATAAAATATAACTTTATATCTCAAATATAAAAAAAATAAAAGCCACTGCCAGAAATTAACACATAATAATATTTATTTATGCACATATAAAATCATTCTAATTTGAGAAATAAGTTTAACATTTTAGATGTTTATATTAATCTTTAATTTTACATTTAAATAGATTTCAATAATGAGTTTAATATTTATTTAGTGAGTCGAGTATGAATAGACTATATAGATTGTATTTGAAAAGAAAATATTCTATCCTTTATTTTACCTTAGGCCAAAAAGTTCGCAGTCAAACTGGCATCAATACATCTGATACATTTATGTATTCAATGTAGCATGAAAATACGACAACACAAAATACTATACTGTCAGGAATGTACGTCTGAACAGTAAGTAGAGTTAGAGAAGACATTGTCTCTCCACCAACAGGAATGCTACATCTGTTGGCGAGTAGAACAATAAACATAAAACTCCATAGGAATGGATTGCGGTCCTTTGCCATCTTACAAACCCATCCATGGCAAACAGAAGGTGTGTGGTGTATATATGCAATCCTGCCCATAGCGGATCTCATACTACATCTACTAATTACACAAATATATCCAATCCATTGAGCCAATTCAACTACGAAATGAATAACCTAAGATTACCCTCCCTTAATATAACTTTACAAAACTATATAGCCATTCATGCCTGACTTAAATTTAACATTTAAATACGTTTGCACAGATGAATTTTATATAATTTGTTTTATAATGTCGAGTATAGATCGGCTGCACAGATTCCACGGTTAAAAACATTTCAAAATAAACACAACTGATCAAAATACAAAATCATCGATAATGTCAATTGCATAGGGATCACACAAAACCCAATAGCATTCATCGTAAGATGCTTGCAGTGACATCGTTGATCTATATATTCTAATCGAATGTGAAAACCACAACATTATCAACCACTAATGAATCTATGCAACGTCTATACCCAACCTTAAATTCCCTCATTTAAAATTTAAACAATAAATATTAATACAAAGAAAATAATAAATGGAAATGATTTTTTTATCAAATGCAAACATATATAAAATTACACATTATCAATTGATTTTAAACTTAAAAGTCAGATAGAAGTTCATAAACTTGAACGAAAGTTCTTAATTATTTTTAAATTTAGAGTTCATATCAATATAGCTTACGGTAGAAAAGTCCAGGTTCCTGCTTTTTAATTCCTGTGACATCTCCATTGGAAAATAATGTTCTGGAGGTGGCATTAGCTGTTTCCATTCTGGTATCACAGTCTTTTCATTTTTTTTTTTTAAATAAGTGAGAGAGAACAACAAGTGCGTCTTGTCGTTCGTCTCCCCAATTCAAGTTCGAAAAACTCACTGGAACTCAATATTTTTTTTTTATAGTCCTCTTATGAATTCCATGAACAAAGACGTCACTGTTCCATTTTTTTGTTATGGTCCGGGCCTTTATTTGCTGCTTCTATATTGGACAAGCTAATTCTTTATTCCTTATCTAATTTTGATCTGACTTTTTAATTACACAGCTTTTGGATAATTAATAAACAATCATTTCCATTTACAAAAATATTTTATCTTTAAGTCTTGTACTTTTTTTATAAAAAAAGTACGTTCAAATACTTGTTTATTTGTTTTTTAAAAAAAAATATTTTTAAAGTTTTGAATCTGTGCGAATATATACGTTTAACAAACATTTTAATTTTAGCGTTTAGTTTTTTTTTTAATAGATTTTAATTTTATTTGTGAACTTTAAGATTTTATTTTAAATTAATGTAACGACATATTTATATATTGTTACAATATATATAAATATCATGTAAGAGTGACATTTTTTAAAAAAGAAAATGTTTAAAGATATTTTAAAACCATGCACATAATATATAATTCTTAAACCATGATACATAGAGAAGATTACAAATAACTCTTTCCCTGAAAAAGTGTACATATCCTTTGACTACAATATATCTAGACATCACATGGTCACCATCTCTTATGCCAGCACATAACTGTTATTAAACAGGCAAAACTCTGCATACAATAGTGCCACCCTGTGCCAACCAGAATAATCAATGGATGCCAGAAGGCTTGTGCATAAAATCCCCATCTAGTGCCTACTCATCCAAAGTCCCCAGACTAGTTTTTGGTTTATGGCCTTTGTCAATGGGGAGCCTTGGATCTGAGAGCACTGCACCTAGACCTTAGCTTAGATTGAAAATATTATTGTGTTTTCAATTTCATTTTCATAGTTTTGTAGTTAAGTAGAGATAAAAGATGGCTGCTGGAGAGTTGCATTATATCCTAAGGACTAGGTACAGTGCTCTCAGATCCAAGGCTCATCACTGATGAAGGCCACAAGCCAGAAACTAGTCTGGGGATATTGGATGACTAGGCACTAGATGGCGATTTTATGCACAAGTCTTCTGGCATCCATTGTTACTCTGGTTGGCACAGGGTGGTACTACTATATGGAGAGTTTTGCCTGTTTAATATATCTAGATAAATATTAGAATAAAAACAAACCTAATATTTTTCATCAGCAGTTAAATGTAAAAAGTATAGGTTTGCTTTTGGACTCATATAATCTAAGGTTAAACAAATAATTGCATTTAAAAATAGACCTTAAACATATTTGTAGGAAATTAGGTGTTAGTTTTTTAGAAATGTCTAGTAGGAGTGGCACATAAATTTCAATGGCTTTTAATTAGGACTTTCAGAATTGTCATATTACTGAGACATATAATTCTCTTAAAGAGTAATGTTATGGATACATATAAATCTGCTCTTTGGGTCTCAACAAAATTATCATGAATGTTTTTTTAATAGTAACCCTATTATTGATTATTACATTTTTTTAAAAGTTCAAAGCAGATAGTTATTTACTGACTATAGTTATCTAATATCTTTTTTGTCACATTAAAAGTTCCATAATGACATAAAAGATAATATCATAATCCTATTAAATTCATATGTCACTCTTTTGAACAGATGGGCTGAGTATTTAGATAATCTTTCTCAAAATTATATAAAAACTGATGGAGTGACTTTAAAAATATATCCAGTTTTCTAAACACTTGGATTTAAACAACAATAGCCAGGGTTAGTAAAGTTAAAACAGCTATTTGTTATTTTAAAAATAAAAGTGTGATAAAAATATTTTTAAAGGATTTTGTTAAATAAGTTCCATTCAGTCATAGGCTCAGTGTTGCATTGGAAAAGCAAAAGCTTTTGGAAATATGGTTTTTGTTGCCAAGAAAGTACAAGATGAATATCAGAAATGATTTCTCTATAGCTCTTGCTGATTTGATAAAAATATTTAATTTGATTAATTGAACAGGTTTCTAACACTATTTGAAATTTGTTGATTGTTTAATAAAGTTTATTCATATTATCCTACTTCTACATGTTGGAATAAGAGAAAGAGGTGAAAAAAATGATATAATTGAAATGAAAACTAGTATTAAATATGTGTATCAACTCCAACTTAGTTTTCAAATTTTATGATAGTTTATAAGCAACTCCATGTATCAGGCATCAAAATGACTACAGGTGGGATGATTGAATTTCTAATTTGAATTGATTTTAAAAAAACAAGATATTCATCTTTTTCTTTCTACATTTATAGAATTTTGCTGATGATACTGTTATCATTAGCAATTCAAAATACTGTCTACCCGGCCTATTTAATTATTTATTGGAACACATACAATATTTTGTTTAGAAATTAATGTCCAGAAATAAAACACAAATTCTTTATCAACCAATGATAAAAAGTGCTCTTTAATATTTTTTATCATAGATATTTTAGAATTTAAGAATTTCAGCTATTTGAAAAATCTTGATAGATTTTTTTAAGAAGACAGACTTAGATATAAAGATAAAACAGAGATTTCAATAAACAGCAACTGCTTTAAAAAGTTAAAAATGTAATATTTTTATACAATAAGATTATTACTGCAACTAAATTAATTATCTATAAAGCTATTGTTTTATCAGTTTTATTCATGAAACTTGAACTTGGACTTCCTATCAAGTAATATAAGAATGCTTTATAATATTCTAAAAATACATGGTAATATCATTAGACCATTTAATGTGTTCTCCAATTTGTTGAATATTATAGTATATAATTTACCACTGTAAATCGATTGTTATAAAAATTACCTCAAAAACGGTCCAAGGAAGTGCAGTTTTGATTGCTTTTATTGGAAAGAAGATAGATCATAATAGAAATATTTGTTGCAGAAAAAGTTAGAAGACCCTATCACAAATTATCAAATAAACAGAATATTGGATAATTTGTGTAGTCATTATAAAATCATATTATTATTATTATTATTATTATTATTATTATTATTATTATTATTATTATTATTATTATTATTATTATTATTATTATTATTATTATTATTATTATTATTATTATTATTATTATTATTATTATTATTATTATTATTATTATTATTATTATTATTATTATTATTATTATTATTATTATTATTATTATTATTATTATTATTATGATGATGATGATGATGATGATGATGATGATGATGATGATGATGATGATCCAAAGGATAAACTTTATTAGTATTCTAAAAGGTTATACAAGTTACATTTGACATACAGTTCTTACATATAAATTGGTTTCACAAAATTGCATATGTACAAAGATTTGATCAGTAACTGTATGGATTATCAAACTAGAAATATCCAAGAAAAAAACAGTTTATAAAAAACAATGATGATCACTCAATCATATGATAATATTCAATTAGATATACTTCAATTAAATTAAAGCAGGAATGCATCTAGTTTGTGTCAGTTGGCTTTAGAACTGGCACAAGGATCCATGTTAGGTATAGTTTTTTTTTAGTGCTTTTATATAAGTTCTTGTATATTCCAGGTGTCAATGTACTTAGATTGATCTGTAATCTTCATGTCTCTTTCACGTATGGTTTGCAGCTTATTTCTGAATGTGTTTAGATGTCTTCTGGGGTTATAATTGTATATAAAATTACACCTTGTACACCATAAGGCATAGAGTAAAAATGTGCAAATTCTTATTTCAGCAAAGATACCCCTTTTAAAAGAGTCAAAAAGGGTTTTCCTATTGATTTTTTTATCCTTGAGTGAAGTGCTAATAATTTCACGAATGTTTTCTAGACTTGAGCATGAAAAAAAAAGGTGGTTTTGAGTCTCTGAGTCCCTATGGCAAAGATTACATATATCATCTATATCTTTATAGTTTCTTTGATATTTCAAAAAGTGTTGTGTAGGTAGTGAGTCTAGATTTATTTTTAGGAGAAAGTCAAAATATTTTGGTTCAAGTGACCATAGTTTGAATTTGCGACATAATTGTTTATTATTAATATGAAGTGGAGTTTGTATATCATCTTGATTTGGATGTAGAAGTTGATAAACTTCCCAATATTTATATTTAGCTTGTGGTGGTTCAAAGTTAAGAGTGTGAATTGTTAATAATGGTGTAAGTAGTGTGTTCAGATATCCTTGGAGAGGAGGTGATCTGTCTGTAGGGGTAATCTTGGCAGAAATTTCTAAATATGGGAATTTTTGTGCACATGTAGATATTATGTTCAATGTTTTTTGTATCCTGAAGACATGTATTGAGTGAAGGCCAAGGCCATTTTGTGAAAGGGGTTTTCTTAGGCGTTTTATTGATATTGAAATAATCTTTTTTCCCCAGAATAATTTTCTGCATAAGGAGTCTATTTTATTTGTAAATGCCTTGGTATAAATGATTGTTGGAGTAAAATAAGAGATTTTGTAATCACTAGCATGTTAAGCAAGGTCATTTTTGTATATAGAGAGAGATAGGCTTTGGAGAGTGAATTGACAGTCTTTTCCACTTTCTCTATCAAATTTTTCTGTATGAGTGATCTCATAGGTGAATGTCGTAAATAAAAGTTGAACCCAAGAAATGCGCTTGGTCTACCTTTGAAAACTTTAGTAATGCTATTACCAGTGAAGATCTGCTATGCACACGATTTCTCCATATTAAATGTTAGCTTGTATTCTTTTTTAAAATTATTAAGTATCTTAAAGAAGTTTTGGAATTTGTTTTTGAGATGATAGAAATATTGCTATATCATCCATATATGCAATACATGAGATGTTGTCATTGATGGTAGGCATATAGATTCCTGAAAATTCATTTTCTATTATTTTTATAAGAGGGTTGATATAGGCAGTGAACAGTAAGGCATTGAGAGAGGAGCCCAGAGGAATGGACTGATGTGGCACTATTGGTGGTGAAGTTTTCCCATTTAGGGAAACATAAATCTCACGGTTTAAAAGCAAGTTTAGATATGCATTCGGAACTGAGTATTTTTGCAGAGTTTTAAGAAGAGTACTGATGGAAATCATGTTAAAAGCAGCTTCAATATCTAGTTGAATAACAACTGGACTGTATTTTTTATTATCTCTAACAGTTTCTATAGTTGACTTGAATAGAAAGGCTGCCTGTCCTGTTGAGGATTCTTTTTTGGCAAATTGCATTTTTGATAGGTTTGGCAAAATGAATGGCTCTATTTTATCTTTTATCACTGATTCTATTATCTTTATGCCAAAAGAGCACATTGAAATTGGACGTAGGTTAGTGGTGTTTGAGATTAATTGTTTCTTTTTCATGAATGGCACAAGCATAATTTGATTTAAGCCCTGTATTTTATAGATGTCTTTAGTGAGGTAGGAGACTAGGTTAAGCATATATTGTGCAGCAATTTTATCAATATGTTTGTATACAAACTTGGGAATTCCATCTATGCCAGGATGACATGAATCTGGCATCGCTTCTATTTTTTAATGAAATCTTTTAAAGAAATTTTAAATTCATTTTCTGATCTATCTTGTGAAAAGGCCATTAGACTTGGAGAGGATACTCTCTGGAATTTTTCTCTATACAATATGTAAAGCCGCTCCAACATAAAATCTCCATAGACAATTTCAGTTTGAACTTTAATAGCTGCTGGGACTTGCACCTCGGAGGGGTGGCCTAGCACCCATCTAATGAAGTTTCTGGTATACATGTGTGGCTTATTTAAATAGAACTTTTTCTTTTTAATGGAGATATATTCTTTAAGCTGGTTTGTTAACTCTTGATATTTCTTCTTTAAAGCCATCAGACAGGGATGATCGAGATTTGATTAAGAAGTGCTAATAATCTTTTATAGGTATCATCCATAAGCTTTAGTAGTTTTGTTGGGAATGTTGTTGTCCTGGTAAGATAATCAATATTAAATGAAAGCAGGTTAGTAAAAGCACACCACGCTTGGACTGGATCCATTGTAATATTTTTCAACTTGTGAAGATATATGTATACTTCTGAGAAAAGATATTCTGGTGTGCATGATGGTAGTAGAACTCTGATGGTTCTTCCTGTATTAATTGTTGTTCTATTATCAAAATTAATTTCCAGTGACAGTAAAACAGCTGCATGATCAGAGAGGGGGGAATTCTTTAATTGAATGCATATCATGTTATGTAATGATGGCGAATAGAAAACCAGATCTATAAGTGATGAATGTCTACCATTGTTAAATGACACGACCTTCTTTGGCAGAAAGCCTTTTCCACTCATCATCGGAAAGAACAGCTGATGTAACCATTTGCCAGTAAATGTCTGATATGTCATGTTGAAATCTCCCAAATTAATCGTCGGATACATAGCATTTATGAACCTGGAGTTAAGTGTTTTTCTGAAGGTTTGTGATGATGGTGTTCTAGCTGTATTTTTATATTGGACTATTTCCATCATCTAATATGTGTGTTGAATGTCTTTAGAAAAGTTTAATTTTTAGTTAAATATTCCAAATGCATTCAACTGTTAGTAATATCACAGCAAACAGGTTAGTATATGCACCAACTGTTAGTAATATCACAGCAAACAAATGTTAGTAATATCACAGCAAACAGGTTAGTATATGCACTAACTGTTAGTAATATCATAGCAAACAGGTTAGTATACGCCCAACGTTTCAAGAGGTATTTTTCTCCCCTCTTCTTCAAGTGTTGCTGGCCTGACCAGTGACAGTACTAGCATGGGATTTG
The DNA here is from genome assembly GCA_028023455.1 of Epiperipatus broadwayi. Lineage (NCBI taxonomy): Eukaryota > Metazoa > Onychophora > Udeonychophora > Euonychophora > Peripatidae > Epiperipatus > Epiperipatus broadwayi. The sequence goes on from JAQFVV010006504.1 coordinate 1,027,441, forward strand.
AACCTGGGTCCTTAGATTCTTGATTATTGAAATTTAAAGTAACGCTCTAACCAACTGAGCCATCCTGCCAAAGGCAACAGTATGTAGTAATTTCATATACTTATCTATGAGGTTCCTCCTGATTTCTCCACTTTTTCCTCAGAGCAAAGTTGATTAGTGATTTCCATACATTATGTATAGTCACACTAGGTTGGCTTATGGGATTTTTTGCCATTGTCATGTGAGCAGCTTCTTTAAATTTTCTTCTTTGTACCTTTTCTTCCTTATCCAATATTTTTGTATTTTCCCAATTGAATGTATGTTCATTGGTCCATACATGGTCTGCTACCTTAGACACATCTGTTTTCTCTCTTCTAATCATCAGTTTATGTTTTTGCAAGCACTTTTGAATGGGACGGCTGGTCTCACCAATATATGTTCTTCCACATTCACATGGTATTTCATAGATGCAGTTTTTTCTTTGCAGCATTTCAAGTTTAGGCTTTGTAGATGTTACAATTCCTCATAGTGTGGTATGGCTTTGAAAAGCTGTTCTGTTGTTATACTGATTGCAGATTTTCCTTAATTTGTCTGCTATTTTTGGAATGTATGAATACACTACAGTACCAATAATTTTCTTTTCTCTTGATGGTTCTTTTTGTTGTCTGTTTAATGTTTTCTTAATAACAGCTGATGGATAACCATTTTTCTTAAGAGTTTGTTCTATATAGATCTTTTCTTTTTCCAAATCACCAGTTTCTGAACAAACTTTGGTTGCTCTGTTCCACAGTGATAGTATAACTCCATGTTTTGTGTTTCTGGTGTGATTAGATGTATAGGCTAGGTATTTTTCTGTATGTGTAGGTTTTCAGTAAACTGTAGTTTTGATTTTGCCATGAGGGAGTCTTGTCACAAGAACATCTAAGAATGCCAATTTTTGTTCTTGTTCTGGTTCTATTGTAAATTTAATTGAAGGGGATATGTTGCTGATGTGTGTCCAGAAAGTTTGTAGCAATGCTTCACCATGTGGCCATACAACAAATGTATCATCCACATAGCGAAGCCACTTTAAGTTAAGTTTGGCTTCGCTATGTGGATGATACATTTGTTGTATGGCCACATGGTGAAGCATTGCTACAAACTTTCTGGACACACATCAGCAACATATCCCCTTCAATTAAATTTACAATAGAACCAGAACAAGAACAAAAATTGGCATTCTTAGATGTTCTTGTGACAAGACTTCCTCATGGCAAAATCAAAACTACAGTTTACCGAAAACCTACACATACAGAAAATACCTAGCCTATACATCTAATCACACCAGAAACACAAAACATGGAGTTATACTATCACTGTGGAACAGAGCAAAAGAAGTTTGTTCAGAAACTGGTGATTTGGAAAAAGAAAAGATCTATATAGAACAAACTCTTAAGAAAAATGGTTATCCATCAGCTGTTATTAAGAAAACATTAAACAGACAACAAAAAGAACCATCAAGAGAAAAGACAATTATTGGTACTGTAGTGTATCCATACATTCCAAAAATAGCAGACAAATTAAGGAAAATCTGCAATCAGTATAACATCAGAACAGCTTTTCAGAGCCATACCACACAACAAGAAATTCTAACATCTACAAAGCCTAAACTTGAAATGCTGCAAAGAAAAAACTGCATCTATGAAATACCATGTGAATGTGGAAGAACATATATTGGTGAGACCAGCCATCCCATTCAAAAGCACTTGCAAGAACATAAACTGATGATTAGAAGAGAGAAAATAGATGTGTCTAAGGTAGCAGACCATGTATGGACCAATGAACATACGTTCAATTGGGAAAATACAAAAATATTGGATAAAGAAGAAAAGGTACAAAGAAGAAAATTTAAAGAAGCTGCTCACATGACAATGGCAAAAAATCCCATAAGCCAACCTAGTGTGACTATACATAATGTATGGAAATCACTAATCAACTTTGCTCTGAGGAAAAAGTGGAGAAATCAGGAGGAACCTCATAGATAAGTATATGAAATTACTACATACTGTTGCCTTTGGCAGGATGGCTCAGTTGGTTAGAGCGTTATCTTAAATTTCAATAATCAAGAATCTAAGGACCCAGGTTCAAATCCCATGCTAGTACTGTCACTGGTCAGGCCAGCAACACCTGAAGAAGAGGGGAGAAAAATACCTCTTGAAACGTTGGGCGTATACTAACCTGTTTGCTATGATATTACTTACAGTTAGTGCATATACTAACCTGTTTGCTGTGATATTACTAACATTTGTTTGCTGTGATATTACTAACAGTTGGTGCATATACTAACCTGTTTGCTGTGATATTATTAACATTGGTTTGCTGTGATATTACTAACAGTTGGTGCATATACTAACCTGTTTGCTGTGATATTACTAACAGTTGAATGCATTTGAAATATTTAACTAAAAATTAAACTTTTCTAAAGACATTCAACACACATATTAGATGATGGAAATAGTCCAATATAAAAATACAGCTGGAGTTAAGTGTTTGTATAATTCTATTTATAATAGTGGGACCTGGTGGGATATAAACAATTGCTATGTTTAAGGTAGTGGCTTTATGAGTAAATGTAATTATCAGCAAGTGCGCATCGATATGTAGGATTTTGAAAGAACTAAATGGGCAGGCTTTATCAATGATAATGTCTGTACCTGCTGATGGAGTGTCAGATGTGTTTGAGAAGGCTGTAAAGCCCTTGGAATTTAGCTTGTCTGTAGGGTTGATTAGTGAGCCACTGTAGATTTTTGTTTCGATAATGCCCATTATCTGCAGTTTAACAATGTCATACCATTTAGCGAGAAGGTCAATTTTTTGTGGGGAGTTTAACCCTCTAACATTAAAAACTCCTATTTTAATATCTATTATTTGTATGTGTGCGTGCGTATATATCAGAATCTAAGCCTAGCATAGGAAAGTTTTATTCTAAAATAAAGTTAAATATTTTAATAAGGAAATCTGTAGTATATTTTAATGGATCAATAAATATGCATTGTTCAATTATTGTCGGTAGATTTGAGAGAAATATCATTGGATCTCATTTTTCTGTCTGTGAATGGGTTTTCAAGTGAAACTTTATTTATGTTTGTAATACTATCAGTTTCCTCTTCCATTGGACTATTTTCTGATGAGTATGTGGCAATTAGAGAGGCATTGTAACTTGGCGTGATGTTAGCTTTTTTTCTGGAGACTGGAAGAGGGGAATCATTATCACTACTTTCACATTCTAGAGCCATTAGTTTCTTGGGATTATTACCTGATTTTTTTTAGGTGGCCTACCTGGTTTTCTAGTGATTTGTGAAGTTTCTAGAATTTGTGGGGACGGTAACACTGCGAGCAATTCCATTATTTCGAGAGATGTATTATTAAGAGGGGGTGAGATTTCCGGATTAGGAGAGGAGGAAACTTCAATGCTATCGGACCCTGTAGTATGTAGAATCACCTTACCACTATTGCTAATGTCAATATCATTTTTTTCCTCAATATTATGGTCTGTTGATTGCACATCTTTATCTACAGTCACTTCTTGATTACTATGAAAGTCTTCTTTTGGACATTGATGTAAAGGGGATGTGCTCATGTTACAATTATTACAATATAAAGCTGGACAGTTGCTAATAAGATGACCGCATTCTTTGCAATGAAAGCATTGTGGTTTTAGACCATTTATAACACTTGCTTCTTCATCTGCAACTTGTGTTGGAATATTTTCGGGATTAATGTTCTCTCCCAGTTTTACTTTAAATCTATAATTGTTACTAAATATTGGGATGAGAGTATTTTTAATCTGTAAAGGCTGAAAATCTATCACCTGCCCGAATGGTTTCATAAGTTTAATGAAATCTGTTTCTGAGTAACCTAGGTAAGTTTTTTTAATTAAACCAGTAATAAAGTTTTCTCTGTTGGGATTGACTGCAACTAATGCGTATTGCCCTAGAGTTTTCATTTCTTGTCGGAACAATTCTTTGCTTTCTTCATTTACAAATTCAATAGCCAGATAACGTGGATTCGGATGATCTCCCATGCGAACTATCAAAATCCATAGGTTTTTGTTATTTATCTCTTCGAATAGAAGCTCCTTAGGGAATCTATAAAGCAAACAGTTTCTATCTGTAATTGCTATGACAATGGAGCGTTCAGTGAAAAAACGTTTAAATGAATTGAAGAGTTCCCTAGGGATGGTCTGGTTAAACACTTCAGATATTTTTTTAAGGCTATCATTAGACCAAGGCTCTTTTATTGCGTTAACGTAGGTTTCAGTGGTTTTTGGGGTAAGATCTGGTTTCATCAGATCTCCTGCTGTAGAACGGTGAAATCTAGGCGCTAGTTGCATTTTCCTTGAGAAAAACAATCGCGTATTATTTTCATTTTTTTTAATAACCATTGATGGTAATTTTGCAACTTGTGCATAAGAACTTTTAAACGTGTCTGAGCTGGCAGACATCATGGCTGGATGTTGGTCATCTAAGTCCATTATGCAATCAATCTGTGTTGCCTTTTTGTATTTCTCTTCTTTTTTTAATTAATCTATTAGTTTTCTATTTTATAGTTATTAGAGATATAAAACTCTTACCTGTAATTGGTATATTTTATGATATTTTAATAAATTGAGGAGCACAATCTGAATGGTAGTTGGTATGTGATTGGTATTATTATTATTATTATTATTATTATTATTATTATTATTATTATTATTATTATTATTATTATTATTATTATTATTATTATTATTATTATTATTATTATTATTATTATTATTATTATTATTATTATTATTATTATTATTATTATTATTATTATTATTATTATTATTATTATTATTATTATTATTATTATTATTATTATTATTATTATTATTATTATTATTATTATTATTATTATTATTATTATTATTATGTTTAAGCAAACTTTGGAAAGTGGTTTTTGTTTTTCAAATGAAAAACAAATCTTTGTTTGTTTTTCTTTTCGCTTTTTTGTTTTTATGGCTCCTAGTTCGTTTTGTTTTTTTTAAAGGGAAAAGGTGTTGATGTCTCTCTTCTTTTGGTCTTTATTTCAGTGTCTCTGTTTCAGTGTGCCTGGCAAATTTCTGGTTGGTGGTGTGTTCTTTTCTTAACGTTCTAGTTTTATTGAATATGTTGGGGTGGGGGTTATTGGCAAGTGCAAAGTGCTCGGCCCGCAGGGTTGTGCTAGGTTTTGTTTTTAATGTTTTATTATTTCTCTATTGAAAGTTTTCGTAGGGAATTGTGCACGTTGTTTCTAGGGCCTGCGGAATGAGAATGTCTTGTGTTCTTCTTCTCAGACATAGTCGCACATGGGGTCTATATTGGTATAGAATCTGAAATCTAAGGAAATGGGTTGTGGGTAGAGCTTGAGATTGCTTAAGTAGAAAATCGTATTTTGGTTCTAATGACCTTTTCTGAATTGTTGCGTAGTTGCCTGTTGTCTATTCCAAGAACTGTGGTGTAGTTGGGTGTCTGGTTGGGATGAGTATATTGTAAATGTCCAGTGTTCTTGTTGTCATTATTGGTGTTTTTGTTGTATTTGGCTTGAGTTTTTCAATCAGGTGGATAGATATCCATATGAAGGGGGTGGTCTGTCTGTGGGTATTATACTGATTACACACTCCAGGTCTGGAATCTTTTTATGGTTGCTGTTATTAGATTTATGATTTTGTGTGTAAAAAATTGATTGTATGGGTCCAAGTCCATTGCTATGTGGTGGTCTGTCAGATTTTTAAAGAGTTGCTGTCTTTTCTTCCATATTAGTTTGTTAAGATTGAGAGTTTAGATATGAATGTTTTTAATTTGATTATAGGTGTTAGTTGTAATTTTTGTATTTAAGTTGATTAAATAGTGCTACTTTGATATATTGAAGTTGCTTTTAAGTGAGGTGTGATTTTTAGATCTATTTTTAATTTATTTTGAATTTTTTCATTCATTGTTAGGTAGAATGGGAAAAGGAAGAGATGTTTACATTAAATTTGTAATGTTTGTGTATATTGTGGAGTTTTATTTGTGTTATTTTAAATTAAAATTTGAGGTATATTCTTGATTATCTCTTTAATATGGGGGGTTTTTTAGAGGGGAGGAAAAGGTTATCGTCATATAGGTATGATGTATATTTAAAGAGTGTTTGGAATTTGAATGTTTTATTTTTTCTGTATCTCTATTAATAGAGGATTTATATATATTGTAAAGAGCAAGCACTTAGGGGGTCCTTGTGGGATGGATTGATCGTCTGAAGGCTGGTGTTTTTTCCATTCAATGTGATGTGAATTTCACGCTGAGAGAGTTTTATTTATATAGTAGGGTGGGGGTTGTTGTTTTTTCAAGTCTATAATTTGGCTATGGACTGAGTCAATGTCAATGTTAGTTGATATAATTGGTGATATTTCTTTTTTTTTACTACTTCAATAATTGTTTTGTATTTGAATGGTGATCCTTTTTGGATATTGTGTGATGATAAAAGGGAGTATGTGTTGTTCTATTTTTTCTTTATCCTCTTTCAAGAATTTTTATTCCTAAAGTCCCATTGAAATTGGTCGTAGATTAGATAAAGATGATATTGTGTTGGTTTTTTGTTAAATGGAACATTGAATTGGGTATAGACTTTGTATGTTGTAAATTTTTTGGGATATGTAATTGGCTAGATGCAAGTATTTTGTGTGAAGTGTAAGATGTTTGAAAATTTGGGAATTCTTGTGGTCCTGGGTGAATGTGTTTGTTATTGTTGAAGTTGAATGAATGTAGTTGTTGTTATTGGTGTGTTGTTTGGGTTAAATATGTCTTCCTTATTATTATTATTATTATTATTATTATTATTATTATTATTATTATTATTATTATTATTATTATTATTATTATTATTATTATTATTATTATTATTATTATTATTATTATTATTATTATTATTATTATTATTATTATTATTATTATTATTATTATTATGTTGTTGTTGTTGTTGTTGTTGTTGTTGTTGTGTATTGATGTTTTATTATTGCTGTTTTATTTTTTATTTTTTGGCCACATTTATTTGTGAAAGTTTGCTGATGAAGATCTCTGTTCTTTACAACAGATATAAAAGAATAAATTCTGAGATTTAAATAAACAGAAAGAATAATAGATAGATGGTATATTTAATCTATACATTTATCTATGAGGGTGAGTCAAAAATTATATGCACTCTTGCTGTAGAATTTATTTTAAACAACTTTAAAAAAAAAACAAATACCATTTTTTGATATAATCTCCCTGCTTTTCATTACACTTTGTATACCCTCATTTAAAATATTTTAAACTGAGCTGTGAGCTATGAATGTACCATTATTGTAACTTTTTATCAAAAGCAAATCTTCATTTTTATCAGGCTTTTTAGAGGGCAAACAGGCGATAATATAAAAAGAAAAGAGCAGGACTATTAGAAAGGATGTACCAATACCTCAAAATAAAGTATTAGGAGAGTGTCAATAATGTGAACAGAGGAATGCAGATGTGCCTTGTCATGCAACAACACAATAACTCTAGTAAGCAGTCCTCTGAGTTGTTCAAATATTAGGCTTCATCTCTTCAGTGAGCATCTCACTGCAATGAGTACTATTCCAATACTAACCATTGGGAATTCCTAAAAACTGAAAGTCTAAATTTTCCAACTGTTGTTCAATGTTTGAATTTTTATTACATTGGTAGTTGAGGATGTTTCCTTTTTATATTTTGCTAGTGGTGCCATTCTTGTATTTAAGAATATGCCTCACCGAAACTAACAAATATTCTAGTACATTATATATAATATGAATTTATACCCATATGATGAGCAGAAAATATTACTGTGTGGAGTTAACATTATCAGATAATAGGCTGTAAGCTGATAATGACCCTCAATATGCTTGTTATAGTTAATGATTGGTTAATAAGTCAATTAGAGTCTTGACCAAGGATGGCCTGATCATAATATGTTAAAATATGATTGAGGGGGTTATGATACATTTAACAACCAATGTTTTTTTTCTTTTACTCTAAATTGTTAATTATCAATTAGATTAATTTTTTTATATGGTATATATGTATTATTTCATGAAAAAAAACATTTTCTCCATATTGTACAGAAAATATTTGATAAATATCAAAATTAAACACATTTTCAGACCACAAAATAATGAATCATTGCATGGTGCTCTTTCTTTTGGGCAAATCACAAGTAGGGCAGTCACTTCTTTCTCTCATGAACTGAAATAAAGCATTCAACATGCAGAACATGACTTGGAAAACAGCAAAGACATTGCAGCCTATAAGATTGTAGATAATTTTTTATTTATCTTTGTACATTGATAGGTAGATAAATAGATGAATGGATTAATAAATATATAGTTAAATATATAGATCAAAAGTTAGATAGATTGATACACAGTTTGATACACAGATAAATAACAAAGACAGATGGATGGATAGATAAATAGATAGACATTCTGATAGATATATAGCTAAATATATTAATGGATGGGTGGATGGATGGATGAATGGATGGATAAATTAATAAGTTGACACATAGATAAATAAGATAGATAGATTGGTTAATTAATTAAATGATTGATTGATATGTATGTAGGTAGATAGATAGATAAACAAACATTCAAGCAAGTAGATAGATAGATTTATGGATAACTAATAATATAGATAAGCTGAGAGAAATTTAAGTAAATAAATAAGTAAGTAAATAAGTAGATAGCAAAATGGTTTGATGAAAAATTGGCTATCTGTAGATGGAAAATTTAAGGTAGAAAATATTGAAAAAACAAATACATATGTAGATGCATTTATAAGTAAGTAAATAAAAACTAGATAGACTTATAGCTAAATAGATAGACAAAAAAATAGCAAAAAGCTTTGTGGATGGAGGAAGAATAAATAAAAAAATACATATCTTAAATAAAAGTAATGTTAAAATAAATAAAAATAATGTAAATTTAGATCAAAAAGTTATTGTATGAATCTAAATTTATACTTAAGTAATTCTGGATTTTTTTTTTTAGTATTATTAAATATTTGGAATGATTCAATTCATGCTCTTGGTAAAACAAGATTAAAACGAAACTCAGGATTTCAAAGTTACTATATTCCAGGTAAAAATCAATATCTTTTTTTTAATACCAATATGAAATTATTTAGTTTTTGATAAATTATTTATATACCATAATATTATTCACAAATATAAGTGTTTATTATTTACTAAACTTTTTAATAATATTAAAATTTAAATAATAACTAATTAAGATAATAAGCAAAAATTACATGTGGAAAGTAAAGCAGTTTTAATTTTTGAATGCTACTCTAAAATCAAAAAAATAAATAATAATTTTTCTCTTTTCATCTTGATAATGATCTCAAATACCAGCATTTTTGTATTCTGATATTAATAAATGGTAACTAAAAAACTATTTTATTTGTTTGTGATGCTGTTGAAAAATCAAAATTTATTCAGAGGATACTCCAGGAAATATATAGTTGTGCCATAATGGTGTCAAATATAACAGGTATATTTTAAAATGTAAATTTTAATTTAGCTTTATTAAAAATAAATTATTTATATAATATTAAAATGTTTTGTTTAATTTATATTAAATTTTTTAAAAAATTTGTTAAAGCAATCAATTGTTAGAAAAAGTGATGGGCTGAAAGTCCAGAGTTTTTTCTATTCCACCATAATAATAGTCTTTCAGGCCAGTGTACAATTCTCACATTTAAAATCTTTTGTTTAATTTACATTAAATCATTAAAAAATGTTAAAGCATCAATTAAAAAAATCATGGCCTTTACAAGGCTGTATATATCTGGGTCTTAATATGAAAAGAGAAAGAATGTAAATTTTCAAATGAAAAGTCTTATAAAAAAAGTTTTTTTTTTAAATATAGAACAAAATATTTGAAGTCATAACATTTATAAAAAATGGGAGACAAGCATGAGTTATGACACAGTATATGGAGTCAGATATAATATTTATAATAAAAAAATGTTTATATGTTTGTGGAGCTTTATTTTTTGAGCTTATAGAACAACTTTTTAAGTGATTTTGTACTACTGACATAAAAATTTCTTTGTGTTGTGAAAGTTTGAAATTGCAGAGTAAAAAGAGTCAAATATTTTTCTTTGCAAACCAAGAACAATCAATGAAATGGCTTTAAAAAAATATCTTGTTGTACTATATTAAATATTCTAATGAAAACTGAAAACATAAGTGATGAATTGATTTCAGACATATTTACAAATTTTATTGAAAATTAATAAAAATATAACATGCATCACTATGAAAATATACTAAAAATTAGAAGAAATACAATAATATTACAAAAATATCACTTTACATTGCATGACTATCTTTTACTTGTAATTATTTTGATTTCTTGAAAGCATATGATTATTTTTTTAGCAAAACTTAGAAAAGACATACTATTACACAAAACTGAGATTATTAAAGTATAATTACTGACTTGGTGTCATCAGTATATGATTCCACAAATAAATTGGCTTAAGTTCAAAACTTTAGGATTGTGTCAAAAATTTAAGTTATTAGCTCGAATGTTATAAAGGAATTAAAAGGGGCTTTTAGATGCACAAGCGCATTTGTTCCATATAAAATAATCTATACTTGTTTCACACGTTTCTTATTAATAATAAACTTTAATTACAAATCCGAATTAAATATAATTTCCCCATAATTATATTAAATTATTTATAGTTAAATATAAGATCGAAATTTAAATATCACAATCTATTGTTTTGATATTATATTCGAACACAGACATATTCCATCTTCTTATAAGTGATTACTTTCATATATTTTATAATATTTACTAAAAAAAAAAAAAATTCAACAATTAATTACATTTAACCACATAACATAGATTAGTAAATGTTATACATTTATTTATACTCTTATTAATAATAATTCTATAAATTATAAAAATTAAATGAGATTTAATTAAAACACGATGTGCATTTTTCTAGTTCGTCATTGAAGATCTTTAATTTTTATGGGAACCAAATCATTTTCAAACACTTTAAACTAACGAAGTGTTATCATTTCCACCCCACTCCTGCTCCTCTTGTTCTTATACTAGTGATATCACAAAACTACAAATTTCCAAGCAACCACAGATCATTTACAATTTCTCGTTTGTTTGTTTTTTACAATCAAAGATTATTTCCAACTTGCATACTATATTTATTATAATATCAAAATTTCACAAATCCACCACTATACTTCAATATTTATTCTTTATTTATTCTTTGTCAATGTTATCCTTTCAAATATAACATTTTACATCTTCTCGTTAAATGTAGACTGACATTATCCTTAATTTACATTTTTTTTTAAAAAAAAAATAATAATAATAACTTTATTTATAACATAAATATTTACAATTTATACAAGTAGTTAAAAAATAATAACCAAAACACAAAGCAATTGAAATATTTCACTATTAAGACAAAAAGGCTTCAGGCCATTAAACAATTAATTCCATCTCAAGGAGGTTGACCTGTAATAATGTAATAGAAGGAGACTCTTAAGACATCAAGAAAATGCAACTTAAAGGAGTGAAGCATGTAACTAAGCAATAAGAAACCTAGTAAAATTCTAACTTTTACTCAAAACAAATGTTAATCTGATAATCTCACATAGAGTTATTCTGGATCCACCCCAGATTTGAGTCATCATCTTCCTAGGCAAGTATCTCTGACATTGATTGAAATAAGTTTCCCAATCACTGTAGAGTTTTCTCAGCCAGTTGAATTTCTTATTGTCGAATATCATAGTACATCTTATATACCATATTGTCTTAAGGGTATGCACAGTTACCATTGCATTATGGAAATTAAATTTCTTAAAGTATTGACTAAATAGAATTTTTAAGTTCATGATTGGTCTGTGGAACACTCTAGCTCTTATCTGTCCAAATGCTGAACATTATTCAAATAGATTCTGGAAAGTTTCATCACCAGATTTGCACAGTAGACAGATCGGATCCAAGTTCATGTGTAGCCTTTCATTTAGAACCTTAGCTGTTGGAAACAAGCCATTCATCAGTTTAAAAACAAATTTCAAGTAGGATTGAGGTGCATATATAGAGTGGAACTTTTTCAACACATTTTCTTTTGATATATTCAACCATGCATTATCATGACTTTTAAAATGATTCATTAAGTCTTTATATTTAATACCTTCCAAACTGGGCAAATGCAGATCATCCTGGAGATCCCTATAAGCAATGAACAGGTTGGTTATAAAATATCTTTCCTTACATCCAATTTCATTAAAGGAGCTAGTATGATCAACAAAAGGTCCAAGAAATTGACTTTTAAATAAGTTAATAAATGTACTTGCCTTGATGTAAGATATATATAGCCCAGGATTGGTCAGACCAAGACCTCCATTTTCTATTGGCATTTGCAAGGTTGATATTGAGATCCATCTTGAAGTTCTACCCCAGACATATTTCTTTGCAATCTGGTTTATACAGAGTATTGTTTTGTTATGTAGAAATAACCAGAGTGCATAGTATGCTAAAATCCCTGAAACAATGGAATTAAAAAATTGATGCTCTTGTAATTTCATATAATTTAAGTGAAGAAAATTTACTTATTTTATCTTCTATTTTTGTAATAATTAATTTATTTAAATAAGAGTTTGTCTTTGTCTTGGACATATATAATGGTATGCCCAAAAAAGCAGATGGGAGAGCCATAAAGTTAGATGCATTATTTTACCAGTAGCTAACTGCCAGGCTGCAGACTTTATTGGTTGAATAACTGAGCTGGTTTCAACCTGAAAATTTTCTAAGATGTTCATCACAACTTGGATATTATAGCTGTTTTTAAATATTAATATAATATCATCAATGAAAACTGTAACAGCTACCTGCAGTCCCAAGTGTGAAATATAAAGGCTGGGAACAAGGTTCTCAATCTTAAGAATGAGAGGATCTATATAAACTGCAAATAGAAGAGCCACCAAGGAAGAACCCTGTGGAATACCCCTCTTAGGGATAAAAAATTCAGATCTTCTCATAATGTTTTTAAGAGAGAGATTCTACTATATTTAATATAATTTTCAACTGCATTCACCAACCATATGTGATCTGGTATTAAAAGACGGAGAGACTGAATTAAGTATGACCAATTGACCATGTCAAAAGCAGCTTTAAAATCTATTTGAATAGCATAGTATTGGGTTAAGTTTAAATCCCTGGCATATTTAATAGTCTCATGAATTTTTAAGGCTGCATTTACTCCATGTCTACCCTTAATGGCATGGTGAGTGGAAGATATTCTAGTATTGATAAGTTGATGTAATTTCTTTAAAAAAATTCTAGCCAGAATCTTCAAGCCAATATCTTCTATGGAAATATATCTTAGTTCATCAATTGATGGACTTTGCACTGATTTGTCTTTTTTGAAGCTAAAAATTACTCTGTTGCTCATAAAGGGCCACTCAATTCTCTCATAACACAACTGGTTAAAAAATTTCCACATTGCAAATCTGAGATCATAGTCAATGTGTTTATAAACAGAGGCTGGGGTTGTGCCATTCACCATTATTGATTGTACCTTGAGGATATTAATCTCATCCTGAACATCCTGATTAGAAATATATTCTTTCTATTCTTCAGTTATGATATTACTGAATTGATCAATGACACCTGTGCATACACCAACTTTCATTTTTAACTTTTCAAATATATAATTATCAACATATATTCCAGAGGCAATGCTGTAATTATCTTTGGTTATACTGGCAATATGCCTAGACTGTGGGAGGTATAATCTAGCATAGTTTAACATCGGTTTTGAGACTTTACTCAAGTTAGAAATTAATTTTCTGAGCCATATTGTATGGGCATATTGATGCATAAGTTGATATAAGTTGTTGTATTATTTTTGTAAATTATTTATTAATTGATGATTAGGTCTGAGATTAGTAACATTGCATAAAACTCTCTGATTTTCAGAGATTCTATCTTTCATTTGATTCATTGATAAAGTATTTTGTGCATTCTTATAACATATTCTAGAGAGATCCTTTTAAATTTTAAACCAAGCAAGACAGGGTGGTAAGCCTGAACATTTTGTATAATAATTAATGATAGTTAAGATAACAGATAATTGGTCAATCGAGAACAGAACACCATCTTTTATGTTTCTCCTAATAGAAAATCTATATTGATTTTTAATTTTACTATAATTATCAAGTACTAACTTTACACAGAGGTGATCTGAAAAACCAATCAGTGATGTATTGATCTTTGACTCATTGATCTTATGCCCAGACACAAAGAAAATATCTATAAGAGAAGAGAATCTGCCATTGAAGAAAGTATATGTGTTATCCAGATATTTTTCATGCAATGGATACAATGAATTTCATTCATTTTATTTTGTGATGCACAAGGAAGAGATCGGAATGTACAATTAAGGTCACCACTCAGTATTATAATCCCTGGTTTTTTGCAAGAATCTATTCTGAACATTATGGATTATATTCACAATATCATTACCCTTATCTACAGAGTATGTAGCAATCAGATAGTGCAAGTCGGCCTGACAAACAAAGGAAAGCACAATATAGTTTGTTTGTAAAGACAATAACTCAATTTTTTCAATCTCATAATGCATATAAATTAAAACAACTGCACCTTGGGCATATCTATCATTAGGTTTAAAAAGTAAAATATTCTGTTGAAATAATTTATTAATAATGTAACCGGGTGTATTATGGTTAATTTTAGTCTCAGTTAAAATTACAATTTCATATTTTTCTTTAGATAAATAGTAAATAATTTTATCAACTTTATCTGGGCTATTTAAATCTTTAATATTAAGAGTTAATATATTGAGGGATTTGTTCATAATTACTGGAATTGATCCTTTATCCACAAAAATATCATTTATAGTTTCATTAATCATTTCATCTGTATCCTTGTGATAATCAATTTCGATATTAAACTCAGAATTACTACCAAACTGATCTGCATCAAAGGGTTATTCTTAATATCATTGGTATTTACATCAACTCCTTCTGTATTTATTCTATAAATGGTATTGCTATAAACACACTCAGTAATGGTATCACTATTGATATCTATTCCATCACCAATATTTACGTCAGAATTTACGTTGCAGAAAACACACTCAATCTCACTAGGGCAGACCTCATCAATCTCCTAAACATAACTATTTACATAAGATGATACTTCAGTGGGCTCAGAAGATTGGCTGAGGCTCTCATCAATGTTATTAATATTACAAAAATCATTATCAATATTTTTATTAATATTACTATTTACAATGTCGGCCCAGGTCTTAATGTTACTAGTTCCACACAAATGATTGCATCTATCAAATTTATTGCATTTTACACAATTCCCAGTAATGCACAGTGCAGCTATATGACCATTTCTGTTGCATTTAAAACATAGGCAGGTCTTCCTTTCAATATAATAGCAATTGGCATTTGATCTTTGAACAACCTATGTGGTATTTGATCTTTCATAATACCATTTTTCAGCTTAAGGACAACTTTCCATAAGTTTGAAGGAATTTGGAAAGAGATACCAGGGGTCATCTCTCTTTCCAATGTAATTACTTCGGCATAATTGTTTACCTGGGTTTTAAAAAACAATGTTAAAGTTAGAGGGAGTGTGTCAAACTCTAACGAATACTAAAGGATTAGGATCTTTTGATATATAATATATCTTATGGCCCTGTACCTCTTTTATTACTCTCTGCAAGATCTTTCTGATCCTCATTAAAATATTCGATAGAAATAAAGCCTCTTGCTGGGAAGAATGCAGTGTGTTTAATCATTTGTATTAAACCATTATTACTCAACAAGATTATATATTCATTTAAATCAGGCTGCTCTAAGATGTGTTCACCATTTTTGTCATTAATTTGTATAATCAAACTAAAAATGGAAGTATTAGGGGACATGCAGTTAATAAACAAAATTTTCCAATAAGAGTTTAACTTAATGAATGTTTTTGAGGGTAGTCACGATAACGTTTGAGCATGCGATAAATTATCATTTAGCTTGGTGAATTGCGTCGGTTTGTTAATATTTTCAGCTGATTTATTTGATCTATTTTATCATCTAAAAACTTTGTGTTATTGCTGGTTTTATATTGAATGTTAGGTTGATTTTTGATCATCAAAGTTTGTAGTTGAATATCTTTGATGAGGCTATCGGTTTTTTTTTTTTTATGCCGAGAGATGACGTTCCAATCAGCAGCTTGACAAGCTTCAACATTATCATTTAAGTTGGTAACCTCTGGGAGACCAGCACTCTCAATAACGGATGAGGTAGCATATCTTGCTTTTTTAGAAATTATTTTCATATCTACACCATTTTTGTAAGTATTAAATTCAGAGTTGCTTATTAAATCAGGGTTACTAATTACTTTTTTTAATTTTAGCTTAATATTGTTAGCATTAGTAGAAGGCTGCTGAATGTTTGAGCTGGCATTTTCTGCCATGCTAATGTTGGCTTTTTTGTTCAGGTGAATATATACAGATTGAGCTTCCTCTTTATTATCTTTATCTTTTAACTCACTCACCTTATCCTCATGGTTCTTCTTGCCTTTTTTTCCCATTGGAAAATTGTGCCAGAGTAAATACAATATAACTTTTCGTCAACTTTTGAAACTTCACAGCCTAGTGAAATGCTGAGCATGTGCTCAATACCTTAATTTACATTTTACATTTTCAAATAATATAATGTTTATTCCATTAATTTATTCAACTCTTTCTCCTCCAATATATATTTATTCTTTGTTATTTACCCTCAGTAATTATTATTTATTTTTTACACTTATCTTGTTTTTCCATTTTTTGGTTTTGATAAATAATTATTTCATTTTCAGAGCAGATGGTTATGATCTTATTACAAGTGTAAATATAATCTTCATTTAAATTTTTCCTTTTACATTTTGCTTCAGACTATATCCATGCATCCTTTTAACTTTTTATCATTCATCTACTATATACAATTTATCCATAAAGTTCATTATACATGGTAATTGTATTAAAATAACAACTATTTTTTCATATATTCTATACCATTTAAGATATCATTCAAATACACTTCCACAGGCTCTCCTCAATTATTAAATCCAATTTTCAATAAGAAAATATTTCCACTATAATTATTTATTGATTTGGTTTTAACTATATTAAAATATTTATACTTAAATCTGTCAGGAATAAATTTCTTTTTATTTATTCACCAATTTCAATTTAGTCTTTTAAAACTTCTATGATAGCCATGAGTTATAAGTACTTCAGCTGGCTTAACAACTAAATCATGTATTGACATAATATTCACTTTGGTTTTCTTAACTTCATTTTTTAATTTACAGTACATTGGCATAAATTTACAACTTTTCCATTCATTCTTCTAATATTTTTTAAATGATATAATGACTCCAAGATAATTCCCAAAATTACTAAGCTGTTTATTTTTCCTTAGAGATTTAAATTTCCTTCACTTCTTTATTTTAACAGAAAACATTATAATATATAGTTTTAAATTCTCAAGTAGATCATAGTCAATTACTTGTTTAAATAATAATAATAATATTTAAAATAGTTTAAACAGAATTTTAGAAAAGAACTAAATTACTTTTTGTCTGATCTGTAATCTTTTTTTTTTATTTCTTATCTATTTTTCCCCTGATTTTTTCTTCTTCAAAACATCATCTATTTGTTTTTAAAATATTCAAAATTTCACTCTCTCATTGGTTAATTCTTCTACTTCTCTCATTCTGAATATTTAATTAGTTACATGTAGTTTAACTATTTTTAAAACAAATATCTGTTTATAATTTTTACTAATAAAAAAACAATACCTTTCATAATTAATAAAAATTACCATTTACTTTAAATTAATTTATATAATTTTAATTATATTTTTATACAGACTAGATTCTAAATTAATTGTATAAACTTTTCGTCACAAAATTGATAATTTATATTAAAATTTTACCAGAAATAATCATTACTTCATAATATTAGATGTGCACAGACATGATTATCTATCTCTATAACACATATTTTTATTTATAAGATTGACCTCAGTGTGCAATGTGATACAGACAAATGATGTGTACTCATGATGTGCAAGTAAATCTGGCTTGATTACAGACTACAATGAATCCACTGTTGCATCGGGGGCATGGGTCTGCACTCCTTTTCCTCATGTGTGGTGGGGATGGTCATGAGGGGCTTGATTCATTTGTGGGGGTAGTCAGCCATCACTGCCAAGCCCAGGTGAGGGTCACTGTCCTCCATTGAACTTTGTCCTGAGAGACTGCTGCACTACCTTGATGGATTGTTTATTAGGACAGTGTTGATTTGAGCTCATTATTATTTTTATTTCCTTAGTTAACTTTAAAATTAGACCATTTGTAAGGTGGTTGGTCTGCTTTGGGCCATTGACACATTTTGTAGCTTTGATGGAGTTGTTGCTGCAATACTTTGCAGGCATGGGTCTGCACTCCTATTTTCTTTCTCAGGGGTGGTGGTAGTCATTAGGGGCCTGGTTTATTGGTGCAGGCTGTTGACAATTTATTGCCGCTACCTGGAAAACCTGCCAGGAGGGTACCTGGTCAAAGTCTCATTGCCATTCTTGCTCTGGTCAGCTACTGTGCCCTTGATAGATTGGTTTTGGGCAGTGCAGATCTGTGCTTGTTACTTGTTAGTTTCTCTCTGGTTGGCTTTCCAATTCTGGGCAGTAAACTGAATGTGGTCACTGCACATTTGGACTGCTAATTGGGAGAAAGAGGTACCTCTAATAATCTTGACATGGCTCAGCTGCAGATCAAGAGTTTATTATCCATGTACAAATACACATTAATCAAAATTATAATAACCCTTTTATGGACATACTTTTTATCGAGCATATGCACTTTATATAAACCTTGTAACTTTAAACACTTTGTAATCCTCAATGGGTAAAGTATACCCAAAAATTTTTGTAATCTTTTAACTAATAAAGGTTACTTTTGAGAAAAAAAGGTTATATTTGAACTTCCCTACAATTTTAAACATTAACAATCAATTATTTACAAATATTATTTAGTTATATTTTATTATTTTATCTCTTATATACCTTTTAAAATAAGTACTTTAACCAAAAATTTTTATGCTACTTCAAATGAGCTAATCTTAGGTTCAAACCCTAAGACAATAAAAATGACCGTTATTTTTCTTAGTTTAATAAATAAATATATTTATTTTATAAAATTTAGAATTATACACCTTCAAATTTATTACCAATTTACTTTATGATGGGGCTATACCAGTAAAAAGTGTGCAATATATATGCATAATTCAAATGAATAGTAATGGAGAAAATACTACTACTACTACCATTACCACTATCACTACCACTACCCATACCCCTACCATCTGTACCACAAACACTACCACTACTACTAGTAGTAGTAGTACTATACATTAAACCTTTTACTAGTAAAATAAATTCACTATGTAGAAAGTTGCTGTGGAAAAAAAAGATTGTTTCAATTTCACTAGAATGTATTCAAACTTTTCTAATACAAAATTGTTTGGGACTACATTCAATAAATATTTTAACATTCAAAAGACATTAAATCTTATTTTTGCTTGTGCTCATTTATTTCCATACATGAAAGTTTTCTTCAAGATTACCCCATCATATAAGCTGCCACCAATCAATGGATACTAGAAAATCTTGCTAATTCTCAACATTTCAAACTTTACTTATTTATCACCTCAAGATCAATTTAAATATTAGGATATATATATATATACCAGATAATTTGCTCTCCCTTTGTGTTAAATGATAAAAAACCAATTCTAAACATTAACAATAGACAACTAATCCAAAAATTCAAATTCTGGTCATTAGAACACAAATATTATGATTTTCTGCTCAAATTAAATCTTGAACTTCTCTACAATTTTAAACATTAACAATTAATTATTTATAAATATTATTAAGTTATATTTCATTATTTTATCACAGAGTGTACAAGATCACACGCCCTCAAACCTACTGCAGTGCCTTATAAATAATGAATTTCATGTATGTTTCTTCACACATGTCTCTCAATATTGTTACTTAGACAAAAGATATCTTAATAAACCCAAACATAATTCCATCATCTTAGAACACCAAAGGTCCACTGATTATATGTTTGAACCTTTCTCTACTTCTACTGCATGTGTAGAATGACATGAATCCAAATCTAAAAATCAAAGAAATGTGGCATATACCTAACAATATCCATATTATAAACCAAAAGAAAGCATGCTTTTCCTTCTCCAAAAAATAGACTTTCTAATCCACTATTTGCATATATTTAAATATTTGTCACTTATACGGTATACTCTTTCCAGATAATCTTTTTGCTATGATTATCAGAAGATAAATTTTCTTGAAAAGTTGTACCTTAGCTTCACTGTTAATTGTGTTTCAGTGCAGTTAGACATACTCTAGGCAATTGTAAAGGTATGATATATACATATTGTACCCATCTAAAATGTATATCCATCCAACAAGATTTAGAATCTGAGCAAAAGTACCCCGAATCTAATCATGCCCGAGATACACATGTCGGGAGCAATCATGTATTTTAACCTATTTGCCCATTCCCCAAATCTATAACACTACAGACAACACCTACAATGATACCATATAAATCAATTATTTCTGAACCTGGTGTTACATCATTTTGCATGAGAACTCAGCTGATGATGATGATGAGAGATTGAGTGAACCCAAGATAAGTTAAAAACATACATAAATATAAATATTATTAAGGAGATTCGAACAACTGGATTAATGTTTAAAATATAAGTATTTATTTGGACAAAATTCAAGATGAGTTTTATATATATAATCAACTTCACACCTTTAAAACTTTGTTTTCATTACAAACATTTAACAAACTTGATACAATTATTTTTATTTTAACAAATATCAATTTAGGGTGGCGATTACAATACTGAATGTATATTTAAAATAGGATTTTATTCAATGTTACAAAAACAAATTTATCTGGGTGATTGGTAGACGTTTATACATTAAAACACATATAAAGATATGACAATAATAGAGTTTCCCTGTTTGGACAACTTTAATGGATGCCCTTGGCATTGGATACATAACTTTATTTTCATTT
This sequence comes from Epiperipatus broadwayi, assembly GCA_028023455.1. Lineage (NCBI taxonomy): Eukaryota > Metazoa > Onychophora > Udeonychophora > Euonychophora > Peripatidae > Epiperipatus > Epiperipatus broadwayi. The sequence continues at coordinate 1,048,670 of JAQFVV010006504.1, forward strand.
ATAGAATTTATTTACAACACTAAAATGAGGATACATTGTGATCAAAATAAATGTTTTTAAGTATATTTTTTTTAATAATTAAAATATATATATACTTAAAAACATTTATTTATTAAACATTAACTATCAGATATTGTGAAACTCTATCAATATGGGAAATGGATTATTCAATATAGGGGAGAGCAGCTTCATGAGAAGTTGGATCTAAAACTCCAATGAAAAATATTTAAAGAGAAAAACGTTTCATTATCACATATCATTATGACTTATTTTGTCAAACAGGCTAAAAGAAAAATGAATTTTAAGAAATTGTGGTGCTAGCATAATAACCGAATTACAGAAAAAAACAATCTATCCGTGCATTTCTAGATAAAGCTTGATAACATGAAGAGTGGCCTATGCTAACAACATTTTTATAAGAATGTGAAAATCATTGAGTTTAAATATTAACATAAAGCCTTAAATGGTTTAACAAGTAAGTAATGATATGTTAAAATAATGACCCATGTAAGATAAAGTCATTTATCAGAAGTTAAAATGATAATTCATGAAGTGTGCATTGCTCCCTCTTCTTGAATCAATACTATTTTGTTTAACACATAAAAAACTAAAATTCATGCACTTAAACGTGCAAATAACAAAATACAATTAGATTGCCAGCCTTTTGGCAATGATAATCAATAAAGAAATCAATACAGTTAATGGACACCAATATCCACCCAGATTGAAAAGTATTTATACATTTTGTATAAACCCATGATCAAATATTTTTTTTAAAAAGCATGTATTCATTTAAAATACAAACTCAATCTTACAAATTATTTAGATATAAATAATAAGAACTCATTAATACCCCCCCCCTTATATTCCACAGCAGGATATAGAAAAAGTTTGTAAGACTGGGTTTGATTGGCATTTATAAAAAAAAATTAAGTGAAAATATAAAAATATCATTAAAATTAAATCATAACTGCACTAAATTATTAAAATAAAAAGAAGCGTGAATTGAATGAAAAAATTTATAGTAACATTAACTTGGATTACAGAGAATCAACACAAAATAATAATGATTTTCTTAACATACTCGCCGATTGGTAAATTAAAAGAGATTCAAAATAAAGAGAACATTAATTTTAAAGAGTTAGAATTTTGAACTTAGATATTACAATTATAATGACTTTGGGCTGGTTACCTCAGCATTCTATGGACTGAAGTGCTGACAAATCTTCTGTGGCAGGCAGCATTCTTTGATGGCATGGACACTTGATCAGCAGAAACTACATCTCGGCATGGTGAAGAGTCGGGCTGAAGATGGAGGGGAAGTCTTAGGCCCCTTAAAATTAAACAGACATAAAGTCGGTTAGCAACTATTGACCAAACTCTGACACAATATATTTTTGGCCCTATTTATACAAACTGAGTTATTCAAAAAATGTTTTTAATTAAACTTCTTAACTCTTAATTAATCTTTAATTTACAGAAATATTTTCTCTATTGTTAGTGGAGATGCAATTGCTAGATAACTGTCCAAAAATAAATTCAAATCAATTTCCAGATTGAAGATAGATTTGATAAAAATGTTAACAGCTAACTAATATCAATTAGCTTTGTTTTAAATTTTACTTTCATTTAAAAATTTTTTTAATCATGAAACAAAGTAATGTTCCCATCCCTTTAATTATTCTTGGACAGTCAGTGATTGCATCTTCCATCTTGAATTTTTATGTAGTTTTATAATGAAAAATAATTACAAAATAAATAAGATATAATCAAAAAAAATACAAAATTATTTACAATATTTGCTTGCACTTTTATACATCTAAAAGCTTCATTAATATACATATGACAAAAAAAAGCAGGATGAAATGTGGGCTGTGGTAGAGCAGTGAAACTCAATCTTAAACTAAGATCGACTGTTTCAATATATATATATATATATATATATTAATATAATCAAGCATCAAATTTGGTTAATTAAAAACATTTCCAGAAGGTTGAAATGAAAATAATCATCAATATGACAAAAAAAAATATGAGACATTGAAATTAAAACTGGTATTAAACTGCATATGTACTATTACTAACATTGCTTTTCATTTTCAAAACTGATTTTGGGGATAATTTATCGACAGCTTTATGAAAATGATACTAAATATGATCTAGGTTTTATAAGGATGTAAGATATAGGATGCAATTTACAGCCTCTCCTAGCTTAAATGTCATTTTCACCTGCACATAGTACACTCTGTTTTTGCTGAAGAGATCCTGGCAACTGAGTAACTGCCAGTGCACCCTTTATCTTATGGAGAAAGTCTTTCCTAAAGGTGGATGAATCTAATGGCATGAGAATTCATAAGCCAATAGTTAATTTCTACTTTAACAAATTTTAGACATGTTATAATAAGAAGCTATTAAGAAATGATTAGAAATAATAAGTGATCTTGCTGATCATGGAAATCATAAACCAAGATCTAGCAAGAGAGGGAAAAGCTAGGCCACTCATGACTTCTGCATGCAAACCCCTTCCAAAGAAAATGCTAAATTTAATATAGCCAATTAGAATGTTATTACTGAGTCTTGGGAATCTGAGAACTCAATATAAAGTATAAGATGGATGTTTTAGGCATATGTGAAATTATGTTTGATGAAAAATGATGTCAGATCAGAGAACTTTGAAATAATTTGTAATGAAAATAATAGATTTGGATGAAATGGTGTTACCCTTAAATTAAAAAGTAAATGGGTGCATGGTGTATTGAACATATGCCATATGAGTGAAGGACTTTTAATGATTAAAATAAAGATGACCCAATGGATTTGATATTAATACAAGTATATTTTGCTACTATTGGCAGTGAGGGTATTTAGGAAATATTGAAGAGAAACCTAAATTCACTTATATAGGCCAATCTAAAGCATCTTGGAATGAGAATGTGAAGATCTTCCATTAATCACTTTACATTTATTATCTTTATTTTATTTATTAACAATCATGAAATCTTCTAATAAATAATTTTAATGAGGCAAAGAGAGACAAAAAAGTTAAAGATGTGTAGTTAGATTTGTTTCAGCATGAGAGTTTTATTGCTTCAGTAAAAAGGATAAAATTAGTTGGATGAGTGATTTTAATGTGACCATTTATACACAAAATAGTTCAAGATGTTTAGATAGATTAGGTTTAGATGTAAGAGACATTAAATTTTGTGTACAGCATTACTCATGGAAAACATCTGGAGATATTAAAAAAATTGATTGATTATGGTTAAACTGAGATGCAGAAATCAGGTACAGTTTAGACATGGTTACCCTGATGCTAGTGTTGATAATAATCATGTGCATATTTTGAAAACTATAATATTCCATTTAAGAGAAATGGTTCCTCTATAGAATAAATGGTGATTAAGTAAAGCATCATTAAAAAGTGTAGTGATGAAACTTATATGACATTTATTGATCACACATAATGTAAAGATATAAAGCATTTATTAAAACAGCTGTGACTAAATATTTGGAAAATGGTACTGATGTCCAAGAAATCATACTTGTGGCAAATGATACTGGAATTAATTAAAATAAGAAGTAAAGTTTGATGTAGAGACTATGATCAATATATAGTAGTTAAAATTTTAATAACAACTACAGAGTAAAAAAAGGAATGGAAAAAGCAAAATTGATGAATATGCTTAGTGAAGAAATTGAAAGTAACCTAAAAGTTGTAAATGTTAAAAAAGGTACATGAAAAAAATCTTGAATTGTAAGAAAAAAAACATTTAATAATATTGTTAAGTATAATGAAGAAATTGTTATGTTTTGAAAATAAGAATGTGTGTGATTGCTGGAAAGAATATATTGAAGATTTGTTTAAAGGATAAGTGTTAGATATGAGAGATTTACTGATGCTGAAAATATGATTGATCAGAATGAGAAAGGACTTACAATAACAAGAGAAAAATTTGACTATGAAATTAATGAGACAAGGAATATTACGGCAACTAGTGTAAATGCATTTCTATTAAAATTTTTAAAAATTGTAGTTATTTCTTAAAAAGTAGCTTATTTGATGTGATAAGATATTGTGAAGAAGGAATAATTCTAACAGATTTTATGACTGTAAAATCTACATGTAAACAATTGCATAAATTACAGAACAATAATTCTTTTATTTATTTGTCTCTAATACTTCTCATAATAGTTTAAAATATAATACAAAAAATGAGATGGCTTTAAGTCTGGGAAAGAAACCACAAAAGCAATAATAGTATTAAGAATGATTTTTTCAAGGAAGACGAAAAATTGTATGTCATTTTTATTGACTTGTACAAAGCTTTTAATAAAGTGGATTCGAAGATGTCATTTAAAACAATAAAGAAGTAGACCTTGATTGGCCTGTTAATTCTGAACTTATATAAATGTCAAAATACAGGAATAGATGTAAGAATTGTAAGACCAAAGCTAATAGAAGAAGAGATGTGAGGCAGGTTTGTCCATTGTCATTCTATATATTCAGTTTATTTATTGAATATATAAAAATGATAGGCATATTTCTAATATGTATTGTGCATTAATTTGCAGCTTCAGAAAGAGAAATAAAATACTTAAAATGTTGAATATTCTTACAGAATATTTTAAAGATAAATAGTATTAAGATTAAAATTGGCAGTGATGATAGATAAACAAAATATAATAGGATTAATAAGTAAGTTTAAATTATTGAGGGATTTTTCTATCTAGCAAATATGATTTGCCATAAGAATAGATAAACATGTTTTTTTAAGATACAAAGTCTTTACTATTAAATAAACATGTTGGTATAAAAAATAGAGTGAGATTTTATTAGAATCTTCATTTAGAATACATTGAATATAGATATGAGTCCTGATGTTGCATAATGGTAAAAAAACAAGATTAGAAGAAATAGAATTATGGTCTGGAGAAGATTAACTGAATGGATTAAAGAGAAGAATAATGATCAGATATTGAAAGGCATTAGAGTGAAAAAAGATATTCTGAACATGATGAAAATGAGAAAAGTTAAATTCTTGAGACATATTTTAAAATATAATATTTTTATAAAACATTTTGAGGACAATGTTTTGTAAGATTATTGAGAGGTAGGCCAAATATATTCTATCTTAAATATCAGATGTTCTATATATGCAACTACAAAAAGAGTTGTTGAATGATGTAACTGCAATGACAAGGCATTGCCTTTAGAAGTTAATAATTATGAAGTTTATGATAAAAATTTTAATCTGAATTGATTAAAAGCAAAACCAAAAAGTTTATTTTCTTAGCTTCTATAATGATTAACTGTTCCTGCCAATTCAAAAATGATCAGCAGAATAATTTTAAAGTTTTGATTGGAACCTACTTTAAAAGACTCATTTAAATAATTAACATGCAAAAAATCCAAGTCTTTATTAGTTCAGTGAATGAAAAAAAACATTTAACAACTTTCACTTTGGATGGGTATCACCTTGGGAAAATGGAAAACGTTTATAAATCTTAATTTTTAGATAGAGATTAGAATGTTGAAGGACAATATATATTCCATGATGGAGCTCAAATTATTGTATGAGAGTGATAAATTGGTGCTTTATCGATATAATTATATGGATGATTTTCCATTGTAAGATAAAGACATTAAAATAACTTTAAGGATTCTTGGGAAAATTCTTTAAAATGTTATGATCATGATCATAAAATTAATTGATATGTCTTCAGTTGGCTTGATGTAATGCTATCGAATCCATTATTATAATGTCTATTTTCATTGAATTGAATATATGGAACAAATAAAAGATAACGATTCTATTAACATATATATAGTAGATTTTTTGAGAGAGATCGATTAAATAGTTTATTGAAAATGAAAGGCGCTGTTTTCATTGTAAAGATTATCTGAAAAACATCATATTTATATTATCAATATTATATTAAAGACTCTCTAAAGAAGGGCAATTTTGCATTGGTGGTGAGAGGTCAGCGCGACTGCCTTGCACTTGCAGGTAGTTGCCCGGGTTGCGGGTTCGCGTCCCGGCCGATGCTATGACACTTAAAAAAAAAAAAGAAGAGCAATATTGATTCATTTCATTGATAAAATAAAGCTGAGATTAAAATGTAATGGAGGATTAGAATTAGATAAGTTGCTGAAGACTTTTAGAACGCTTCTGCAGCAGAAGATAGAAACTGTATTTTAATTTGTCAAATAATTAGACTCATCAATTAAGCAAAAGAACAATCAACATATGGAAGTGTTTGTGTCTCATGGATTGATTTATATAAATGTAAAACTATTTCTTAATCTGACATTAGAATAATATATTTATTTTCAAGAGACAATTGACAGTCTTTTTTTTTTCTAGTATAAGAATATATACGTTTAAACAAATTAAAGAGGAAGCGATGAAAACATAAGATTATGTGAAGGAAAATAATAATGAAAAAGATCGCATTGAATCTTGAAAATAAAATTGAATTAAAACAATTTTAAATTCAAAATATCTAATATCTTTTTAATATCAAACTCAAAGAAAAGAAGCTATGTTTTATTGTATTTTATTTTCAAAAATTATGTTAACGTGAATAAAAAAAATATTATATATTTGTTTATTTTTCAGATAAGTATTTAAAAGATGATGAAGCTCCATGCCTTAAACAATTCATCCCTTATCTAAACACGTACACCACATTTGATAACGCTCAGGAACTTTGTTGGATAAATGGTTCTGGAGATTTAGCAATTATATTAAATGAAGATGAGCAAATCTGTGTTGAAGAGAATATATTAAGATATTCACTATCCTTAGTGAAAATGGAATCCATATGGTTTGGACTTCGAGATTTTTGGGTAATCTGTTACTTTTTAATATATGCAAATAAATATTTTTTTACTAGTACTATTTTTAAACAACAATTATTTTTCTGTCCTCTATAATAATAAATTTAAAGATTATCACATGGTGTTTGGTAGTGTGCAAAATATAGTATACTTTAAATTTACTTCACAAAAATCAATAAGTGTATTTGCATTCGTAATTCAAATGTGCATACATTTGTTTATCTGTGTAACAAAATGGTTTCTTAAATCTGTGTGCATTTTTGATGAAGTTCATTATAATCATCATTCTCAATAATAATTAATTTAAGATAACTATGATTATGGTGAACATCACTGAAAATGCATTCAGAAACCATATCATTACACAAACATACAAACACATGCAAATTTAAATATATAATGTTTAACACAATTGTTTTTAAATAGTAAAAAGAAAGTCAATAGAAAAGTGGAACCATTTTCTTGTTATTGTATATATTAATCTTAAAATAAGAATGTGTATTATTTACTATTTCAAAATGATAACCCATAAATGAAGAATCAAGAATTGTTGCTCAATAAATAACCGCAATGCATAACCATCTCATTCAACCATCAAAATAAGTAAATGATAGATTGAGCGATAATATTAGCTAAGCTCATAGGATTTCAGAATGCCATTTTCCTCAATAATAAGAACAATAATGTAAAGTTGTAATAATTATACAATGGTACACAACAAGAATGAATAAGCATTATTAAAGCAAATGAAACATTTAATAAAATTTAAGAGGATGAGACTTCACATACTCACTCTTATAAATTATAACAGATCTTATTATCATAAGCATACATCATTATAGGGTTAGGTTATATCAAAGCTTGCCACCTACAACAGTTTTTCCAATCATAATACATATAACAACCTTGACAAGTATCTTACTAACATGGGCAGATCTACAATCAAATTTTTTTCATAAAAACAAAAGATCATCTTATGTTTCACCACAGTGATCTTTCTTTAAACAATTGTGTTTTGAATTAAAATAAATTCTTTGTTATTCTTCTGTAAATTAATATCTCAGGGTTCTTTTAACTCGTAGTTTAATTAATGTGACCTTTATTATTCTCTTTTAATTTAGGATTATTAGACAAAGAATGAGATCCTAATAATAATGTGATGAGACATACTCTTACCTGTAAGATAATGTCTTCCCAAATTTTTATTATTATTATTATTATCATCATCATCATTATCATTATTATTATCATCATCATCATCATTATTGTTATTATTATTATTATTATTATTATTATTATTAAAAACAAACATATTAAACTATTAATTTAGAATAAAATAATTTACTAGGAAAGTATTCAGATATAATGAGTGGATAAAGGATTTTACGGCCATTCACAATACCACACTAATACATTCTATACATCCATTTTTGAATTTAAATTAAGCAATTCCATAATTTAAATTTATTATGAAGAATCAAAACAATTTTCTGAATGAATTAAAACAATTTCAATACAAAATCAGTGATCTTTTAACAAATGAAATTGATTATAATGATCCTTTAATAATGAATAAATAAAATAATCTATTTCTTAGATGCTTTCTTTACATCTGAGATGCAGTTTTCATAAAGTGGCTCATGTCAAATTCTATACTCTCATACAACTAATTAAGGTTACAATTATAATCAACTTTGTAATATTTAGATTTCTAAATAATATATGTGTCAATGGTGATAAATACTCAAAAAAAACATCATGTGAGATGGATGGATGAAATAAGAAAATGTGCAGGGGTGTTGTGGAAAAGAGAAGCTAAAGATCGGAGAAGATGGATTAAACTTGGAGAGACCTTCATCCTGCAGTGGATTGATAATGGTTGATGATATATATATATAAATTTATGTTTTTTTTCTCTTTTAAATAGGGAAATGATTCTTTTATGTGGGTAATATATATGCAATCTATTTATGTTTTCTTTTCTTTTTTAAATAGGGAAATGGGTCTTTTATGTGGGTAAATGGAATGCCTCTAAATTATACAAAATGGGTGTCTGAAGCACCCTATACATTAAACAACATAAGCACATGTGCTGTTCTTGGTATTGGTGGCTTATGGATTCCTGACAACTGTAATGCTAAGAGGCCAGTATTATGTCGGTGCCTAGAAGGTAAAAAAACATTTATGACTAAAATATATATATATAAATAAATCAATGTACTAGCATTTATTTATTGTAAACAAAACTCATAATGACTTACCATATATAGTTATCAATAATTGCTACTTAGATTTATAGAGTCTATACTACAATCATTAATAACTCTGGCTCACTTTTTTTGCTTGTCTAAGAAAATAAATAGCCCATAATTAAGTATAATTATATGTTGGACTATTTCCATCATCTAATATTAATTGGCAAAAAAAAAAATTCATAAAGAAAAAACATTTTAAATTGCTCATTTGACTAGGGCAAATAAAGTCATTAAACTTGTGTTAAGATTTGAAGAGGTCCTTACTAAAACATTTAGGCACATAGTCTTAAGGCTATAACCTTAATATATATTACATATGAGTATGCACTTTACAAATTTATGAATTACAACTTTATATATTTATGTAGGTAATTGCACTGTTGGTTCACCAGAATCACGAGCTGTATCTCATAAATCACCAAAAATCTCTCAAACTTACAACAAACCATACAATGTACCAACTCATAAGACTGCATTTTATGATGATCCAAAACCAGAAGAATCTTCAAACCAAGTGCCCATACATCTTAATATCAGCCATTCTGATCATGAAGGTCAGTGAAATTTTTTTTTATAATATGTCTTTAGAAAATATATACGTATAATTTTGATTTTGGATAAGTTCACTTTAAAATAAAACAAACTGTTCTTCATTATATTAAATAATAGAGTATTTAAAAAACTTTCTGTATTGTTCATTACATTAAATTCAAATGAAAAAATCTGTAAGGTATGGTAAGTAAAACTATTATGTCAAAAAAAATAAAAAGTAATGTTCTTTTAACTGATTTTATCTCTCTTTTTTAATTTTAATTCTTTATATTTATTTATTTACAACAGTTCTGAAAGTTAAAAGTGAAAATTATATATTTTCTTAATATAAATATAAAAATAATCATTTTGAAATTACAATTGCACAAATAATAGAATATATATTGAATCTGTTTTTCAACAAGCTCTACAAGTAATCAAATAACAGTTTACAATTATAGACTCTTCTGGTAGCCATGTGGAATGGTTTGTCTATTCTAAGCTTCAGCCAATTCAAATTTTTTACAGCATTGATTTGCAGAATTGGAGAATAACCCTTTTTCACAGGTGAGTTATACATTTATCATTTATATAAAGTCACTTTTAATTGAAAAGAATTTTTTTCAATCCAATATTTGCTGATAATTCATCCATTGACATTTATCCAAAATGGCATCGACCATTAAAAGTTCCACGGACAAGAAAACCAAAGGCAAAAATCAATATAAACATAATTCTCAATAAAAAAATTTAAAAGTGAATCAAAAACAGTTCAGTTTTGATCCAAATATGACCAGATCCATGAAAACTAGTACAACTCAACCCAAACTGCAAACTTCTAGCAGTAAAACTAAGCAGAAAGTCACCATAAATCATATCAAAAGTAACATGGAGGTAGATTCAAAAATTAATATACTTCCACATGGGCCTGGAGGACAAGACAGTACTTGTTTGAAAGGGCTCGACTTCCCCTGCAAACAACATCTAGATCATCAAGATTGCCTACTCATATGGGAAGTTATGTATGAAAAGGTACTGAAAATCAAATTTTACAAAGCCATTTTTCTGATTCCGGAAGTTGACATATGTGAAAAAAACCTGGCAGGTAGAAAAAACATGTTCTGTGATTAATTCAAACTCTGGATCTTTTTTTCTGGAATGTAGATTTTACCCCAGCCTATATCCCAAACTAAGAACTGAAATTTTTGAAGGTTGCAAGCAGAAGATATGGGACAAAATCTACTGCACAGGTGGCGCCATCAAAAATTCAAATTTTTTTTTAAAATGGATAAAAACTATAACAAAATGCATAGAAAGGCTAATTTAAATGCCACACCATCCAAAATGGCCTCAATCGATGTGGTTCCCTCCCCTGCAGCTGATATGAGCTTGATTTCCCAGTTATCAATGATTTTCAAAATACACCAGTTTTCTCCCCAAAAGTTACAAACCCACTCAATTATCTCCATCTGTACAACCCACCCACACCATAAAACCACCTCTGAATAGACCAGCCAATAGGCCTGATTCCAGTCCTTCAAATAACTACTCAATCAAAAAACACTAATATTAATCAACTTCCAACCCTTTCCCAGCCTCTACACAACCATAAGGGTCTTAGTCTAAATCTAGTAGGCAGCTCCACAAGGACTCCCTCAACTTCCTATGCCTGCATGGTGGCCAGAAACATCCCATGGCTTTGATCCAAAACTACTGACCTTCCAGTTGCTGATTACCCACAAACTGATGAAAGCATTGGAATCTATGGTAGGGCCCTTTCAAATAATGGGAGAAGTAGATCCAACACCCAGAGATGGGGTGGAAAGACATGCCCATGAAAACCCCAACAACTACAAGAGTGATGTAGCAAATCATTCTACAATAAGTTACAAATTCAATCAGTCAGTATCACCCCTCCTTAAGAAATCATTCAACATATATGGATGACAAGGCAGTAATCCTGGCCATCATAGATGACACTGTACACTTATACAGTTTCCCAGTACAGTCCCTTTTTGAACTATTCACCACACATGACCTCTGGGGCTTAGTCTATAAGGTGTTATTTCACATAAATGACTGATACATGGTAGTCCAATTTAACAATATCATCACCAAGGACGCCTTTTGTAATAATCATAAAACTCTCATTGGCTGGTACTTGATCACCATAGACCCAAATGGACCAGCTCCATCAATGGCTATGTTAAAAATTGTGGCATTAATTTCAACAAAGCAGACCTCCAGAAAGCCTTGGCCCTCTTTGGGAACATTATTGCTTTTCAATATAAGACCATCCATTACACTGAGGCTAAGATTCTCACCAACATAGCTGATGATCAGATCACATTAAACAAAGGCATTTTCCCATGCAATATCCCTGGACTGATAGAGTTTCTTGACTTTGCCCTCACCATCATTCTTTGGGGAGTGCCCCCCAGTGCTTTCATTGTAGGCATAGAGGACACATTATGAGAGATGGTGGCCTCATCCAGTTCTCCTAATTAAATCAAAGCCACATCAGGGGACCAACTGACCAGTCTAACCATAGATATGACTTTGTTGATCTTCAGCCATTATTTGCAATTGTCTGAGGGATTCCACATGGCAGAGCCTTTTAAAAGGAAGATGAGAATTCTCTCAAGCCTGGCTGCTTGTTCTCATACTCTGAATCCCCTGTGGTTGATGACCTGCTGGACCCAATGTACCTGTAAATAAATTAATCTTTCCTCAGGAAAAAGATGTGGTATTCTTTCCCTACACTACCAAGACCCCCACCATAGAAAACCCTGCAGTAATTGATGAGACTCCTGTCCTAAAATCCCCAGTTCCTGTTGCCAGAGAAGAAAATATTGTCCACATAGGAGATTTGTTTCTTCTTGCTTCTCTACTAGTGTTGATAGTAGTGGCTGTCCTGATCCTGACTCTGATTCATCAGTCTTCGGGACTATCTGATGATTGAAGATTTCTCTCAGATTGCTTTGGTTTTTCCTGAAACTCTGGTTCCAGCAGACCCCCCAGAAACTATTGATCCACTCCTTAGCCAACTATGTTAAAAAAAATTTTGTTAATATGAAAGGCCATAACTCTCAGGACAGTGCATATGTCCTGTCACACTGGTTCTGGAGGCAAACCCTGGATATAACTGTGCTTATTGGAAATGAAGTTGCACCTCTGGTTGGGCCCACATGTTATCCAACTAATAAAAGAGTTTAGCTTCTTCCACTTCTCATTCTCCACTGCTGCATCAGGAGGTGTGTCTCTCATTATCAACAAGAAATCTCCAATAACCTTCTTTAAAATCTCATACATTGATGCTTCATAATGATCATCCAATTTCAGGGATGGTTGTTCAACTTGTTAATCTTTACCTACCAAGAAACCCTGAGATCATAATTGGAATAATCTATTCCATCAATGCAACTCTCAGGACAAGCCTGCTTCCCACCATAATCACCAGTGACTTCTATCATACAATTCTTTCATATCCAAATACCTGAAACTCCTTAATCTGCCTATGATATGTGGAGGTTGCCTCTTGCATGAGGGTGCATTTTCATTTTTGTACTAGGCATACACGATTCCTGATAGGCCTGGTATTTTTCCCCTTAATTAGAAGGATCTGTTGAAGCCTACCTCTGGCTGAATGGCATTGGAAATCAGGCTCAAGCCCAAAAATATCACAGTCCCAATGATCCATCTTCATCACACAATTAAGATGCTTATGCAGCTGAATATCACCACCCAGCTGATATCTGAGGCCTACATTGCCTTCCACCATCTTGATATACTGTCTCTTCCCCCAGTGGAGGCATGGTTGGCCTTTGTCAACTCATTAAGCTACCTAATTAATCAGTGTACACTTAAGACAAAAGACCCTATCTGACTGATGGCAGAGCTTGATGGGATTGCAAAAGACCTGCATGACATGCCTTTTGATAGAACAGAATATCCCTTACATACTACTTCATCTTAAAACAAAATATAAAACAGCCCTGGGTGCCCTTGCATAGTACCTGGCTATCAAGAGGGCCCAGCAATACCTACAACATCAGCACTGCTGGACTCGGTATTACCTTCATTGGGCCCTTGGCTCAGCTAGAAAATCATGGACCCTTAGATCAATAGATGTGCAGGGGAGCTGCTCCACAATAAATAAACAAGACTTAGTCATCAATAAAAAATAAACAATAGTGTGATTTCTTTAAATAAATTCATATATTTTTTTCAATGTTTTATCTTTATAAGCTTTCACTCATTAAATTTATTTTTTATCATTTGTTGACATAGAAGTGTATTTTAGTGTATATGTTTTATATTTATCATGATATTGTGATTAATTATTATTAATTTATTAGTAGTAGTAATTCTAAATTATATATATAAACACACATTCAAATTTCTTTGAATAAAACAAATATTTTTAAATATATTACTAAACACCATTTACATATATCAAACAATAAATTAATGATTTAAATTCAGTTAATTTAATAGTTATTATGAAACCATTAAATATAGTTTTGTATAAAATCCTCCTTTATTGATAAAATTTAAAGCTAACATTTATATAAAAATATATTATTATTAAAATGTAAAAACATATAAAACAATAATAATAATTACCAATAAAATATAAATCTATAGAATGTAAGTTGATTATTGATATAAATGTAGAATATGTATTATACATAAAAACTAAGTACACTTGTGTTTCTTTTTTGACTATTACTTTAGCAAATAGATACTTCTACCATATAAAATAAAATCTTAAATACAATATATATATAATGCTATCTAATATTGTAAATCAGCATAATGGGAAGTTATTAATTTTTTTTATTTGAAAACTAACATAATTTGATAAATAGAACTCAAACAATAAATTAATTATTTACAAATACAATATCTTTGATTGTTTATGAAAGTAAACATGAAATAATCTACATTTTATATAAAAATGTACTCCATAGTAAAAAACAACAAAATTATAAATTCATTTTTGTTTGTTTTAATATATAAAAAAATTTGATTAAAAATTTTTCATAATAAACAAAAATATCATTTTAAAAAGGATAAAATATTGAATATATATTTAAATGCAAAAATAATAAAGTTTAACAGAATCATTGGGTGAAGACTTCAGAGCTATAATTTCATGGATTGTTTTTTAATTGAATGAAGTAAAAAAAAAATCAGTTTGACAATATGAATAACCTAGTTTGATTTTTTTACTCTGTTTAAAACCACATGAGCAATTACATAAAATGTATAAATTAAAAAAAAATGGTTAAGAAATGAATTAGTTTATTCAACGAAATGAAAGTTATAGATAAATAAATTTTAGTAACAATGCATTGCTTTCCACTTTTTTCAAAAGTTAACAGTTCTTTTCTAAAAAAAATATTCAAACTTTCTGCTGGTTTAAAAAATCAAAGATTTTACTAATTTAAAAATGACATCATAATTAATTATGTTTATAAAGAAATCTAATAAATATTGTTTACTTCAATTTGATTATTTCTAAAATGCATATATCTGTCTATCTTAAATATCAAAAACCAATTTAAAATACTCTTGTAGTTAAGTTGTTTTAATTAACAATTATTACTTATATAATAATGTTTTTTTCATTTTAAGTAAAGGTACCCCCCCCTTCCGTTATATGACATTTCTATAACATGATTTCAATTTAACACACTTTGAGAATTAGGGTGGGTGTGTGTAACAAAGCATTCATACATCACTATTTCACTCTAAAAATGGATCGAGAGTTGGAGAAATTCCTTCTATAACATAGCATTCATACAAGAAGTTTTGATAATTAGGGAAATTCTCATATAAACAGTGATATGACTGAGAGTTTTTAAAAACAAACACCATATCTAAAAATATTTGTCATTTGAGTGTGTATGAAAATTCTCATTCAATGGGGATTAGTAGTGATGGCAAAAAAAAAAAACATTATGTAATATTAATATGTAATACTTTTGACTAATTGTTGTTTTAATAAGCAAATTTGTCTTAGTTATAAAATGCAAATAGTATAAGGTTTTTAACTTTTGGAACCTAACCGTTTTTTTTTTTTTTACTAGTTCTTTGTTTTATATAACTTAAATTCACATAACCCAACATTATTTTAGGAACCTGTCAACTGTGTTGTATGAGGGTCACCTGCACTGTTTTATATAATCTTATACATTTTATTTACTATATTTTTTACATATTTATTTATCTAATTTTGACCATTTTTTTAAATATGGATGCATTGAATTAAATATTAGTATTTTTAAAAGAAAAAAATATTGTAAAAGTGCAGTATATATATCAAACAAAGAAAAGCAATCTATATATATATATATTTACTTTATTAAAATATAAATTTCCTTCTTATAAATTTTCACTGATTAACTTATTACTCAACTGTGATTAAAAATAAAAATGACTAATTTATTTAAATTTGTTTGACAGTTTTATTCTAGTCAGCTATCTAGATTTCCATTTTTATCTTTTATTAACCCTTTAAACACTTCTTTGACATTGTCAAATAATATTTAAAAAACTAATAGGCCATTTGAAGATTTCTTTTAAAAAATTATGATTTTTATAATAATAGTACTATGACTTAATTTATAAATTCAATATGTAATCTAAAACATCTTAGTATTAGTTTTCATTGGCAGGATTTTTTTTTTTACAAACATTTAGTAGCATTTGTATTTTTCAATTTCTAAAAAGGGTCAATTTTAAGTTTTCAAGATTTTTTTTTTAATTTTTCATCATAATATACTTAATATTGATTTATATAATTGATTGTTTGATTTAGAATTTTAAACTATTTTTTTTTGATTTGTAATTGACAAATATATTTTGGAACTTTTATTTTTTTGTCTTTAAAAATTTGTATTTTCTCTTTCTTATTGGCTTTTTAAAAAGTGAGGAGAGAAAGGGAAAAAGAGGAGTGAATTGGATGTAAACAACCTCTTTTGATTTGTAATTAATCAATTTGTTTTGGAAATATTTAGATTTTGAATCTTTAAAAAAAATTAAATTTTTTTCTTATAGGCTTTTTCCAAAGTGAGGGAAGAGAGGAAAAGAGGGGCAGTAAATTGCTTTGGGGCAGCTACATTTAATACAAATCCAATCAAATACTCCTAATAAAACTGAACTGTGTGCTTTGAAATGTCAACAAATTAATCAAAAAATAGTTGCTTCAATAAAAGCATTTTTATTGATTTGTATTTTTTTTTTTAATTAAAAACTAAAAAATAATACAACAATTTAAATGAACATCTTTTCAAATAAAAGCATTTTAAATCAACACAAAGTTCATTTTTAAACTATTTTTTAACAAGTTAAAAAAAGTATTTTTGTAGTGCATGATAAGGTAGAAAAAAAATTTATTTCATTTTTTATCTTTGACATTTTTTAATTCACATTGGATTTGTAAAAAATAAAAGTTTACCAAAAAGGCCTGTCAATTAAAACTAATACTAAGAAAATTTAGATTACATAGTGAATTTATAAATTTAATCATAATAATACTTACTAGTATAAATATAAAGTTCAGAGTATAGTTTGTTATCCCCTCTCCCCCCATTTTAGAAAAAAAAAAAAAAATTAAAAATTTTAAAGACACTTTAAAGAAGATGAATCCAAATTTCTGAAGTGATTTTTTTAAAATTATAAATATAAAAATGGTTGTTTGAAACTTATCTACATTTTGTAAATTGATAAAAGACCCCCTGACCTTTCTACCACTCCTCCACCTGCTTCTTTTCTAATCCTAATAAAAAACTGAAAAGAGAAATAAATGTTCACCCAAAAACAAATGACCTGACAATAAAAATTAATACTAAGAAGTTTTAGATTATATAGTGAATTTATAAATTTAGTCATGTAATATTTCCTACTAGGCTAAATTTTCAATTTTGCAAAGAAATCTACAGTTTTTCAATTAGTCACCCTAGGGTTTAAAGCAGTATCTAAAACTTCAGTTAAAGAGAAAATTAAAATATATATATAAATGACTAGTTAGTACATGTTTGATTGTATATTCATTTATAATATAAACTTTGTTTAATTTTTTCACTATATTTTAAAACTGTTAGCCTACAGACTCTTTTGATCATTCTTTTAAAAAAATATACGTTTATTATAAATTTTCCCCAAATAAATATTTTTATGCATATAAAATGTAAATATCAATCATAATTACTTATATTTCTGATTTCATTTTAATTATAGCAGTGACTTCTGTTTCTAAATTACACTTGTTACAATTGGTAAAAACTTTTAATTTTTTTATAAGACAATGAGATTGTATTCATTTCATCATTCCTCACCTATAAAGATTAACAAAATAATCATCTATTATAAAGCATTAGTTTTATTATTATATTCAAGAGATAATTTTGCTTTTGTTTTCTCCAACTTCCTATTATCACAAATATTCATTATTCTTTTTTTTTTTATTTATGATTTACTAAAATAAAATAAAAATGGTAGCAATATTGTTTAATATTTTGATTCACTCATATTCATTATATGTAGATTTAAATATTTTTGGTGATTTTTTTGCTTGGTTGAGGTAAATCTATATATGAATCATATAATATTATCTACTAAAAGATTATATTTACAGAAGTTTCTTAAGTTATTGTCCTCTCAAAAAGATAATAAATGAATGCCCTATCCATCACATACATTATAAAATGGTGCCACTAGTATTAAAGTCTTTGATACCTCGGGTAGGGGTTCAATGGCAGTTGGTTATTCTTAAGTAAAAAAAATGTGATCAGACTATGTTGGCAAATGTCCCCTATGGTAATTGTATAACATCTCTAGATTATAAAGCTGGTATTGTTAGTCTAATAATGCATATATACACAATTATCATATACCAGGAGTAACATCTACTGATTTGATAAAACTCAAAAAGGCAAGAATAATATAAAGTAATAAGCTCTTCAACTTCTAAAACATCACACTTCCTTAAAGATTTACATTATAATAAAGTCTTCCTCAACCATAAATGCATATCTCCTTGTTGTTACAATTTTTTAAAAATCTTTGTACAGATTTTAAAGATTTTCTGTATATATATATTCTACCTAAGCCTCTTTTGCGTCGTCTTGTAATTTTTTATAAACATCATTTATATAAAATCAATAAAATATTTAATGTCTATAATAACGACTCGATCAGAACTTTGTACCTCCCTCTTACACAAAATCCTATCACAGGGCTGTCGGTACCTCGGGTAGAGTGGTCAATATCATTTGCAAACATTTGCCAATAACATTAATACTCGTTTACTAGATTACACATTAGCCAATCAAACCTTTTATTTATTTAAGGGAAAAAATCCAATGGGCGCCAGCCAACCTTTGTCGACAAGTCTGCTTGACCAATATGATCTAGTACCCACTCCCGCTAGCTCAGCTACAATAATCAATAACATATATACTCCGCCTACCTAAAAAATCAATTTACGAATCTTTCTCTGCGCTAATTTTCTCGCTTCCCCCCCCTTTTTTTTTTTATTTAATTTAAGTAATCACTAACCCATTAAGTCTCCATTTACGCTATTTCACTTTATTTGGTCTTATAATATAATTAATTACACTTTTGTTCAAGTTTAGATAATATTTAATACAACCAAAATATCATATTATACATACATTTAAAAAGTAATTATACGCACACAAATATATTTGAAATCATAATAAAATCCTTGGGTAATGGAGCTAAAGACAATTAGTAATTATTGTTCGTAACATAAAGTTCAGAGTTTATTATTCCACATATTATTACAGCTTTTAATTAGTGAACAAAAAATGAAATAAATATTACCTAGCTTTCTCCTTTATGCAAGGTTCCGAGCGTAGCTTCTGATAGTGTTTCCTTTGGTCAGTTAGCGCTAACTCTTTGCGATCCTTTTCCCGATGTCGTTGGGATCCTGTGGGCTTCACCATGAACACTCCGTTTCCTTCTTGTTTTACATGACCATGATCGACATTCGAACTGTCTGCTGTTGGTATTGCAGGGAAGGATTCGGCCAGCTGTTCACACGATGGGTTTAACAATGCAGCATTATGTTTTATTTAACTTTAGACGTATATTAATAATATGACTATGAAATTAAGAATAAATCAGAATCAAATTTTAATCACAATATCAAATTCAATCTAATAATTCAATACTCTAATAATACAATAGAAAATTCACCCCTTTTATATTTTATGGTCCTTATCTTGCGGATTCAATCTACATTCTGAATTTCTGCTATTGGACAATTATTTCCTTTCTTTCGACTCTCTACACAGTTTCATTGGTCATTCTTTAGATGATTGCAAATTTCAATTTCTTTGTTAGAGTTATTTCACTAATTAGCCGTTTAATGGAAATTTCTCATGTTTGTCATTAGCTCCCATTGTTCACTACATTCCTTTGATTATATATATATATATATATTTTTTTATTATTATAAGACAAAACGAACTCCACCTTGCTTTTTTTTTCTTTTTTTTAAAAGCAATCTTAAATCAAATTTCAATTAAATCAAATTTTTAGTTAAATCAAGTTTTAATTCTTTAGGTTTTATTTAAATATGATTCAAAATTATATCTTATAAAACTGTCTAATTTATGCTTTTAACGATAAACCCTTCTATGAGAAAAAAATTCTTTTTATTCTTATTTTACCCTACAAGACCTTTTATTTTTATTAAATATTTAAACAAATATTTTATCAATTTATATTTCTCCCAAAATTATGTGTAACTCCGAAGAAAGCACACTCCTTCCTGATGTATCTCGGTACATTTCTCCGTCCCCCCTTTTGAAACTAAAATATCACTCTGAATGTTTTAGTTTCATTGTTTAACTTTATTCTTACTATACATTCCCCTCGATTTATTTTGATGGAAGTTCGTCCTTTCTTATTCTCGTGTGTTCATGTTACTTGTTAAGTTTTCGGTCCCATTATACCCATTTATTCATTCTTTTTTCTTTTTTTTTTTTATTTACGCTCGATCAGGTGGTTCTCCCTTTCTGCCATGTGGGTCGTTGTACCCATCCCATCTCCTATATTGATCTGGAGGTTCCCTAGCTAGATTGCCATAATCAATCTGTGTTAGAAATTCCGCCATTTCCTCCACTGACCATCCGTCTTTACTTAACATTAGCTGTTGTATGTTTGGCGGCATATTATTGCATAGTGTTCTGATTATCTGACCATCTGACATAGGGAATGCCGTCAATGCCTTAAGTTTTGACACTTGTCGGTAAAAGAATTTCACATACGTCTCTCCCCGCACACTTGAATATCTCTCATGAGATATTTATACAAGATTCCGTCTTGCCTAGTTTCATTCCAAAATGCCCTTAACATAGCCCATCTGTATTCTCCGAATGTCTGCGGTTTCTCGTCCAAGGTGTGCCACCAATCACATGCCGTCTCTTGGAGGTAACTACTGGCCACCGCAATCTTGTCCTCTTCCGGTAAACTTTTACTATGGAACATATTACTCAGGCTTTCTAAATGTTTCAGCGGGTTTTCTCCTACCTCCGCTTTGAATGCCGAAATGGTAAATTGCTTCTCCATAAATCTACTCGTCTGTTCACTGTGTCTATTCTCAATCTTAAACTCCTCATACTTCTGTTCTACCTGTCTTATATTCTGCCCTGTGTCTCCCACTACGTCTTTACATATCTTCTTTACTTTAGTTTTTATATTCTTGGTGGTCTCTATTTCATTCTCTAAGTTCCCTAATTCCTGTCGCGTCGTTTCCTGGCTACTTATTAAGTCTTGACATATCTCTTCCATGCGTACTATTCTCTCTTCTAGCTCGCTTTTCCCTATACTGCTTGACTCTTCCCTCACTTCTATATTTTCTTTTAATTCTAATATTTCATACCTTTCTTCTTCTACACCCTTTTTCATTACTCCTATCACTTCCTCGTATGCGTCCATTCTTGCTGTCAATTCCTGTTTTATTTCTCTCATCTCTGTCCTAAGTTCATTAATTTCCTGCTTCATTTCTTGTTGATTTTGTTTGATGTCTTTACGTATCTCTTTCATCATGTTCATCAAAATTTGGAATGCACTTTCTTCCCCTATTTGCGGATTTTTAAAAAATATCGGGCTTACTTCTGGCGTTGCCCTCCCGTCATTTCCACTTTCGTCCATTTTTTTCTTTTTAATAATAATAATAAACTTATGTACGTACAACCAAAACCTAACCTTCCCAGTTCTTTTTTTTTTTCTTATGCTAAAATTTCCCGGAGTGTCCCTATGCTTCCATGTTTTATATAATTGCAAAATCACCTTTACAGTTGTGCTGCTTATACCATTTTCTAATCCTACTATCACGCTCCCTCCCGCTTCTTTTTACTAGCTATCACTTCTGTCACTCATACACGACTCTGGCCACACCACTTAAAACGTCCAGTCATGACTCACATCGGTTCTGCCATTCAAAACGTTTAGTTTCGTTCCACGTTGACGCGCCATTTCTACCTATGCCTCTTTTGCATCGTCTTGTAATTTTTTATAAACATCATTTATATAAAATCAATAAAATATTTAATGTCTATAATAACGACTCGATCAGAACTTTGTACCTCGCCTCTTACACAAAATCCTATTACGGGGCTGTCGGTACCTTGGGTAGAGTGGTCAATATCATTTGCAAACATTTGCCAATAACATTAATACTCGTTTACTAGATTACACATTAGCCAATCAAACCTTTTATTTATTTAAAGGAAAAAATCCAATGGGCACCAGCCGACCTTTGTCGACAAGTCTGCTTGACCAATATGATCTAGTACCCGCTCCCGCTAGCTCAGCTACAATAATCAATAAAATATATACTCCGCCTACCTAAAAAATCAATTTATGAATCTTTCTCTGCGCTAATTTTCTCGCTTCCCCCCCCTTTTTTTTTTATTTAATTTAAGTAATCACTAACCCATTAAGTCTCCATTTACGCTATTTCACTTCGTTTGGTCTTATAATATAATTAATTACACTTTTGTTCAAGTTTAGATAATATTTAATACAACCAAAATATCATATTATACATACATTTAAAAAGTAATTATACACACACAAATATATTTGAAATCATAATAAAATCCCTGGGTAATGGAGCTAAAGACAATTAGTAATTATTGTTCGTAACATAAAGTTCAGAGTTTATTATTCCACATATTATTACGGCTTTTAATTAGTGAACAAAAAATGAAATAAATATTACCTAGCTTTCTCCTTTATGCAAGGTTCCGAGCGTAGCTTCTGATAGTGTTTTCTTCGGTCAGTTAGTGCTAACTCTTTGCGATCCTTTTCCCGATGTTGTTGGGATCCTGTGGGCTTCACCATGGACACTCCATTTCCTTCTTGTTTTACGCGACCATGATCGACATTCAAACTGTCTGCTGTTGGTATTGCAGGGAAGGATTCAGCTGGCTGTTCACACGATGGGTTTAACAATGCAGCATTATGTTTTATTTAACTTTAGACGTATATTAATAATATGACTATGAAATTAAGAATAAATCAGAATCAAATTTTAATCACAATATCAAATTCAATCTAATAATTCAATACTCTAATAATACAATAGAAAATTTGCCCCTTTTATATTTTACGGTCCTTATCTTGCGGATTCAATCTACATTCTGAATTTCTGCTATTGGACAATTATTTCCTTTCTTTCGACTCTCTACACAGTTTCATTGGTCATTCTTTAGATGATTGCAAATTTCAATTTCTTTGTTAGAGTTATTTCACTAATTAGCCGTTTAATGGAAATTTCTCATGTTTGTCATTAGCTCCCATTGTTCACTACATTCTTTTGATTATATATATATATATATATATATATATATATATTTATTATAAGACAAAACAAACTCCACCTTGCTTTTTTTTTTTTTTTTTAAAAAGCAATCTTAAATCAAATTTCAATTAAATCAAATTTTTAGTTAAATCAAGTTTTAATTCTTTAGGTTTTATTTAAATATGATTCAAAATTATATCTTATAAAACTGTCTAATTTATGCTTTTAACGATAAACCCTTCTATGAGAAAAAAAATTCTTTTTATTCTTATTTTACCCTACAAGACCTTTTATTTTTATTAAATATTTAAACAAATATTTTATCAATTTATATTTCTCCCAAAATTATGTGTAACTCCGAAGAAAGCACACTCCTTCCTGATGTATCTCGGTACAATATATATACACACACACATGCAACTTTGGATGATTAATCAATGATGTCATCAAAAAAATTTCATAACATACATCAGGAATGTTCTCTTTTTAACACTTTTGTGAGTGAAATTAGTATAGGTATCTTAAGGTCTTTGTTATTTTCTAATTCTTCCTGAATAATTGGAAATGTAGCATTGATTAGCATTGACAGATGGATTATAATCTCATTAACCTATTTACAGTTTGATTAATATAATTTTGATCTGCTCAACTCATTTTTTACAGTTTGCTTTACATATACTTAAAGATAATCCATTCACTGGTCTTCCTCGCACATTTCATTACTTTAAGCAATCAAAGGCTATTTTCTTAATTTGACCAAGATTTATTTATTACCACTATTAGTTATATGTACATAAAGTAATATCTTTATTTTTATTATTTTTCATTACACCTGACATTAGCAGCACAAAAATTTTTGTATTTCAAATTATCCAAAATAAATTTATTGCTTTCATAGGATAGGATGTCTATATAAAAAGAAAAACACATTTTTTTATCCCCCTAATAACAGAGTTAGCAAAATTTTTATTTCAATTTGCTGCAAGAAGTTGGCTGTTCCGTTTCAATTTTTCAATATAGTCACTGTTTTTAGATATAGCCTGTAGTAGTGACTATTTAAATGAATCATAAGTGGCCTATTATCAGTATAACGATTCTGTCCAATCATTAATACTGTATTAGCATGTTACTTATTTTTTATTTGATTTTGATATTTTCAGCATAAATTAATCAGACAGAAGAATAACTTTTTAAACGATTTAAAATTTTATTATATATTTTCTATATCCACAAATAATTATTTTTAAAAAACTAGATAACTATTTCTGGATATTTATTTAATTATATTTGCTGGTATTCTTGATCCTTCTTCCTTTCTTTTAATTTTTTACAGTTTCACTCCTATTTTCTCCAAGTCCACTTCAACAATTATTTTAGTTCTTTCTGCTTGTGTTTTTTTATCTTTTCTGCTTTTTCTTTTTTTAATCTAATGCATTTACTTCTCCATTTCTGAAGATTTTCATTATCCAAATATGCTTGAATTTTTACTTGATTCTTCAACTCTTTTATGATATTTTCTATTTTTTTAGTTGTTTGACTATAGTTTCTTTATACTTTTTTGTTACTTCTACTAATCTGGTTTCTCTTTTTTTCTAGCTTCACTTTTTCATTTTGTTCTATAATCTCTTTGATTTTGTGTGAATAATTTAAAATTTTCTTCTACTCTTTATAGTATTTCTTCTACGTTTTTTTTTATGGATCTTATTTTTACTTTTCTTTTTCTTACTTATATTTTTTTAATCCTTTTTATCATATTTTCTCCCCTTTTTTTTTTAAACATATTTTATCTATCTTTTTTTTCAAGACTTCATTCTTCTCTTCATTTTTTTTAAAATCTTTTTCTTTAATTTTTGCTCCAGAATCTCAACATAAAACTTTTATTTATTTTTGTGGATCAATAAATAATTAACCATCCCTATCAGTAGCTGCAGAAACATGTTGATTTTTTCATCATCTTTTTACAGGTTTGTTTATCTGTGCCAGAAATTGTGAATGTAACTACATTTAACTCAATATGAAATACTTTTTGATCTACAATATATATTTATTTTATTACTTTTTTCATGATGCCAAAAATTAGACCTTTTAATTTCTGATTATCAGTCATTTGACTAATTTGTCTAAATAGTCATAACTTGATTGCATGATTTTTTTATTTTAACATTTTTACCTATACAATCCTTAGTAATCTTCTTTAGCTCATCATTTTAGATTCAAGACACTTCTTAAATATTTTTTATGGCCAAACAATTCATTAATAAATATTAGACTAGCTAATTTAGTTTATAATCTGATTTTATTGTGATTACAAATATTGATCAGGGACTGAAACTAGTGTAAATTTCTGATTTTATTTATTTTATTAGCTTATATAATTAGATCTTTATTTTAAAAAAATAATAAAATAGTTTATTGTTCAAAAGATTATAAGAAGCTTATGCTTATTAATGATAGACGAAAGTGTGATCCATAGACTATAATTTCCAGTTTCTGTCATTATACTGGGCCCCCCGCAGAGAATTTTATTTTTTATGTCATTGTTTTCAAAACATTCCAGGTTGTCAATTTAATTTTATTAATTTTTAATTTGCAATTATTTATAATAGATATTAAAAAGTCTAAAACTGAATGCTATATTCTGTTTTATTTTATATATATTTAAATGATTTGTTAAATGTGTTTGTAATGTTATTTTGACAGGAGAGTATGATTATGGTGAATTTCATTGAAAGTGCACTCCTTCTAGGTTATAAAAAAGAAAGAAACCACTTCATCACATAGACAAACAAACATATGCAAATTTGAATTATTAACAGTAGATATAAGAAAATTATTTTAATGAATATGTCATTGGTTTTGCACATAATAGGATGAACTCAATAAAATATATATTCATTGCCAGAGTTTTTATTTTACATAGTTTGGAATGAAACTAAATACAAATATTCTAGAGATTTGTTAGCTAACAATAAATTTAGATTAAGAATTGTAATGGTGAAACAAACTTTTATTAAAAATAGGTAATTCTGTATACCAGTAAAATTACAACTGAGGCAGGTGCTTGAGAAATATTCTGTTAGAAATTTAAAAGTTACAAAAATATCAGAAGTTTGAAAAATGTAGGTTTGAAAGGAAATAAAAAGATATAGTAGTAATGTAAAATTAGTAATGTTTAAAAAAAAGTATAAAAGGAATTGAATTATATTTTTAAAGGAAAAGAAATTATGAAAGATGAGTAACATTTAATATAATTTAATTTACATGTATTGGAATTGAAACAGCTTTCTTTAATATCTTATTGACCTTTTAGTTTTTTCTATTTTTTTAAATCAAAATATTATCTGTTTTTGTTTAGATTTCTTTATTTAGAAAATTAGTTTTCTTTAATTTTTAGTTTCAGCTTGATAATAGTATTTACTAGTCCGAAATTCATATCTGACCAAATATGAAATGTTTTAGAAATGCTGCATTATATTTCATTCATTTAAGATCAGTGAATTTTAATTATTGGCTGATATAATCACATGTGTCATGAATTATTTACATAAGTAATTTCTATTATAAATAATATATGCCTTTTACATTTATAAAACAAACAATGCAGCAACTGCAACATGTAATGGATATGTATTTCTGTTCATTCAACATTTTGATTATCTTACCCTTTTATAAGCATACCTGCAAATTATATAACCATGAGTGGATGGACATAAAGTAAAATACATTAATAGTTTTGCAAAGGAAGAAAATGTTTACAAAATAGGATTTAGTTAACATCATTATAACATAAAATTATTATTTTATTAGTTTATAACATTATCTTTAAATTAAAAGAACAATACAAATAAGATTCCAAAAAAATCAATAATAGAAAGTGTAACAATATGATTATTGTCATGACAAATTACTTTCCTTTACTGTATCAATAAATAAATCATTAATATGTATTTTGAATACTTAATTTAATTGTGCCAACTCCATTGTCAAATGAGTTATTCATATGCTCATTTCTGTGCTTGTAAGAACAGATCTCTTCATTCTATTCTGCAATAATCTGGTGTAAGCTTGAGTATGCACTGGATATTAAATGATATAATGCTATAATATTCCTATATTTACACTAATTTCTAGTTTTTTTTTCATTCCTATAAACTGGCATTTAAAGGTAAAACAGTGCATTTTTGCACTTAGCACCTACCTTTACTTATTTATACAATTCAAAGTAATATCCCAAAATTTAATAATACTTTAAGGTTTTAAACATAAACTATTTCTGTTGCATAACTATATTTAGTTTTGTTGAATTTCAGTCTATTAACTTAAGTAGCAGAAAAGAGTAAAATGTGACTTCTAGATATATGGGTATATTGGTTCCAGTTTTGAATTTGAATTTTCACTGACAAAACCAAAAACCAAAAACCAATCTGATAATGGAGTTATTGTAGCACTGTAGCATTTAGTGATCATTAATAAATTAAGATTTCAGTATATGGTTTCAAACTAGGATTTAGATATCTGATCTTGTGAGCATATGAATAAGTATATAACAAAATCATGTGATATTGTCATTGCTATGAGCATTTCAAGCAAAAGTACAGAAGAGTTCTATGGTTGGAATGAAAATGATGTCTTAAAATAAATGGAAACTAATATGGTATTATATCTGTGTAAGTATTCAAGTGAATTAGCTTGGATTCAATATCGTATGATTTTAGTGACTTACCAGATGATTCACTGTAATAGTATAAAGCAGTGGTCTTCAACCTTTTCACACCTGCGGACCGGTAAAAATAAGGATAAGGTTCCGCTGACCAGCAAAAATAAAAATAAGATTTCGCAGACCGGCAGAAGTCTATAAATAAATTTTCTTAAAGATAAGCATAATTGTTATAACTGATCAAAACAACAATGTTAAATATATAAGATAAAGTTTTATATATATATGGAGTTTATATAATAAAAAACTTTTTTTTTAATTTTTTTAGAAAAGTAATAAAAAATTTAATTCTACTCCCCCCCCCCCCATAAACATCTGTGATAACTAGAAAAACAAATTAATTTATGAATGATTGATTAGATTTTGTTTTCGATCTGTTTTCTTTTTTTTTTAATTGGGTAAAAATGAGATGAAAAAATAAATAAAAATTGGCTATATTAATTAAAAGATTAAACTCTTATTATTTATTATTACAAACGTTTTACTGCCCGTCTAGCACGCGGACCAAGGGTTGAAGAACACTGGTATAAAGGAATCAAAAATAGTTTCTTATTGTATGAGTGCATATGATTCCAATTTTGAATATTAGTCCTCACTGATTAATACAATAGTGTAAAACCAGTTTGGGAATATTATATCAATATTACTCAAGCTTAAAAAAGATGATTCTAACTTACAATGAACATATTTTTCTTAATTTAAATAATTTATAATTAGTAATAGTTGGATAATTATTTTATATTGTTGACAGAAATTCTATTGCCTAATCTAAATTATACAATGTAATAATTAATTTATTGTACTCACATTCTCACATTATAAATAAATATTTTGTTTCTATGTCTGACAATTTAAACAAAATGAATCTTTTTACACATTGTTTATTTTTCATTAGTAATAATTTTTTAATATAGATCTTTTAAAAAGCATATTGAAAGTTTTTAATTGCTTCATAGTAATAATATCATTAAACACTTCATGGTTAAAAAACGGTCTACTAAAAGTTTAAAAAAATAATTCTATGGTTTTACACAATGGTAAAATGGACCTAATTCCCAAGTAAATAAAAATCTTATATTAACCAGAACTGTTATATTTAATTGTCATTTGGTCAATTTTTGAAACTGATATGATTATTTATAGCTCTGACAGTTATTTTATATTATAAATATCAAAGACCAATAGAATACATATAACATTTTGCTGACTAAATTATGTAGATTTTTGATAATATAGTAAATATAGCGATTTTTAATGACTTTAATCAAATTTTCAAAAAAAAATTATGCTTTATTGATGTATTCAATACAAATACCGTGATCAGGATGTAGAGCAGACATTAAGTATACTTTATAATATCATGTCTATTGAAATACAAATAAAATGGATATATTTAACCTAGAAGTAATTAAAGGAGATTTGAACCCGGACTTAGCAATGTAATGAAATCGATCTTTTCCATCATCATTAGTAATGCCAAATACAAAGAAGCATTGATAATGTATTTTTATGTCAAAAATCATTTCATTTAACCAAAGTTATGGATATAGACTTTTCAGAATTTTAGTGTCATACAAGTAAAAATCAGTTATTAGATTGTAATTTGATATTTGAATATTAATAATTAAATTAATATTTTGTAAGTTTCTAGAGGGTGTTATTTTTTATTTTTTTTTTGGTTTATCTGAGCATCATTTTTGAAGAAGTTAAAGCTAGGCAATAACAGACTTAAAATTTGGTATATTTATGCAAAGGTATCTAACAATCAATCTCATTGTAAGACAATTGTGAGAATTTTAAGTTATTATTTTATTACAACACTTTTATCAAATATGTTATGAAATGTTTATTATTTTAAAAACAAAAGTAGAGTAAGAATAAAATTATTTAAGATATTAAAAGTTGGTTGAATAATTGATAAAATACATTATTTCAAAATTAATTTGTTTCAAGTAAAATTACTTTTTATTATATTAATTGTTTTATTTCCAACAAAATGTATGTATTCCCCCTCCTTTTTTGTAGGAGAGTGCATCCAAAAACGAGTAGCAAGAATGGATGGTTTTATATTTTTACCCTTCCTAGTAGCAGGAGTTGTTTCATAGTGGATTACCTGTAGATGGTGGCTCAATCAAGGAAGAAAAATTAATGAAGGTTATCAAGATATGTCTGATTTTAAATAGCCGATCAGATGTTCATATTAATGTTTATGATAAAAATACGGACCATATACTTCCCTATAATGTACAGGTTGTGTAAATGAATTTGAATGATTGAACAATGCAAACTATCCTATATAATTTGTAAAACCAATTATTTTTTTTTTAAAATTTTATATTTATTTTAAAAGTAATAGGAGTTATAATTTTACTAAAAAGTTGATCATGCGTAAGCTAACTTTTATAATTAATTGATTATATATATAGGGGTTTGAACTCATACTTTCAAACTCCCAACCGCTGTCCAATCCACCTTTAAATTGCATATGACAACATACATGTGAAAAAGATAAATGATTTCCAGTAAATGTATTTTCTGCTGAATCAGCACTCATCAAGTTTCAGTCCACGAATCCACCATCATCCAACACATATATACAATCACTGCTCATTTTATATTAAGTTAGAACATCATCAAACTTTAAAAGTCAGGCTTCAATCTTTTCCCTCTCCAACTCTTCGGACATCCATACCATTGAAAGTCGCAAGATTGAAATGCTCAAAACCCTGAATCATATATTAAAAATCATTTATCTTTCACATGTATTGTGGTCATGTGTATTAGTTGTATAAGATGGATTGGATAGTTGTGGGGAGTTTTTGAATGTATCTGAGTTCAAATTTCTTATAATTACATTAAGTTTAGTATAGATAATATACATATATTTAAATATTATATCATGTGATGATATGCGTGTGTAGGGGTTAGGGTTATTTATAACAATCTAATTACTAATAACACTGTAATATTTACCCAAAAGAAGTCAGTAGGTTATCATTAGGATTGCACAAGAGTTGTACACATATAGATTAAATAATATAAATATACTTGGAACTTTCATTATGCCTATACACTGTTAAAACATATAATAAAGACATGTAAAAAAGCAGAAAATAATTGCCTGTTACTATATTTATCTGAAATGGATGATGTCAAAATTGGGAGTACATAAAGTTGACACTTTATAAATCAAATTGTTATAAATATATATAGGTGGAATAAATTATACAATTTATTCTAGGGATGTTTTAATTTGTTTATTATATACTGTTTTATTTTAGATTTTTAGATACTGTATCTGTACTTCCAAATAAAATATATTGTATAATTTTGAATAAAGTACATAATTAAAACTTTCAAAACTAATAATAATACTTCATTTAAATTTTCTAAAAAGAAATATTATTCTATTGTATTTATTCAGTGGAATTTTGTATCTGCCCATAAACTTTTCCCCTCTGCTTCTCATTCTGGTTTGATTAGCTTCTCAGGTGGTCTCTTCCCTTCGAGTATCTCTCTCCCATTTTTGGAAGGGTCTTCATTCCCATTCTCCGCACTCTTTCATTTTATTTTTACCAGCTAGCATGATGCCCCCCATAGTCATGTGAGCTCATATTAATAACATTGAGCAACACAGCAATCTCTCCAATGGATGCTTTCCATGCTCCCAAGATCATCTGTTCCAGTCTCATGACTGTGTCTTAGTCTGCGGAGTATACTTGACTCTCTGTCAGATCATCCAATGTCCACAGTCTAGCTAGCCACCTGCCTATGGTGAAAAAACTGTGAATAGCTATCGTTGCAACCTTCCTTGAACTTCTCTTGCATGTTATGATAGTGTGTCAGCCCTGCCTATCCTTGGACCAAAAGGCCTCTCACTTCTTTTTGGTAATCTCACGGAAAACCACCGACTGTTGACACAGTGCATCCCACCACGATTGAGCATTGTCTGTGAGGTTGCCGCATGCAATAATTACTTTACTTTCCTCTGCCATGAGGGTTTTACACCTAAAGTAGATCTTCTCAAACTGCAATATATGCTCTACAGGTGTCTCCCCATCCTACCTGTGAATGATCTGAATTTTTAGGGAATCTGGTTTGCATTCCCTTGCATCACTGTGTGACCTATCCACTGCTGCCAGGTTTCCCATAGGGTTTAATTGAGAGTGCCTTGCTTCTGTTCACCCCCACTCTCCATATCTGAGTCTTCTGTGCTTTCATCTTTCTTTTCCCCCAAATCATTTTCATCTTTAATTCCTACTTTCTGTTCTAACCTAGTTATTCTTTTTTTATTTCTCCAAATCTAGCCTCCAGAATTATCTAGTTTCCCTCAGGAGAATTCACTCCAAAATGTTTTCCTGATCCTCTTTTTGTTGGTCCATTTTATTTTTGCACCCTTGTTTTCATAAACTTTTCTTTTCTTTATGTTTTATCTTCGAATTCTAAATGCCTCGGACTCCACTCCTTTATCCCTAACACCCTGCACTGCTTCTCTTGTTCTAGTCTCTTACTACCATTTCACTAGCTTTCCCATGTATGCTTTCATTTCCCCTTTTGTTTGATTCTTGAAATCTCCCTAGGAAATATGATTTCCCCCTCTATTCAAATCTAAATACATTTCTGCCTTTACATATATCTAACCAAATTCCATTAATGAGTAACACTGACTTTATAATTCCCCCAAAGATTTGACATTGGTACATGTTCTTTCTACTAGAACACAACAGCTGATTTAGAAACTATATATTTCATGATCTCATTCCACCCTGAAATTATCTCTGTATTTCTCCTCTCATTCTCCATCCCCCTCTACTTCTCTTTGAAACTTTTAGTTGGGACACCATTGTAACAAAACCCCCATCACTATAAATTTATTTTCACCTAATACACGTTTAACCTTAAACATACATGCTTACATATATATATATTTAACTAAAACTATTTTGGCTTAATTACTATTGATCAGAATGTCTTATGAATTGGTTTTCAATAACTGTAATAGATTTCCAATGCGTATTTATGGTCATCAATAGGATTCCAAGTGCCAATCTTATACAAATATAAAATTGCATGAAGTGAATATATTACTAATGATATCCACTGTCTTAAGAAATATTGAGAGAGGATTTAACCATCAGCTAGCTCAAACTCAGGTTGGGTGGTGTCCGGCCGAGAGTAGACACAATTGAGAAGTAAGAGTTTTAAAGCACATATAAAATACACATAAAAAAAAGATCACAATAAGATTTCTAGATACATTTTCATTATCAAATCAGATTTATTTAAATTATTTCAAAAGACAATTATTATTCTTTTGATCACACAAGAAAAAAACAAAACAAATATAATTTAACCCGTGAACCTTTGAACATAACTATAATTAGAAATCTGCCATTTTGATTCACATGCACGCAACATTCTTTCCAATATTTATTATTATGAATAAGTCAGGTAGTGAAGGTTGATGGAAAGAAGATTACTCATGTGACCTCAATACTAATTGCAATATTAATGTCCGCAAGTAAAATTTAACTTAAAAGTTTTCTATTTGTTTTTTTAGTTGGATTCTCATCTGCGCAGGAACCGGTTAATAAATTTCTTTCTTATTAAAATCAATACATAAAGTTCTTTACCTGTACATCCCTGGGGAATTTGTGGAAGAATATTTTTGTTTACTTTTAAAGAGTTCTGATCGCCCAGGTAATTAAATATAGAATTGGAATTGCGAGATTTCCCATTCTTTGTTTTAATACGGCCCTCATTTGATGAGGCTCTGCTTTGTGGTTCTGACATTGGTAGT
The DNA here is from genome assembly GCA_028023455.1 of Epiperipatus broadwayi. Taxonomy (NCBI): domain Eukaryota; kingdom Metazoa; phylum Onychophora; class Udeonychophora; order Euonychophora; family Peripatidae; genus Epiperipatus; species Epiperipatus broadwayi. Next base: position 1,082,660 of record JAQFVV010006504.1, read on the forward strand.
TGTTTTAATCCAGAGGAATCTTGTTATCATTGAATGTAGCAACTGCAGTTAGTGTGAATTAGAGGTTTGAGCTCGATACATTAGCTTTTACCCCAACATTTCCCTTTTTCGGCCGACATTAGGTAAATTTAAAATTTAAATTTTTTTGTAATTGAATTAACGATTCCACTGTCAATGATTCCAAGCTCTGCAGGGACAGATAGTAGCATTCTAGATCTCTTTCATTTATAGTCCCCTCCATTTATTCTAGAAGCTTCTCTTGATCTCACTTCCTGTTTCCAATTGCTGGCTAACCAGATTTTAGTTGAAGTGTGGAAAGTCCTTTATTACCTCTTGCTTTTTTCATTGTAGAAACAAAAGAAAGCAAAATTCCATTTCTGCTGGAAATTTCTAGGCTTTTATAAATGTGAAATAAAACCTCATTTCTATTTCTTCAAACACCAAACCCATTTATACACACATCCACGTACAATGCACATATATAATCATTTCAAAAGGACAGAGCACCTCCCCCTCGTTCTGTGTATTTATATAGCCACCACCATGTAATAAAATTAAATATATATATATGCCATCTACATATATGTGTAATGATGCGTCACCTATGATATTAGTTGTGACTGGATTCGAACCCATTCAGTGACATAATATATATATATATATTATAATGTTTTGTGTTAAGTTTGCACTTGTGAAGTCTGTATTGGAAAGGAAATTTATTGGCAGTGGATTTGTAATTTAATTTTGACTCATAATTTAATTGTGAATTATGACATTAGTATTAATGTGTTGTAACAAGGTTAACAATTATTTCCTATTGGAGGTTTTTTTTTTTAATTTAGCCATTGTAAGCTGAATGCATTTTTAGTGCAGAGCACTATAACTTCCACAGTTGTCTTAAAAATTTTTATAACTGCAATAAAAACTATCAATATCACATTTCCAAAAAAAAAATATTTTTGCACCAAAAAGGTAAGTCAAGTTGCAATTCACTATACCTTAAAAATTGTATTCAAGTATCATTGTTTCTAATTTTTTTCTTTAAAAATATGCATTCAAATTTGAGTTGCATAAATGTGAAAACTTTTCAATTATTTATCAAGTGTACAGTTTTACTTTTGTGTCAATAATTCATAACTAACCCCTCAATCAATTCAATTTTGATCAATAAATGTGTATGTCGTTGCTTTTAATTAGAAAAGGGAAATGTACAAACATTTGGTTCCTTGCAAATGACAAATGTGGTGAATATTCTCTTCTATTGTTCATATTTGAGAAATTTATGAAAAAGCATTTGCAGTATGCTGTTTAAAGGCAGTTTTATCTTTTACTTGTAAATATATGCAATGGATGAGGTATTGGCTTCTATAGAAAATATATATATTTTATTAATGTAATGCCAAAATTCTAAAGTAATTTCCATCAGACTATTGTCTTCTTTTTCATTTTCAATTTTAAAATGTGTACGAAACTTTTTCCAGACATTTCATTTTCTATAAGTTGCATTTCAGTTTTTTTTAAAAGAAAAAAATTTTAAAATTAAACATTTTTTTTAAATAATCAAAAATCACAATTTAAAAAAAGATTGCAAAATCATTTGCCTTATTAAATGTTAGTCATTTCATATCCTGAGTTTCTTGCCTTATAGCTAGTTAAAGTTAATATTCAAGCAAATGATAACACTTGAATAGTTATCTAGATTTGATATAATTAAGAAAAATGTGTCAGAAAAAATTTAGAGAATAAGAGTAAAGCAAGTGATAAAAGTACTTAAAAAAGGTAATCTAAGCCACTGTATGGGACTTGCCTTTGGCAGATGACTAATAAATTTATTCTAGCACCCAATCCATAAAGCTACATAATAAACTTTAATAATCCCTTTACATCATTAGCATGCAATATATATATATATATATGACATGTTTTCAGAGTTTATCTGTGCATAATTTATTGTACTGGTATACTAACATTTTGGCTAGATTACACTAGTCATCATTTGAGGTGATGACTGGTGTAATCCAGCAACAATGCCAGTGCATCGGTACCATGAATCATATACAGATAATATGGATATGTCATTTTATTGATAGCCTGTGAAAATCTTTATTTTATTGTATATACATAATAAATTGCTGGCACTGTAATAATATGGCAAAATAAAGTCTCTATCTCTTATTACAGTGATAATAATTAAATCAATTTTGTAGGATATATATTTCAGATTCAAATGTCTTTAATCAACTGATGTGAAAAAAGATGAAACATATATCACACATATAAATTTTATTTCAATTTTACTATCACTAATATAATAATTTGAACACAAGTGTAATTTATATAATTGGAATTTAGTTATTATGGTAGTGTAAGATGATTATATTAAAAATAGCAATGGAGTAATCTATTATGTTTATATTTGGAAAATTTATTATAATTAGTTATACCAGTAATAGCAATGAAATTGTATGTTTAATATGGAATTGGTTATTTTCTGTGGCAATTAATCATAGCTGATTAGGACCAAAATGCAAATCCAGAGAGGTTGGTTGATATTTCATCAATATAGCAAATAGATAACATATTATAATTGCCATTTTTGCCATTTGGTAACATCACATCACCTTCCCATATTGGGGAAGACAAGTCCTTTTAGAAGATTTGATATCACAACAATGTGTTATATGTTAAAAACTTTATGGGTCTAATAGAATCACATCTACCTGCCATGCCCTTTGATTTGAGTTCAAATCAGGACCAGAAAAACATGAAATATTTTTTAAGATTCTAATTGCTGCTTAAGATTTTTAGGTATATCCCTTATTGCTACTTCAGCTAAAGTTAAATATTTAATAGGAAATGAATATCTAGTTACTTTTATCTAATAGGCAAAATAATGATAAAAAAATAGAAAAGCTTATTGTCTAACCTTATGAGCAATGTTTTTTTCTTTACTGTTCTCCTATAAGAAGCAGATGTTTTGCAGTGGGCTATTTAACGAATGTTTTACTTTTTATTTTTTGCCATAATACGTGGATGTATATAGATTTTCACGATTTGCAATGCATGTATGACAATTCCCAGCTAAATGTACTAAATATGTTCACACAATCATGCTTTATTTCAAGATTAAATAATATCTCAATCAGTCATGGAAATTTTATCATATTCTATGAACATTATTTAGAGTAATACTATTCCTAGCTATGATTCACAAGCTAAAAACTATTATAATGAGCAACACACCGTAGGCAGAAAATTAAGTATAATTATTAAAATTACTTTTATTCTCCTGTGAGTATGCATATGTTAAACCAAAGAAACATTTAGAAATTACATGGAACACTAATTGTAACTGGGTGGTTGCAATATAGGTTTAAACCATAATGCCATGTATTGAATGTTATATAGTCCTGTAAATTTTCTGGTCAGTCCAGTTACTTCTAATCTAAAAGTCAGTATTTGATTATTTCCCTTGTGTGATTTTAGCAAAAAATAAGAGATTGAAATTTTCAGATTTATTCTTAGCTGGGTATTATAAAAAAAATACTTAGTTCCATCAAATAAACAAATATAATACTCAATCTGCCATTAAGCATGACGTGACTTCCTATTCAACTAATCATACAATTATTTTTGTAGAGTTATGAGTAGGATTCCAAATCTAATTAATCACTGACTGGAAAAAATAAAAGGAATAGAATGAATATAATAGTCAAAGTTTTTTTTAGGTGAATTTGAGTAGACCAAAGAATATGTTGTTGAAGGGAATGAAACGATAAAGAAGTGTAGAAAGTTAGGTATTTAAAATTTATATCTATTTATAAAAATAAAAATAAAAAGATCAAACTATGTACGCAGTTCCGAATGGAGTGACTTAGGTGAATGTAAAACTTGCTTGGTGGTACCTAATTATATATATATGATAACACAGACTGTTTTAAATATAGAATGAATGCATTAAACAAAAAGGCATAACCATTTTTTTTCTGAATCAAAATAGAATATTAAGTAAGCAAAAAAAAAAAAAACTTTATTAACTTGCTTTCTTTTTGTGTCTAATTAAGAAAAATATTTCAACTATGTGAAATAGCTTAATTAAGAATATTTATGCTATTAGAAAATGAAATAAATATGCATAACTTAACCTTTTTGCACAGTGTTAATTTTATGTGTTTTAGTAGTTAAGTAAACTATCATTTTTCATGATAGTTTATTTTTGATTGTCATCTCTAACGTGATTTATTTTCAGGAAGAACTTTATGTAAGAATATTTTATCATAAATTTTAATAATGATTTTAGGCTATTCAAAACATTACACGTATATATATTATTATTATTTTCAAGATGTTTTGTTTTGTTTTTCATTATATTATAACAACCGCTAACACAAAAACTCAGACTGTCCCCTACACTATGCTTATATTTTATAGTATAGTGAAGATAAGAAAAATGACGGCCGTGTGTTATAATATGTGAGATGCAGTGATTAAAAAAAAAAACTTAATATTATTATATATAGATAATTGTTATTTTCTTAGTGCATGGTATACATTTTGTTTGTGTTGTTTTATCAGTTTTAATAAAATTAATCAAAAATTATATAGGAAGTTTGCATTTTAATTAAAAGCAAAAACATTTACACAACTCAGTAGAGTGTAAACTATTTCACGCAATTCCTCCTTAAATTAAATGAGATTACCGAGTACCTTTAGATTTACTTGTTTGTTTACTCACTGATAAACGTCTGCTATGTTTAAACGAATGTATTTAACTTGGAATGCGGCTTGACGTGCTCTATGCAAATCTTTTTTTTGTATTAATTACTGTTCTTTTGTAAATATTATTTATGTAAAGCATAATTATTTTTAAAGACAAAGACTGTACATTGAGTTTAAAATTGTAAACTTTATAATGAGATTTAAATACTTTGATTTATTTACTTATTTCAATATTGTTATATTATTATGAAATAAATAAAAAATACAGCATATTGATTTCAACTTTTTTTTGTTTGTTTACTTTTGTTTTAAATAACATTATTTATGTACCAATGTACATAATTAGGTTACACATTAGTTTGGTTTTTTTCTACTTAAAAATTAAGATATTATTAAAAAGTTAAAGAAACGTGTGAAAAAATATAAATCAATATCTGTTTGTCTTCAATAAAAAGACATTATAAATTTCTTTCTTATTTTATGATGGAAAAGTAAATCATAATGTGCGTGTATAAAGAATTTAAAGAGATTTGATATTAATAATAGTTTTTAGTTAAATTATAGTAATAAGGTTTAACATATATTAAGTGGGGGTCGGAAAGATTTATATTAATAGTATTCATTTAATTTATATTTTTATGTAAATAAAGATTATTTCCACATACATTCATTCTGTCTTCAAGAAAACTCAATCGTTATTTTATTTAAAAACTATCTTGCAACTAGAAAGAAAAGACCGCGGTGTCTTTGATCTTAAACTCACAAATAAAAAGCCAGTATAATCATCATACTGGCTGGCGCATATCTCTAGACAGCTCTTATTAGCATTTGTTTACTATATGAATAATCATTTAGTAATAATATTTGAATGAACAAAGGAATCTTCCCACTCAGTTTTTTTACTTTTAAAAGAGAAATCAAGAGGCTCTTCTTTCAGTGAGGAACAACTTCTTTTTGAAATGGAAATGGGCAAGATATATTGCTAAAATTGATAATAGTAAATGGCCAGATAAAGTTTTAAATTGAATCTCAAGAGGATCATTAAAAAAGACCTAGAAAGAGATTACATGTGACATGAATGGATGAAATAATGAAGATTACTGGAGCATTGAGGAGAAGAGAGGCTACAAATCAGATAAACTAGAATGAATATTAAAAAGAATCTTCATTCTGTAATGTCAATAATAGTTGAAAATGATTATGATGATAAAGGTAAATATTTATATTTTAATAAAAAGAATTAATTAAATTTAATTAAAATTTAGTCTAAAATAAATTAAGAGATTAAGATGTTTTACAGTACAGAAAAAAAAAAAAAATCCAGATGGAATAAATTGATCTGTTGTTTAAAGGATTTTTCTGTTGTAATACATAAACAACAAACTTTAATTTCTTCAGAAAATAACTGAACATAAATAGAACTATTTCATTTAAAAAATGACAGCTTTCCTGATCACTAGCTGGAGCTACTCAAAAATGAAAAAAACTTTACAGAAAAAAAAAAAGCTTATTCTCAAAATAGCCAGTTCAAAAGGATTGGAATTAGATCTAAAATCTGAACAGTCACCTTAGTGGTTTTTTTTATGCTTTGGGAGAATTTTTCTATATTTATGTAAGTATAATAGTCCCAAAATTATGTTATTGTAGCATTATTAGAGGGTATTTAACTATTAAGAAATGCTGCTAATAAGCAGTTATCCATTAAATATTAATGCAATTACATAAATGCATATCCACATGTATATTTAAACTGCTCTGCGTAAATACAACTGTCACACTTATCACTGCAATAGGCATATAATAAAAACTATAAAATATTTTGTATAGATCTATTCAGCATACAAGGTACTCGTTTTTAGAAGAGGGTTATTAAAAAAAGTCTTAACTTGTCTTATTGTTTTGAAGAATAATCGATTTACAAGTGATCGATTGATGGTTCCTAAATATTAAATATTGTAAAAAAATATTTAAACAGATTAAAATTAATAAAATGCTATTTTATTATGTGTATTGTTTAATTAATGCAAATATTAAATATTACCCATTTTACTTATTGTACATCATTTTATCATTT